>VZSF01008126.1:338-11598 GCA_013398295.1 Chionis minor | reverse complement strand
CCCCCCCCAACCTCGCTGCGTTTCGGCGCTGCCCTTGGGTGCTGCTGGGCCTCCGAGGGGTCTCACCAGCCATTTCATCGACCACCTGATTTAATCAGCAGCCCCTCCTGGAAGGGCTTCGTTAAGTAATGAAGCGAGTGGCTGTCTTCCCCCCAGCTGCTTAAGGGATTAAAGGATGCGAAGGAGCTTTTCGGTGTGAGCTGATGACATGGAAGAAACCAGCCAGTTCCCAGCTCCGCCATGGGACCCCGAGCTTCTCCCCCTCCCCAAAATCCGCAGCACTGGGATCCAGCTGTTTCCCCCCTCTCGCAAAACGCTGTCACCCGTCGCACTGGAGCATCCCGGAGGGATGAAAACCCAGGGAGGGGGAAGGTGCTTTGTTGGGTGGTGGGTGCCCTGGGACAACTGGATTTGCTTAAACCCCTTTCTGAGGGCGCCGGGCTGACACCCATTCCCCAAATATCTCCCGTCCAGAGCCAAGTGCTGCCCCACATGCTCCGTATTTGGTAAATCAGGGTTATTTATAGCCCCAGCTAACCGGGATTAGGTGTGCTGTGCCTAATCCCCCTGCTTCCCCACTCCTGCTGACCTCCATCCCACAGCCCCTTGACTTCCATGGGAGCCTTTTGCGTGGGTGGGAGGAGATGGAGGTGCGGAGCCGCGCTGCTCGCCTGTCCCCACGTCCCCTGTCCCAGCTCAAATCCCCCAGGATGCCCATCGGGAGATGAGCCGGTGCCCGGGGTGGCTCCCAGCTGGTGTCCCTATGGCGTGGCGTGGCTTGTCCCTGCGTGCCGGCACAGTCCATGGCATTGGGGCAGCACCAGCATCATGTCCCTTGTCCCTGGGGCTGGCACGTGGCTGTCTGTCCCGGTGCTGACACTCTCCTGTCTGTCCACTAATGGCCTTTTCTGTTTTCCTCCCTCTGCCTTCCCCGGGGGGCTGCCCCATGGTAAGTCGCTCCCTTTGGTAACGGCTTGTTGGACGGTGCGAGCGTGTCCCCGTCCCCGGAACATGTCCCCGTCCGCGGAGTGTGTCCCCATCCCCGGAGCGGGTCCCTGCTCCCACACGGGGTCGGGGAAAAGCCTGGCTGTATTTCGGAGAGGGAGCTGGTGCTGTATGAGCAGGGGTTGCCTTGCAAAGGGAAAAGGGATTTAAGAGCGGCGTTGTCTCCGCAGCACCGCCCGCGGGGGCAGAAGGTGAAGAAGAAGAAGCAGGAGCCGGAGCCCGAGGCCAAGCCCCGGCGGCTGCGGGCGAAGAAGCCAGGCGAGGCGGGGGCTGCAGAGGAGCCCCGTGCCCCCGCGCAGGGTAAGCACGGACCCCCCCTCCAGCTCCCATGGAAATGGGGGGGGGGGACACACACGCTGGTCCCCTCCTCGACCCCATCCTGAACCCACAGTGCTCTCCATCGTGGGCGCTGCTTGAAATACACAGGGGTGAAGAAGCTGAGGAAGAAGAAGGAGGAGAAGGGGGAGGAGGAGAGCGACAAGGACCCCTACTCCAAATGCACCAAGGAGCCTCGGAAGAAGAAGGAGAGCCCGGCCCCCCGCTCCCGCGCCGCCAAGGGTCCCAAGAAGCAGCAAGGTGGGGGGGGCAGCACCCACCGCCCTGTGGGCACCTGCTTGTGGCACCTCATGTCCCTGTGCGCCACGTCCTGCCGGTGCCATCGGTGCTCCCGGTGTCTGCAGGGGCTCTGCGTGTCCCTGGGGGGGTTTTTGGCTACGCACCCGAGAGGAAAGGGGATGTGGCAGGGGACCCGCGTGCGTGGTGTTGGATGGGGAGTTGGGATTGAGGTGTGGAGGAGGAACATGGTCCCTGGGAATGTGGCAGTTGGCAGCTGGCCGATGCCACCAGCTCGCCGGACATCTTTCTGGGGCAAAAAGATGGGGTGAGCAAAAAAATGGGGCTTGTCCTTGTCCCCTGTCCCACTCCGCAGCCCGGGGCTGCAGCCGCGAGATGGCGGTGTGACTTTGCACGCTGTGTCCGGCGCTGGACATGTCCAACCTGCCACTGGGCCGGCCACCCATGGCACCAGCACCCTGGCCATGGCAGGATGGGTGCCCACCACACCGGCCGGTGCTGCCGACGCAGGGTCCCAGCCTGTAAATTACAGGGGGTCCCCGGTGCAAGAGGCCGTTGCGTTGTTCATGCCATGGTGTCCCCCCTGGGCAGAGCCAGCCGAGGACTCGGAGGATGAGGAGGAGGAAGAGGAGGTGGAAAATAAAGACCCGCCAAAAAAGCTCAAGAAGAAGCTGCCCAAAGAGCCCCCCACAGGCGAGAGCAGGGAGAAGAAGCTGAAGCCAAAGGGTGAGCGCCCAGGGATGATCCCCCCCAGGGATGGGGACAGCTCGAGCCTGGATCTGTTGCCACTTCCATCCATCCTTGCTGGGATGAGAGGACCACCTGTGTCCCGTCCCCATCGCTGTCTTGGGGGGCTCAAGGGGCTGTGGGGCAATGCCCCCCTCCCCGTGCAGTCTCCCTCCAGCTCACCCCTTCTTGCTGCCCCCACCTTGCCACCTCCCTGTCCCCTGTCACTGCCTGTCCCCATCCCTCTGCCTGGCCACTCACCGGCTCCTCAATCTGCCAGGGGACAAGAGTGACCCGGACAGCAAAGCCAAATCTGCCAAAAGCACCAAGAAGGAGTCGATGTCCATGTTCCAGGTGAACGGGGAGAAGAAGGAGAAGAAAAGCAAGAAGAAAGGTACGGGGCAAGTGGAGGGGGGTGGCAGCCAGTCCCGCTGCCCCATGGCATCGCTCCGAGCCAGCAGTACCCAGTGCGACATGACAGTGTCCCCCATGTCCCCCCTCGCCAGCCGCCACCAGCAGCGATGAGGAGGACGATTCGGATGCCAGCACCAAACCCATCAGGTCAGAGAAGAAGAAAAACCCGGCGTCTCTCTTCCAGACTGGTGGGGACCCCCCCAAGGAGAAGAAAACCAAAAAGAAAGGTGAGAGCCCGGCACCGGCGATGCGCTGGGGGGCGGTGGGTGCCGGCAGGGCTTGTGGGGGTGTGGGTGAGCCTGGCCATGGAGAGTGGGGTTGTGATCGATGGTGTCGCTGTGGGTCCACGCTGAGCTCAGGTTTGGGGGTTGGCAGAGTGAGGGTCTTCCCCCCCATGCCTGTTCCTGCCCGCAGCTCCTCCCAAAGCAGCTGAGAGTGAGGAGGAGACCCCGGAGTCCCCGCAGAAAAACTCCAACAAGAAGGGCAAAGGGAAGAAATCAAAGAAGGTACAAAACTCCCCTCCTCGGAGCAGCAGGGATCCCCTTGGGGGGCTGGAGCATTCCCCTGGGACACCCGCTGCAGCACCGTCCCTAAAGCCACCGGCTGCAGAGCCGCAACCCGGGGGAAGTCGGGAGCACGGAGCAATTAGCAGGGAAAGGAGGGGAGGTTTTGGGGTCACCATCCCCTCTCGTGTTGCAGCCAAAGGAGGAAAGGCCCCCGTCGCCCGTCATTGAGGTGGACAACCTGGAGGAGTTTGTGCTGCGACCGGCGCCGCAGGGGGTGACCATCAAATGCCGGGTGACACGGGACAAGAAGGGGATGGACCGGGGGCTTTATCCCACCTATTACCTCCACTTGGATAACGACAAGAAGGTGAGCAGGGATGAGGGCATGGAGACTCCCGGGGCTCTGCATCCACCCCAGGGAGCACCCTCAGGGTTTTGGGGGATGCCCGCCTGCATCCCACCATGGGATGGTGGTGGGTCCTGGGTGGGACTGCTTCTCTCCTCTGCAATTCCTCTGGGGAAACACCCCGTGTTGATGGTACCCGAGATGATGAGCTGGAGAGCCACCATGCTCATGTCGGGCTGGACTCAGACCCTCCCACCCCGCGGCTCAGCCGGTGTTTTGGGGATCATCTTCACTCCACCACTTGCCCAAGATCCTGGTGGTGGCCTGGTGGGCCAAGCCACAAGAGGGCACGGCGGGGCGTCAAGCTGGGGACAGCGGCCATGGCGATGACGTTGCCCCATCCCCACATGGTCCCGCCACCCTCCCAGGTGTTCCTCCTCGCCGGGAGGAAGCGTAAGAAGAGCAAAACCTCCAACTACCTCATCTCCATCGACCCCACCGACCTGTCGCGGGGAGGGGAGAACTTCATCGGGAAGCTGAGGTAGGAGGGGAGGTGGCACCCTGTTTCGGTGGCACCCCGTTTCGGTGGCACCCTATTCCCGCAGCGCTCTGCTCCCGCTCCGTGGGGTTGCCGGCTGTCCCGAGCGATGGCTGGGTCAGGCAGGAGGCTAAATTCGGCGTTCCCCGCTGCCGGGTCCAACGCAAGGAGCGTCGTGGGGGCCGGGAGGGGAAAACAGGCTCGTCTGGTTCCTCCTGGCAGACAGGTCACGGCTCGAAACGGCACTCGGAGAGCCCGGCAAGTCCCGGCCCGCTGCACCGCCGGCAGCCACGCAGCGATGCTGGGGGGTCCCCACCGCGGCAGCACCGTAAACCCCACCATTTAGGGGTGTCCTGAACCCGAGCAAAGGGCTAAAATGGGGGGAAGGACGGTGTTGGCTGGGGGCTGCACGTGGATTTTGCATCTGGAGCAAAGCCAGGGCTGTGCCGGGAGTCGGGGAGGACAGGGAGGGCTCGGAGGGGACTCGGTGTCACCAGCCGCGGCCACCTCCCGCCCTCGGCTGCAGATCCAACCTGATGGGAACCAAGTTCACGGTGTTCGACAACGGCGCCAACCCCGACAGGGCCAACGCCAACTGGTCCAACGTGCGGCAGGAGCTCTCGGCCGTGGTCTACGTAAGCGGGAGCGTGGGGATCCCTCCCGGCACCCCCCGGGCAGGCGGCGAGGGGGTCCCAATCCTGGCCTCCACCCCGGGGAGTTGGGAGGATGCGGGATGGGCTGGATCAATCCCTCAGCCCTCGGTCAGCTGCCGGCAAGAGGCTGCAGCCTGCGGCGGTCGCTGGTTTTAGGGACGGGGTTTCTCTTGCAGGAGACCAACGTTTTAGGGTTCAAAGGTCCCCGGAAGATGACGGTCATCATTCCCGGGATGAACTCTGAAAACGAGAGGGTGCCCATCCGGCCCCGGAATGTAAGTTTGGGGGCCTGACTGGGAGAAACTCCTTGAGGGCTGGATTTGCTGGTGTTCGCCTTTCCATACCTGTTTTGGGGCATGGAAAGGTTTTCGGGTGTCCCTGAAATTCCAAGCATCTCCCTGGGAGGTGGGAGAAGAGGTGTTTGGTTTTTTTAGCTCCGTGCTGGATCCCATCTCCCATCTGGATCCTGCTACGGAGCATCCCCCTGGGCGCACCATGGGGGCTGGCAGGGCTGGAGGTGGTGGTGTGTCCCCCCCAAACTCTGCTCTCTCCCCTCCTGCCCTCCCCAGGATAACGATGGCCTCCTGATGCGGTGGCAGAACAAAAACATGGACAACGTGATCGAGCTGCACAACAAGGCGCCCGTGTGGAACGACGAGACCCAGTCCTACGTCCTCAACTTCCACGGCCGCGTCACCCACGCCTCCGTCAAAAACTTCCAGATTGTGCATGGCAGCGACCGTAAGCTGGGGATGGGATGGGATGGGATGGGATGGGATGGGATGGGATGGGATGGGATGGGATGGGATGGGATGGTGGGGGAGCACTGCCATCGGCTGTCCTAAACACCCCCCTTTTTTTTTGCTGAGGTTTGGTTTTTTCATGCGCGGCTGCTCTGGGGTCCTGCCTTGGCCCTGGGAGCCGGGATGAAGCCGGAGAGGGTGTGATGGAGCAGGAGCTGCCTGCTGGCCGCGGGTGACGGCAGAGGGAGCATGTGGGTCACCCTGTTGCCAGGCAGATTAGGGCAAGGACAAATGCTGGGGGGTGCTGAGCAGCCCCCCCCCATCTCCATCACACTACAGCCACCCACTCACCCCACAGCGTCACCCCCGGCACGCAGCCCGCATCGCCCGCACGCTCACCCTGGGGTGCATCGCGCCTCGGGGACAGTCCCTTGTGGGGGGGTGGTGGCAGCGGCTCTGTCCCTCCGCGAGCGGCCGGACGCGGCCGTTTGTCACCTGTCCGGCGCAGTCAGAAGCCCTCAGCCTTCGGGGTGTTGGGTTACGGGACAGAAGAAACCTCTCGGGGGCCCCTGGTTATTTTTACAGATTTCCTGTCACCCGCCCTCCGGTAGCAGCGGTCCCACGGGGGGGTGGGGGGTGAGTGGGGTCCGTGTCCCTTTGAGGGGCTGCGGCTCCCCTGGAGGGGGTGCTGAGGGGACCAAAGGGTGCCGTACAATGGGAAAAAATGATGTTTTTTGGTAAACAGGCGTTGCGGTACGGCGCAGGAACTGCGGGAAGAGCTTTGGGGGGGGGTGGAGGTGGCACCTTGGGGATGCTGCTGCGTGGGTCCCCTGGGAATAGGGTGGGATGGGCGGATGGGTGACATCCCGGCCACTTGCTCTCTCTCCCGCAGCTGACTACATCGTGATGCAGTTCGGGCGCGTGGCGGACGATGCCTTCACCATGGACTACAACTACCCGCTCTGCGCCGTGCAGGCCTTCGCCATCGCCCTCTCCAGCTTCGACGGGAAGCTGGCCTGCGAGTAGCTCCCACGCCGGGGCTGCCGGGGCCGCCGGGGCTGCGTGCCGGTACCTGGTGGATGCTCCTGCATCCCCGTCCTGCTCCACTCCCTCCGTTTCCACCTTCTGCCCAGGGAATGCTCGTGGTTACAGCCACTCCCGGCGTGGCGCGAGGTGCACGGTGCCCGCGGAGCTCCATGGGACGCTCATCCGGCCACGGCCACCCTCTCCGGGCAAAATAGGGACAGACGGCTGGTCTGGGGCAGATGGCAGAGTCAGGCCTGGGGTATATTTAGCAGATGAGGCTGACTGCGATCCCGATCTCATCCCTTTGAGACGTTTCTTGGACTCGGATCCTGGAAACTCATCCTCCCCCCTCCTTTTTTTTTTTTTTTTGTTAGGTTCTGGTTTGTATTTTGTCGCTCTCAGTGAGGGAAGGGGGGGGGGTTGGTGGTCTCCTCAGTTCGTGTTTCCCCACCGAGCATGGCTGGGCTCAGCCCAAACTCCCAGTGATGGACCCCCCCCCCCCCACCTTGGCTCGATGCCCACCAAATCCCATTTTGCCCCATTTTGCCCTGCCGTCAGCGGCCATGGCGGTGCTCACGGTGTCTTCCGGCATCTTCTCACGCCCCAGGCTCTCCACCTACTGGAAGCCTTTGGGGATTTGGGTCCCTGGGGAGCAGCCTGGCACCCAGAGCACTGGCGCTGCATGGGCACGTGCCAAGGGAAGCCGGTGCCGGCGGAGGAGGACCGACAGCCACGTGAGGCAGAGCCGGCATAGCTGGCACAGGGCTGGGCTGGGTCGGTGCCACCAGGAGGGACCTGGAAGGGAAAACTCTGGGTGCACCAGGAAGCACCGGGGTGACTCACGAGGCGTGGTGTGGTGCTGAGTCACGCTCAGCACCCGGACGGGCACCGCCGAGCCCCCGGTGGCCCCGGTGCTCACCGCCCCGGTGCTCTGTAGCATCCCTCCGCATCCCGCCGGGATGGTGGTCCCACGGAGCCCTGCACGCCCCCGGTGTCCCTACTGCTGGGACTCCAGGGGGTGTCACGGGGGGCTGTGGGGGGGTCGCTGGGAAGGGGAGATGCTGGAGAGGGGCACCTCAGGGGGAGCAGGGCAGCCCGTGCCCCCACATCCAGCTCAAACCCGCCTTTGCGGGGTGAGGATTTGGCTGCACCAACAGTCCCAAATCTGATTGATCCAGCGGTGAGAAACACCGGGACACGCCAAGGTGCCCCAAAAACAGTGTCTTTGAGTCCTCCATAATGCTTCTCTCACCTGCTCAGCTCAAAAACTGACCCCGGGGGGGGCATATACAATTTGGCTTCCCCTTCCCTGACACATACAGGTCTTTCCCCTACCCTGGGGGTGATCTGAGCCCCCCACGGTAATGCCACAAGAAGTTGCCCAAGCGGAAAGGCCAAGGAGCAGGAGACGGAGGAGACGGATGCGGTTGTGCAAGGGGGACGCTTGTCCTCGCTGGGCAGTGTCACAGTGCTGCCACGACCTGAGCCTGTCCCTGCGCGGGGCTGGGGACAAACGACCGTGACAGTGGGACCGGTGGCTGCAGCTGGGCCACTGGCAAACATCTGTCCTGGTGGCTTTGCAGAAGGAGCTGAGATTTTCCCACCAGCTGCACGAATCCAGGCTCCGTGATTCATCGGCGGACGCTCGTGGTGGGGGCAGAGGGAGGCGGACAGCTTGGGGACAAGGGGCTGGCGTGGGACATGGGGCGAGATCAAAGACCTTCTCGTGAGCTAAAGGGAGAACGAGCCGCCGCGGCTAGGGGCCGGCGTCCCCTGGCTAGGTATGGCCAGCAAATGTGGGGAAAGCAAGAGCTTTCTGCCCAAATCCAGCCACGAACTCCCCATCTGTTTGAAATCGGGGAAAAGCTCGGCCAACGGCTGGGCTGACACTTGTCCCCAGTTCCTTCGGTGGCAGCAGCAAAAGCCAAAGCAGGGTGAGACAGGGTTTGGGCTCCCCAAGCTCTCACTGAAGCACGAGCCACCGTTATCCCAGCCGCTCCCCAGGGATTTTCTCCCTCCCTGCACCCAAAAAATCGCCTGTTGTTGCTTGCAACACCCCCCACCCCACCCCAGATTCCCAGCCCGCTGCTCAAACGGAGTGAAAAGTCTGCCCTGGGTGCCCGACATGGTGCCACCCCCATCCCCAAACACAATTACCGCATCGGCCGCCCACCCCAAATCACTTACACAAACCCTCTAACCCAAACCAACTGCGGCACAAGAAACAAATGAAAACAATTTAATAGGGTGATGGATATTCGGGCCCTTTGTTTGCGCTGGCTGTTAACACCAGAGGAGACGAGGAATGGAAGCGGTTGAAATGTGTATCTACTTTGGCCGATGGAAAGTGTGACGGATGCGCCGGCAGACCAATGGCTGTGGATGCTGGGGTGTGCGTGGGTGTGAAAGGAATGCTCGCTGCAAGAAAAGATCAAAAAAAAAAAAAAAGGAAAGAGAAGAAGGAGCCTTATCAACAGCGTTCGGGCCCAAAGTGTGCGTCTTCCTTGGAGAAGGGGTTTTCTCAATCCCTGGGGATGAGGTTTTCCCTGTGGCACCAGACTTAGAGGCTACTGAAGCTTCAGTTTTAGGGGGCTGGGGGTGAGGATGGGTTTAACCCCACGACATTGCGGCCGGAGGCGCCTGGTGGCTGCTCCTCAAGGGAACCTCCTGGGAAACGCATTTTTTTTCGCAAAGGTGGTTATAAGGCGAAGAGGAGGGGAAAAAAATAAGGTCCCACCTCGCCGCTGAGCGCCGCGTCCTAGCTAGGACCAATGTCACCGCGGTGCCGGCGGACGTTGCCAGCATCCCCATCCCGCGCCGATGAGTGGGAAGATGCTGGTCCAGGGCTGAGCAGGAGGGTGGGAGCGGGGGGGTCTTCTCCGACCGCTGGCTTCTCCCTCTGCCCTAGGATTTGGGGGGCTCCATGCACCCAGCCAGGAGCTCAGCCCCCGCACTCTCAGGGGGGGCTGCGGGGTATTTCCGTAGGGCTCCGGAAGGGAAATTCCTCATCAGGCAGAGGGAGAGGGCTGGCCGCATCCTGGCAGGTACAGGAAGGGAGGCCAGCGCAGGAAAACTCCTCGCCCGGCGATGGAAGGACTGGAGCTGGTTTGGTTCCCGGCGGAGAGCATCGCCTCAGCCTCGGGGGCAATCGCTCTGCGCTTTGAAGCGGTGATACATTCATTAATTAAAGAAGCGATTGTGACGGGGTGTTTTTCTCTCCCCTTCCCCTCCCCGCGTATGTATTTCGGTGATGTTTTTTAGAGGGAAAGGCAGGCTCGTGGCCGATAAGCTAGGCTACGGGTTCGCAGGATGGGCTTTTTCTCGGCAAAGCAGCAGGCGGGAATGGGAAAGCCAATATTTTTCAACTGCTTTTAAAAAGGAATCATTTTTTAATTAGTGAATCCATTCTGGAGAAGTGTTGGAGTTTTACAATGTTGTAGCTGTTCTTGGTGTCTTGCCTAGACTTGGATGTTCTGGCCATAAGAAAATATTATTTATGGCGTTGCTGCTTGCAGCTCTTTTATATTATAATTTGGGAAAGGAAGTCGCTGTTCCCACCAGTGGACGAAGAATAGCAGAAACGGGGATTACGGACTTCTGAAGGAGGAAAAAAAAAAATAAATTAAGAGGCAGGACAGAACACAAACCACCGAGCCGGGCTCGAATCGCCGGGCTCCAGGACAAGCTCGTGCCGGCATCGCCGGCGTTTGGGTCGGATGCTGGAACCGAGCCGAAGCCCGACCCCGGCAGGCCCGGTGCAGCGGTGACCCCCTCGGTACTCCCCTGCGCGGCGTTACATGTGTTCCTAAACATTTGCAGATCAGGCTTTTATTCATGGGCTAATGCACGCTTGTTTGCTCATGCCTTACTCAGCCTAAACTCCTATTGAACTCAATTAAGCCTGTCATCTCCAGGAGCAGTCAATGTCATTTTTGCCCAAGTAAGGGATGAGTAACGAGTGTTTCGAACGGCCCTTGGAGAATAGCAGCCATTTTGTTGCGGTTTTTGGTCCAGATTTCTTACAAGTTAGCACCAGGCCAAGGGTGGAAGAATGCGATACGGCTTTATTAATCACACACGATGGCTGGATGCGCTGGATGCTTTGGAGACTGTCGCTTTACGGGCTGCAGCCTTGGCTGTCTTGTCCCAAAGTGCTTGAATACAACCGAGCTCGGCATGAAAATTAGAAAAATATGTTTCTAGAAGGGGTGGGATGCAAAGAGCATCCCTTCTCCAAGCGGAGAGGATCTGGGGGGATCCCACTCCCCAATTTACCTCTGTGGGTTTCGGGAAGCGCGGCACAGGTCCTCGGCGCGCGCTGGACCCCGTGGCCGGCGGGGTCGGGGTTTTTGTTGCATGTTTCCCGTATCGGTGCCGCCATTCCCAACAGCCGGGCTGGGTTACGGCCAGGGGTTTGCATGCGATCTGCCGGCTGCGGCTTAGCGCGTTACCACCCATCGGCTCGCTCCGAGGAAATGACCATGGCTGGGCTCCTGGCTGGGTTTCCTTGGGAAATCGCAACGGTGTGGGCCGAGATCCCTGTCCGGGGCGCCGCAGCGTGGGGCGGCGGTCTGGGAAAGATGGGAAATGTGCATGCTGGCGGGGTGCGGGGGGCTGAGGGTGTGAGGATGGGGATGGAGAGGGGGATGAAGGAGTTTGGAGAGGATGAGGGTGTGAGGGTGGGGATAAGGAGGGGGATAAAGGTGTTTGGAGGGGGATGAGGGTGTGAG
>VZSF01008120.1:0-17972 GCA_013398295.1 Chionis minor | reverse complement strand
CCTGCCCATGGCAGGGGGTCGGATTAGATGAACTTTTAAAAGTCCCTTTCCACCCAAACCATTCGGTGATTCTAACTACACCCCGGTCTCTTGCTGGGCAGAGCCTCTGCCAGATCCTGGAAGCTTCTGTCAACATCGGCAGCCGGAGCCTGGATGTGCAGCTGGATTCGCTCCTGGGCACCCTCCACCCCCAGGTAAGGGCTGGGCAGGGACCGGCCGCCCTCCGGAGGGGCCCTTCTCAGGCTGCCGAGCCCGGACTCCTCCTCAGCCGCAGGGTTGCGAGGTCCGTTGTGTTATTACACTCTTAAAATCATGCTGAAAACGGGCTCGAACTCATTTTTTTTAATATTTAACTGACTTGTGAGTCTTGGAAGTGGAGAGTCTTGGAAGAGCCTCCAGCAGAGAGGGGATGACCTTTAAAATACGCCCTTTTCCAAAGTGTGGCGTAAAAAGTGAACGCAACGACGATGCCGTTGGTGGGAGCTGCTGCTTCACCGTGGGCTCCGACGGGCAAAAAAACTCCCCGGAGCTGTGGGATGTGGCTGCCGTCGCCCAGCAGCTCTGGCTCCGTTGCGTGTCTTTCTTTTGGCCGACCGGAGTAAGCGGATGGAGGTTGTCCTCGCTGCGCCATAAAAAAGCCTGAATTATTTTAATAGCACCCGGAAGGGTTGACTCATTTTGAAGAGATTCCAGAGGAAGCGGCCGAGTATCCTGGCTGGGTGGTGGGATACTTTTAAACCGCTCCTGAGCAGCCACCTCCTTCCCACGTGGTGTCCCTGAGTTGAGCGCGGGTAGAAAGCTCCGCTCCGGATATCCGTATCCCGGGATGCTGTCGCCCACCAGCTCAAGGCTTTGTCTGTCCCGAATCCCGGTGCCGGGCACCGCTCTGCCTCTCCAGGACTGGGCGTCCCCTTCCTTGACCGCGGTTTTTCCTCCCACCAGATTTGTGCTCCCGCCGATCCGTCTGTCCCCCTGACTGTTAAAAACCACACCGAGGTTCTTCGATGCTTCACCGTCCTGGGTAAGGGGCGACGCGGTGCGGCTGTCCCGGAGCACCGTGGGGAGGTGTGGGCGTGCTGCGCCGTGGCGGGTGGTTTTTCCCGGTGCTTGGTGGTCTTCTCCAAAGAGTTTGGTCCTCCTTGTCTCAGCTGGGCTTGGGGGATGGATGCCATGGTCACCTCTTCGCCCGTGGCATCGGGCTTGCAGAAGGCGCTGGCTTGGCGTGTCCCTCAAGGCTGGCATCCCGGGAAAACATCTCTCGCTGGAGCGCTTTGAGGGAGAGCGTGGGGCCGGCTCCATTCCCCCTGGAGCTCACCGCTGGCTCGGGCCAGAGCGTCCCATTCCGGGGACCTTCCCGAAGGTGCCTGGCTGCATTTGGAAGGTTTCCTCCGAGCTTTTTGAGCCGTAGCAGCCCGCTGCCACCTCGCCGGGTTCCGCAGCACGCGCTGCCTGCGCTCGGGGGCGGTGGAGGTAGTTTGGCTTTCGGGGGTCATCCCGCTCATCCGGCCTCCTGTCGGATTCGGGGACTGGAACATCCTTCTTCCGAGGAAAGGCTGAGGGAGTTGGGTGTCTTGAGGCTGGAGAAGAGCAGGCTGAGGGGGGATCCCATCAATGGTGAGCAATACTTGCAGGGAGGGGGCTGGGAGGAGGGGGCCAGGCTTTTGCCAGTGGTGCCCAGGGATGGGACAAGAGGGAACGGGCACCACCTTGCCCATGGGAAGCTCCATGTGAGCACGAGGAGGAAGTTCTTTGCTTGGAGGGTGGCAGAGCCCTGGCAGAGGCTGCCCAGAGAGGTGGTGGAGTGTCCCATTCCGGAGACATTCCCAACCCGCCTGGCCGCCATCCTGTGCCACCTGCTGTGGGTGACCCTGCTCCATTTGGACCAGGCGATCTCCAGAGGTCCCTTCCAACCCCTGGGATTCTGGGATTCTGTCCAGCTAATGCAGTTGTTATTCCGGATTACTGCAAACGTTCGGAGCACGACGAGGTCCCCTCTGGCCAGACTGGGCAGGAGATGTGGGTTGATCCATGGTGTATGTGCTCCCAGCTTGCCTGCGGAGCTCCGCGGCTGGAGCCCGGCTTTGGCTCTCCTTCCCGACCGGCTGCGACATGGAGAAAAGCACAGGGAATTGCCAGAAAAAGAGCAGCGGGGTGACAAGCTGCTGCCGGGTCCCCGTTGGGTGACGTCCCTTTTCTCGCTGGCGTTCCCGAAGGCAATCCTGCAGCCCAGCTGCCTTTGCCTTGAGCCACCTCCAGAGCAGCCCACCTCTTTCCCAAAACACACCTCGCCAATGCCCGCGAGCGTTGCTCCGATTCCGGCACCCCTAGGCAGGTTTTATGTTTAACGATCCCAATGTTTTGACAGAGGGGGCGGCACGTGTTGGCAGGTCTCATTTAAACTCCTTCGGCTCCCAAGAGAGCGCAGGCAATGTGTTGAAAGCTCCGGTCGGGATTTGAAGAGCGGGATGAGCCGGTTTGCCGGGCTCCTGGGGTGGCACGGCAGCTGGCAAAGCCCCGTCGCCCGCGGGGACGTGCAGGATGGGATGCGCCCGTGGAGGGCGGGTTGGGGGGGGATGCCGTGCCCGCATCCCAAATCTCTAGGCTGCGCGCCATCCCCGGAAGGCCGGTGGATCCATGACGGTTGGTTTGGCTCCCGCAGCCTGCTCGTTCCCTGACCGCGTGCTGGCCTTCCTCCTCCCCAAGCTGGAGAGCAGCAACGAGAGGACCCGCGTGGGGACGCTCCTCATCATGAGGCAGATCATCAACAGCGCCCGTGAGTACTGGGGCGGCCGCGGTCCCTGTCGGCGTCGCCAAGCAGGAAGGCTTTTCCCTTCCTCCGCTGGGTCCCTTTCCACGAGTTTCCTCCTTCCCCAGCTGGGACTTGGATTGGGACAAGCCCATCCTCGGCTGCGGGGTCAATGGAGAAGGAAACCAGCTTGGTGGGGCCGGCCAGCTGGGAAGGGGGCAAGGGACAAAACCCTCCGCATCGGGGAAGGAGGATGTTTGGGAAACTGGAGAGCGGCACCGAGCTTCAGAGCCCGTCTTCTTTTTTCCCAGCCTCCCAAATGGAGATTAAAAAGCCCTTTATCCTTTCGTCTATGAAACTTCCTCTGCAAGACAGCAACAATAAGGTAAGCTGAGCTTCTGCTCTTCCACAGGGATGGGGGGGTTATTTAGAACCATGGAATCACTTGGGTTGGAAGAGATCTTCAAGTTCATCGAGTCCAACCATAAACCTGTGCCAAAACCACCCCTAACCCATGTCCCATTTCTGGGGCCCCGCAACGTCACGTCCCCACCAGCCCCGCTGTCCTCTGCTGCCTCCTCCTCCTGCTCCTCCCTCTCCTGGCAGGAATTTTAGCAGAAGGTGCTCAGAGAGTTTGTGAGCGGGATGGGGAGCAGCCCTGAGGAGAGAAACTTGGGGGTGCTGGGGGGAGGAAAAGCTGTTTGTGAGCCAGCACCGTGCGCCGGCAGCATGGAAAACCCCCGGCATTCCAGGCTGCATCCCCACAGCGGGGGCAGCAGGGCCGGGGGCGGATTCTGCCCCTCTGCTCCGCTCAGGAGCGGGGAGACCCCACCTGGAATCCTGGGTCCAGCTCGGGGGGTCCCAACAGCAGGAGGACACGGAGCTGTTGGAGCGGGGCCGGAGGAGGCCCCGGAGATGCCGGGAGGGCTGGAGCCCCTCTGCTGGGAGGACAGGCTGGGAGAGCTGGGGGGGTTCAGGCGGGAGAAGAGAAGGCTGCGGGGAGACCTTCCAGCCCCTGCCAGTGTCGGAAAGGGGCTCCAGGAAAGCTGGGGAGGGACTCGGGATCAGGGAGTGGAGCCACGGGATGAGGGGCAACAGTTTTCCACTGGCAGAGGGGAGATTTAGATGGGATATTGGGAAGAAATTCCTGGCTGTGAGGGTGGTGAGCCCCTGGCCAGGGTTGTCCCATCCCTGGAAACATTCCAGGCCAGGTTGGACGGGGCTGGCAGCAACGTGGTGTGGTGGGAGATGTCCCTGCCCATGGCAGGGGGTTGGACTCGATGGCCTTTTAGGTCCCTTCCCACCCAAACCCTTCAGCAATTCGATGATTCCGTACCCTCCCACGAACGGGAAGCGCACGGGGTCTCGTTCCCCATCCCTGCCCTGTGCCGGAGTGTCGGCAGCGCCGCCGGCTGCCGCTCTGGAGCGTGATCCTGCCCGCGGCGCTGCCCGTAAACCGTAGGCACGGCACTGCCGGGAGCACCGGGATGCTTGTGGCTCATCTCAAGCTGCGTCCCCGCTCACGAAACACCAAATTTGCCCCCCGCTCTCCCCCGTGGTGCCCGGCTGCGGCTGGCACTGCCCAAACCCCGTTGAAGGGCTGTGTAGGATCCGTAATAACATTCCCGGCTGGTGAGGAAGAGGAGGAGGAGGTGGCGAAGGGCAGCTGGGAGGAGGACCCTGCAGCAGGCAGGAACCCCCCCCCTTGCTGGCAGCTTCTCCCCTCTTTGCCCCGCGCCGACGCTGCTCTGCCCCTGCAGGTGAAACGGACTGTGGTGCAGGTCATCAGCGCCATGGCTCACCACGGATACCTGGAGCAGCCCGGCGGGGAGGCCATGATGGAATTCCTCATCCGGCAGTGCGCCCTTCCCTCGGATGCGGTAAGAACAGCCAGGGAGGGGTGAAATTCCTAAAGAAACATACCTGGGTGGGACTGGGCAAGTCCCTGCCTGTAGCTGTATACGTGACAATTATTAAGTGTAAGAATTACTGTTATGGCACGAGAATTCTTACAACAGCAGAAGGACACGGAGCTGTTGGAGCGGGGCCGGAGGAGGCCCCGGAGATGCCGGGAAGGCTGGAGCCCCTCTGCTGGGAGGACAGGCTGGGAGAGCTGGGGGGGGTTCAGGCGGGAGAAGAGAAGGCTGCGGGGAGACCTTCCAGCCCCTGCCAGTGTCTGAAAGGGGCTCCAGGAAAGCTGGGGAGGGACTCGGGATCAGGGAGTGGAGCCACGGGATGAGGGACCACGGTTCTACATGGAAAGAGGGGAGATTTCGATGGGATATTGGGAGGAAATTCCTGGCTGTGAGGGTGATGAGCCCCTGGCTGGGGTTGCCCCGAGAAGCTGTGTCTGCCCCATCCCTGGAAACATTCCAGGCCAGGTTGGACGGGGCTGGGAGCAACCTGGTCTAGCGGGAGATGTCCCTAGACAATCATTCCATGATTCTGTGATCAGCCCAAGTCTCCGGACACGCAGCGTAGCCTGCTGAGCTCTCCCATCCAGCCTCTGGCCGCCGCAGTCCTCAGCTGGCAGGATTCCCTGTGCTTCACTCCCACCTATGGAGTCTCCCCCCCGATCCCTCCCCGGGGCAGCCCTTCCTCTCAGACCCACGTGTCGGGACGAGCTGCAGCCTCTCAGTTCTGCTCCGCACCTCCGACCCTCCGGCTGCCCCTCTTGCCATCCCCTTCCGCGGCGCATCTGCGCTTCCTGCCTCTGGAGCGAGGAGGAGCCAGGGCAAACCTTGGGAGTAGGAGACACACCGTTGGGACAAGCTCTCCCTGCATCTTCCCTGCATCCAAAGGCCACCAGCCGGGATTCGGGGGCTGCGCTGGCACGACTGCTTGTCCAGCTGGGTTAGGGAGACGTGGGCACAACTAAAACCACCCTGGGGCTCGTCCCGTTTGCCCTCAAAAAGGAGCAGGGGGGGATGGTTTGGGCTGCAGGGGCTCTGCAGCCTCTCTGAGCTCCATGGATAGAGCTGGAGCACGTGCTGGAAATGGGGAGGCTTTCCCAGGTTCTGCCCGTCGCTTCCAGCTTGCCGTGCTGTCCCAGCGGCTTCGGAGACACCTGGAGCTCTTCCCAGCTGCCTCCGGTGCCGACCCGTGCTTTCCCTCTCCTCCAGCAGCCCAAAAAGCAGCCGCCAGATGCCGATGACCTCACCAGCGACGGCGTCCGGAGCATCAGCGTCAACACGCTCTTTCTCCTTAGCACCACCGTTGACAGGATGAACAATGTGAGTCTGCCCAGTTGTTTCCACCTCTGGGGTGGTGGCTGCTGGTCCCAGAGCCACCATCCAGTGTGTCCTTGGGGGAAGGGGGGGTCCTGCGTCATCAGTGTGCCGAGCAGGAATGCCCGTCAGCCAGGTGGGATGGGTGGTCACCACTCCCAACCCTTATAGGAGCTATCGCCGCTATCCCCATCCCTCCGAGAGCAGGGACAGAGGTTTTGTTTGGGAAATTGTCCTCCCAAGGACCATGAGCTTCTCCAAGGTTGGAGCAAGGGAGTGGTGCTGGACGTCCTTCGTTTAAGAAAGACACGGAGCTGTTGGAGCAGGGCCGGAGGAGGCCCCGGAGATGGCGGGAGGGCTGGAGCCCCTCTGCTGGGAGGACAGACTGGGAGAGCTGGGGGGGTTCAGGCGGGAGAAGAGAAGGCTGCGGGGAGACCTTCCAGCCCCTTCCAGTCCATCAAGGGAGTCCAGGAAAGCTGGGGAGGGACTCGGGATCAGGGAGTGGAGCCACAAGATGAGGGGGAATGGTTTTCCACTGGGAGAGGGGAGATTTAGATGGGATATTGGGAAGAAATTGCTGGCTGTGAGGGTGGTGAGACCCTGGCCGGGGTTGCCCCGAGAAGCTGTGGCTGCCCCATCCCTGGAAACATTCCAGCCGAGGTTGGACGGGGCTGGGAGCAACGTGGTGTGGTGGGAGATGTCCTTGCCCATGGCAGGGGGTTGGACTCGATGGGCTTTAAGGTCCTTTTCCACCCAAACCATTCCGTAATCCTATGAACAGGAACACCCTGGGGCCGGAGCTTCCGTGCTGCCGGAGCAGAGCACAGGCAGTGGTCGGACTCAATGATGTTAAAGCTCTTTTCCAACCGAAATGATTCTATAATTCTATGGCCTCTCCCTTCCTGAAGAAGAGCAGTGGTTAGGGAGACTTGGAGATTTTCCCCGTCGGCAAAAAGGCCTTTCACTTGGCATCTCCCCCTCTTGGTCCTGTGCGGGGTCTCCATCCCACAGCCGGGCTCTTCCCGGCCGCCCTGCGCCATCCGGCAGGGCGAGTGCCGTGCTCTCCTCTTCCCGGCAGGTCCTCTGGCCGTACCTCCTGGAGTTCGTGACTCCCATCCAGTTCACCAACGCCCTCACCCCGCTCTGCAAGAGCCTCATGTATTTGGCCACGAAGAAGCAAGAGGAGGGAGAAAACGCCTCCCTGATCCGTTACGACCTCAACGGTCAGTGCCGGCTTCTCCCGGCAAGTCCAGTCTCCTTTGGGATTCGTCCGCAAGCCCGGCCTGTGCCGTGGGCGCTGGGTGGGCCAATCTCTTACGCTTTTTTTTCCCTTTCTCCTGGTAGCAAACCTTCCTTCGCCCTACGCTCTGACGACGAGACTGCTGGTGAGTGGCCGGAAGGCAGCGCTCTCCCTTCCTCCGGTTACCGGCGCATCCGAACAAACCGCCCTCCCTTCCCTGTATCCCGGATGGACTAAGAGAAACCCACCCCGNAAGAGAAACCCCCCCCGAACCCCCCCCCCCAGCAAACAGCCAGGGAGAAACGTCCCATTTCACCCTGCTGCTCCGTGCGGAGATGCCCGTATCTAGCACCTCTTGGCTTGGATGCATCCCCATCCCGTCTCCGTGTAGCTCAGATTCCCTCTTGGACACACAGAGCCGTGTACGCGGGGTGTGCTGCCCTGCAGGGCTCCGGCTGGTCTTCCCAGAGCGTTGAGAAACAATTCCTCAGCCCTGGGGAGCCTGGGGTTTGCTCCCCTTCCCCCAGGGATGAAGCCGGGATACGGAGAGACGGTCTCTCCTGATGGATGATGCTCCTCCATCCGCAGCTGGAGCAAAGGGAGGAAGCTGTAGCTCCGTTGAGGTGTAGACATCAGGCGCCTCCCGGTCTCGCGTCCCCCTGGTTTTTCCTTCCTCTCTTCTGACTCGCAGCCCACAGGTGCCTTTCCGGGCGCTAATTCCCTCTCTAATTCCCTCTCTTCCATCCCCATCCGTGCAGGTGGTGTCATCACAGCCCTACGCGGGAGACTGCCGGGGGGTGGCCGCCCTGCGCCTGCTCAGCGCGTTGCATTACAGCGTCCACCCGGCGCTGGACCAGCTTTGGAGCAAGCAGATCCCTCTCCTGGTGGAGCACATAGAAGGTAGGAAGGGGCTTCTGCCGGAATCACCTTCTCCAAACTGGGCTGCGTGTGCCTGGATACTTGGAGGTGTCCAAGGAGCCCCTCTGCTGGGAGGACAGGCTGGGAGAGCTGGGGGGGTTCAGCCGGGAGAAGAGAAGGCTGCGGGGAGACCTTCCAGCCCCTGCCAGTGTCTGAAAGGGGCTCCAGGAAAGCTGGGGAGGGACTCGGGATCAGGGAGTGGAGCCACAGCACGAGGGGTGACAGTTTTCCACTGGGAGAGGGGAGATTTTGATGGAATATTGGGCAGAAATTGCTGGCTGTGAGGGTGGTGAGCCCCTGGCCGGGGTTGCCCCGAGAAGCTGTGGCTGCCCCATCCCTGGAAACATTCCAGCCGAGGTTGGACGGGGCTGGGAGCAACGTGGTGTGGTGGGAGATGTCCCTGCCCATGGCGGGGGGTTGGACTCGGTGGCCTTGAAATGTCCTTTCCCACCCAAACCAGCCTATAAGGTGGGTTCTGCCTATGTGCCTGGTGACCCTTGGTACGTTGAAGCTCTCTGAAGTGCCGCTTCCTAGTTTAATAAGGACTTTAATCCCCCTTTAATCCCCGCTAATTCCTATCAGGAATGCCTTTCCGAGCGGTCGGCCCCGCTGTGTCAAGGACGGGGACCCGCAGCATTTGGCGAGCGACGTGCCACCGCCGCGGGATCTGCCGTCAGGATGAGAAACGAGTGTGAAAAAGGAAAAAAAAATAAATATAAATAAAAAATGTGCTTTCTCCTAGAGAACACGGAGAAGTCCCTGTGCCAGAAGGAGTGGGAAGAGAAGCTGCTGCTGGTAAGGATCCCCGTGCCGGGGAGGCAGCGGGACGGTGGGAGGGCAAGTGGTGGCGCGGGCTGGGGAGACCTTCGCCCACCCCGACCGCGGCGGCGGAGACGGTCGCGCTGCCGGCTCTTATCCCTTGGGAAGCGGAGATGCAGGTCGGCGCGGAGGGTGACTTGCGGTTCCAGCCGGGGAAAGCTAAAAATGAGCTTTTTTTCAGCCTTGCTGGTGGGTCAGAGAACAGCGGTCCCGGGAGTGTCTCCCTGCTTAATTTGGAGAGCCTTAAATTAGGGCGCGGAGAAGCAATTAAAAAAACTGGGAAGGGCTCATCCGGCTCCTCCTGATGATGGTGGCGTTACTCGGGTGTAGTTTCTCTCGCAAGAGAACTGACCCCGAGGAAAAAGGCACGTTTTTGGGGAAAAGGAATAGCTGTGTCCTGGCAGGATCCACTCTGGGGTGGGCAGCTGCCTTCGGAAGCACCGGGAAGCGCTTCCTGGGGGGTTTTGTGTGCTTGCCCGGTGCAGACGAGGGCGCGGGTAGATCTGACACAAGATTCCCCACGTTTTATTTATTGCTCTGCTCTCATCCCTCCTGGATGAAGCTCCTGGCTTGGCCAGGAGCGTTTTTTTTCGGACACCCGGCGCTGATGGCTCTTTTCCCCCCCGGCAGTTCCTCCGGGAGACGCTGGCGGCCGTTTCTGACAACGCGTGGATTTGCCAGTTTGTGACGGAGATGTGCCGGCAGCTGAACAGCTACAACGGCTTCCCGCTGGAGAAGGTGATCGTGCTGGGAACGGTGGAAAACGCCAGGGCTGGCGGTGCCCATCCTGCCGCGGCGTGTTGGCAGGGCCGGAGGCGATCCAGCCCTGGATGCTTTTCCGTTGTGCCGGCAGCGTGGCGCTGCCGAAAGGGTGTTGGGAGGGAAGAAGGAAGAGCGGGAGGTCGGTGAGGTGGTTGGGCAAGCTGGAAAATGAAACACGGGTCAGTTCACAGCCAAATGGCCGGCTGGAAAGATGCCGGCCAGGCTGCTCCGCTCTTCCTGTGTTGGTGAGACCCAACTCCTGGTCTGGTGTCCAAGGGAAGGAACCAAATAAGCCATAAGATTTCTGTCCCGCTGCATCCCGGTGCTCTGAGTGTCCCGTTTGCTTACGGCCAGGTTCTGTCCTGGTCCTCTTTGACAGAGGTTTATGGTTGGACTCGATGATCTTGAAGGTCTCTTCCAACCCAAGTGATTCTACGATGATTCCTTTGCAGCCTCCCAACGGTGTTTCCAGGAGTAATCCATGTGTGTCCAAGTGCTCGGTCCGCCTCCGAGCGCTCCACAGGGTGTCCACGGGGTGGTAACGTTCCTCTTGCTCTTCCAGAATTTCCTGTATAAATGCGTCGGGACGACGCTCGGGGCATGCGCCAGCAAAGACCTCGTGCAAAAACAGCTCCAGGAGCTCCTGGAAACAGCCAGGTACCACGAGGAGGCAGAAAGAGAGGTGAGGAGGAGGAGCTGCGCCGAAGGTTTCGGGGATCATCCTGCTGGAATGGGAGAGCGGTTCTGCCGTGCTGACCTCTCTTTCCCGGTCCCAGCGTGCCTGGCCGGGGCTCGTAACTCCTGGAGAATGGCTTGTAGGGTGGGCTGGAGCGTCTCGGGGAACGGGCCCAGAGGAGTGAAGAGAGTCTGTCAAAAAGAGGGCTCGGAAGCTGGCTGAGCTGCTTCCTTGGGGAAATCACGGAGTCATCAGAGGGTTTGGGTGGGAAGGGACCCTAAAAGCCACCGAGTCCAACCCCCTGCCATGGGCAGGGACATCTCCCACTAGACCAGGTTGCTCCCAGCCCCATCCAACCCGGCCTGGAATGTTTCCAGGGATGGGGCAGCCACAGCTTCTCGGGGCAACCCCGGCCAGGGGCTCACCACCCTCCCAGCCAGGAATTTCTTCCCAGTATCTCATCTAAATCTCCCCTCTTTCTGTGTAAAACCGTTGTCCCTCGTCCTGTGGCTCCACTCCCTGATCCCGAGTCCCTCCCCAGCTTTCCTGGAGCCCCTTTCAGACCCTGGCAGGGGCTGGAAGGTCTCCCCGCAGCCTTCTCTTCTCCCGGCTGAACCCCCCAGCTCTCCCAGCCTGTCCTCCCAGCAGAGGGGCTCCAGCCCTCCCGCCATCTCCGGGGCCTCCTCCGGCCCCGCTCCACCAGCTCCGTGTCCTCCTGCTGTTGGGCCCCCCTGAGCTGGATCCAGTATTCCCGGTGGGATCTCCCCTGAGTGGAGCAGAGGGGCAGAATCCCCCCCCAGCCCTGCTGCCCCCGCTGTGGGGATGCAGCCCGCAATGCCGGGGGTTTTCCATGCTGCCGGCGCACGATGCCAGCTCACGGACAGCTTTTCCCTCCTGGCACCCCCAAGTCCCTCTCCTCAGGGCTGCTCTCCAGCCGTTCTCTGCCCAGCCTGGATCCGTGTGTGGCATTCCCGATCTAAATCTTCCCTCTTTTAGTTTTAAACCGTTGCCCCTCGTCCTGTCGCTACAGACCCTGCTCAAAAGTCATCTCCTCGTGGATTCTTCGCAGCATTTTCTTCACCAACCCTCCCTGGCTACCCCAGAGCTGAGCTCGGGGGTGGTTGAGTTCTTCCTGGCCAGACTTGTGCTCCGGCTCCGCACATTCCTCCCGGCTTCTCCTCAAACTTGGCCGAGCCGCGCTGCTCCACCCGGCTCCATCCCTCCATCTCCCCTCGCTTCCCTCCGCCGCAGCGCAAACATGAGCTCGCGGTGCCTTGGCTTCGCTCCGGCTTACGCCACTCCGGCAAGGGGCTGAATAAACAGTTTTATGGAGTTTCAGCCCCGCTCGCTCGCCCTTCCCGGTGGAACAGCGGAAAGGCGGGATCCGCTAAACCTGCTTCCAGCCGGAATGCTCGACCGGGCTCCTGCCTCCCGCAGCGCAGCTGACATCTGCCCGCTGGAGAACCTGCTGCTCCGTGGTGTCCCAGCTTGTCACCCTGACAAGGGCAGCGTTATCGTGTCCGATATCCCCTGGAGGCAATTCCCTGCCCCGGGAGAAGGGAGCGCTGGCTGCCAGGACTCTGCTCCCAGCTGGGCACAGCTCAGCTGCGAGGAATTAAACCAATAAACAGGCTTTTTTCTTTTTAAGCGTCAGCTGGGGCCGGTGAATTAATAGCTTTCTGCTAATGTGGTTTTTCTCTGCCTCCTCCAGGGACTCGCTTCCTGCTTCGGGATCTGTGCAATAAATCACCTGGAGGAAACCTTGGCCAAGCTGGAAGATTTTGTTAGGTCTGATGTCTTCAAGAAATCCGTGGGACTCTTCAGCATCTTCAAGGTAAGAGCTGACGGGGCCCCTGCTGCCGCCCGGCCGGCAGCACAAGGCGGCTTCTCCGGCTGCGGCGTGCGCTGGAGCGGTCCTCGGGAAAGGATTTAATTCCCTGCCTCGGCGCGTTTGGCTGGGATAACCTCCACCTCTCCGGAGAGCCGCTCTTGGCGTGGGAGGCTGCTGGGCAATTAGCTCCCAGCTCTCCGCGCGCTCCCATCCCGGGGAAGCTGCTTGCTTGCTGGGTGGGCTCCAGTTAGCCGTAACTTCTGCGTCCGTCGGGAGACCCCGGCCTGATGCGGAGCGTGATTTGGCTGTCGCCCACCTTGCTGCTCGACAGCCACCCGCTCCGGCGCCTCCCGCAGCCGCCCTCCCCGGCAGACAGAGCTTTTCCAGGCCCTGAGCGCTGGCGGCAAAAGCCTTTCCTCCAGTTTTCTGCCCCGGCTGGCCGCTTTAATTCCCAGTTTCTTAAGACTGGGGGGGGTTGAGGGACAGGATTAGCGCTGTGTGGGCATGGAAAGGAGCTTGGCCCAGGAGAGAAAGGCGCCCGGAGCTTGGGACCTGCCCGAGGGAACGCTCCTGCAGCCCTTGTCCCTGCCCTTCGGGTCGCGGTACCGGGTGGGATCAACCAGGAGCTGCTCCTTGGGATGGTGTAGCCGAAGCCTCTCGGCAGTGCTGGTTAATGGGCTGGTTTCTAGCACGGTAGTTAAACCAGTGGTTAACCTGGTTAACTCATCCGGGCTCACGTGCTTCCCCGCGGGGCTCTTAAGAGGTGACACTCGATGGCAATGCCAGCGCCGCTCCCGCTGGGACGCCCGGTTGCTCCAGCTGGCTCCCACTGCCAAAAAAGATGGGAAGTGAAAGTCCCAAACCCGCTTGGAGGGATCCCGTCTTCGAGGGGGCACCTTCAGCTGGTCGGGCAGCCCCTCTTCCAAACCCACCTCCTCCTGAGGACTGGGAAGAGCCAGCCCTGGCTTCCCTACCCTTGCCCGTTCCCAGTAATTTTCTCCTCTGCTTTAACAGGACCGTAGCGACAACGAAGTGGAGAAAATAAAGAGCACTCTCATCCTCTGCTACGGCTACGTGGCTGCGTACGCGCCCAAGGAACTGGTGCTCTCCAGGATCGAAGCAGACATCCTGAAGAACATCTTCCAGTACTTTAACACCAAGGTAAGCTGCTGGGATGCCCCGTTTTCTCCCCCTTGCAGGGGGGGGGTCCGAAAAAAATAAGCACACCCGGGCGAGCCGGAGCAGCCAGGCTGTTCCGGATGCTCCGCCGGGACAAACCCTGGGAGAAGGTGGCTTGCTGTGGAGTCTGCTCACTCGTGCCTTGCTAACGTGTCTCGTTTTTTCCACTTGTTCAGGTTCTGGGAATAAAGGTAGAAACCAAGGTACAGTGTGAGGCGTTAAATCTGCGCTGCTCTCTGCTCTTTCCTGCTGTCCCTGTCTGCCTCTTGCTCCGGGTTTTCCCCTCGGGAGCAGCCCGGTGCTGTGCTGGCACCGGCATCCCTAAACCCACGGGGACTGGGAGAGCCGCGGGAGCTGCTGCTCCTCACCCTGAGCTCCCCAGCTCGCTCCTCCCTGCTGGAAGCGCTGCCCAAAAATACCAAAACTCGCAGCAGAGGGGAAGAGAAAAAGGGCTTTTTTTTGGCAGGACGGCAGCCGGAGGTGGAATTGGGGGCTCGGGGGGGTTGGCACCGCCGCGGCGAGATGTGGAGCCGAGGCTGCGTTGGGCTCCCCCGAGGCTCCCCCGTCGCCTTCCGCCCGTCCTGCCGAGGCCGTGCTGTCCCTGCGAGCTCTTCCTGGAGCTCCCGGAGGAGGGAACGAGCCGCTTCGGAGTGGCCACGGCGGCCAGAGGAGCCTGGAAAGCCAGGGCTGGGGGGGTCCCTCCCCATACATGTGCTTTGCTGGGGGAAGCTTGGGGGGGTCTCCAGAGACCCAGCTGCAACCCGCCGCTCTGCTAAAATCCACTGAACTCATTTTCCTGCTTCCCCCTGGAACGATCATTCAGCGGGCACACGTTAAAACCCGGATCGCCGTCCTGGGGGCAACGAGGGGCTGTATTTTTATATTTCTCCCTTTTTTTCTTGTTTTTTTTTTAAAGGCTGCCCGAGAAAAAGGGCATTTGTCACGTTGAACTGTCAGGCCAAGGATTCCTTCTCTGGGCTCCACTAATGCGTTTTCCTTCTGGGCTCCCGCTGGC
Source organism: Chionis minor (assembly GCA_013398295.1). Lineage (NCBI taxonomy): Eukaryota > Metazoa > Chordata > Aves > Charadriiformes > Chionidae > Chionis > Chionis minor. The sequence goes on along the minus strand of VZSF01008120.1, from coordinate 3,559 downwards.
ACTAACAGCTTCTGCAGAGCATCTCCGGCTCCCGAGCTGGGGATCTTCTCCCTCAGGGACCTCTCCTGGTCCCTGACCCCCCCACCAAGGTGCTCACCGGGGGCGGAGGGGAACGCTTTTAGTTGGGATGCTTCCTCTTGACCCCGTGCCCCTCCTGGAGTCGCCTTGGAGCATCTGGATGCTCAGGGCACCGCCTCGGCAGGGGGGGACGGAGACCTGGAGGACCGTCCCCATCCCACGTTCTGCCCGGGAGCTCCAGCTGGGAGAGGGGTTGCCCTTCCCGCTCCCCTGCTCATCCCGGGAGCGTGTTGCGTGGATAAAGAGCGGAGAGCTGAGCCCACACGCCACTAAAAGCGGAGGCCGCGCCGTCGTGCTCCGCTGGAGCGCCGGTTTTGTCGGAGGGGCACCAGCGTTGCGGGGTGTGGGATGACCGGTTGATGGTTGCGTGGTAAAGCCTGGTCTTGGCTTCTCTCCTCACTCTGAATTCCACTCTCAGGACCTGACCCTGAAGCTGTGCCTCATCCGGAGCATCTGCATGATCGGCCAAGCCATCTGCAGCGGCATGAAGTGCGGCGACTTCGTCTTCTCCCGCAAAGCTGAGCTCGTGGCCCAGATGGTGGTAAGAGCGAGCCCCGGTGGGTGGCCGGGCTCGGAGCGGGTCTGGAGGACGCCGGAGGAGGTTCCCAACCCACGTTGCCGAGGGTTAATCCCAAGGGTTAAACGCTCCGGCGCTGGAGCTGTGCCCCGGGTGCTTCGTGGGATGGTTGGGTGGGAGTTTACCCTGTTGAGCCTCATCCCAGTGCGCCCAGGTGGCCAACGGCATCTTGGAATAGAAGATCAGGAATAGTGTGGCCAGTAGGAGCAGGGAAGTGATCGTCCCCTCGTACTGGTGAGGCCCCACCTGGAATCTTGGGTTCGGTTTTGGGCGCCACAGCGTAGGAGGGACATTGAGGGGCTGGAACGTGTCCGGAGAAGGGCAGCAGAGCTGGTGAGGGGTCTGGAGAACAAGTTTCCTGCAGAGTGGCTGAGGGAACGGCACCTGCAGGGTCCTGGTGGCCAAGAGGATGCCCGGGAGGCAGCAATGTGCCCTGGTGGCCAAGAAGGCCAGTGGCATCCTGGGGGGCATGAGAAGGAGCGTGGCCAGCAGGTGGAGGGGGGTCATCCTGCCCCTCTGCTCTGTACTGCCCTGGGGAGGGGCAGCTGGAGTCGCGTGTCCAGCGCTGGGCTCCCCGGTTCCAGAAGGACAGGGAAGTGCTGGAGAGGGGACAGCAAAGGGCTGCGGAGATGCTGAGGGGGCTGGAATGTCTTTTTTCCGAGGAAAGGCTGAGGGAGTTGGGTGTCTTGAGGCTGGAGAAGAGCAGGCTGAGGGGGGATCCCATCAATGCTGAGCAATACTTGCAGGGAGGGGGCCGGGAGGAGGGGGCCAGGCTTTTGCCAGTGGTGCCCAGGGATGGGACGAGAGGGAACGGGCACCACCTTGCCCATGGGAAGCTCCATGTGAGCACGAGGAGGAAGTTCTTTGCTTGGAGGGTGGCAGAGCCCTGGCAGAGGCTGCCCAGAGAGGTGGTGGAGTGTCCCATTCCGGAGACATTCCCAACCTGCCTGGACGCCATCCTGTGCCCCCTGCTGTGGGTGCCCCTGCTCCGGCAGGGGGGTTGGACCGGGTGATCTCCAGAGGTCCCTGCCAACCCTGAACATTCTGGGATTCCGTAACATTCTGTAATTCTGTGAATTGGGATTGTTTATCCTGGAGAAGAGGAGGCTGAGGGGAGACCTTCTCGCTCCCTACAACTGCCTGAGAGGAGGGTGTAGCCAGGAGGGGTCGGTCTCTTCTCCCAAGGAACAAGGGATGGGACAAGAGGAAACGGCCCCAAGTTGCACCAGGAGAGGTTTAGATTGGATACTGGGAAAAATGTCTTCATGGAAAGGGTTGTCAAGCACTGGCAGAGGCTGCCCAGGGCAGTGGTGGAATCGCCGTCCCTGGAGGTGTTTCCATCCGGGCAGACACGGCGCTGAGGGACACGGGTTAGCGGTGGGTTGGGTTGATGGTTGGACTCCATGATCTTCAAGGTCTCTTCCAACCTGGGTGATTCTGTGATTCTGTCCCTGCGTGGCTGCCGGGCTCTCCCGGGGCAGGGTGCAGACCTGCGCTCCAGGCTCTGCGTGCCCGTCTGGAATCAGAAAATGGTCAGAGTTGGCAGGGACCTTCAAAGCCCATCGAGTCCAACCACCTGCCATGGGCAGGGACATCTCCCACTACACCAGGCTGCTCCCAGCCCCGTCCGACCCGGCCTGGAATGTTCCCAGGGATGTGGCAGCGAGCCCCTGGCTTGTTGAGCTTTGGGGCAGCGATCCGAAGCTTGGCCTGTGCCCGGAGTGGGATGAGGCTGGATGTCACCGTAACCGTCACCTTCTTCTGCCTTCCAGGAGTTCATAAAAGCAGAACCGCTGGAGGCCATGCGGACGCCCATTCGCCAGCGAGCCATGATCACCTGCACTTACCTGGTGTATCCTTTCCTGGCGGGAATGCCGCTGGCCGGGCAGCGCTCGCCGGAGCTGCTGCACCCACAGAGCCTGATCCCGCTTCCCGGTGTGCCCGGCTGCGGGTCTGACGGCGGCACCCTCCCTCGTTAACCGAGCTAAACTGGGTGCAACTGGTCTGGTGGGCAGGGCCACCAGCCTCTCCCGGCGCTCCCGGGCTCCGTTCTCGTTTGGAATTGGCAGTAAATGTTCTTTATGCAAACCGGGGCCAAGGGCACGGCATTCCCGGTGCCACGAAGGTGGCTCCTGAGCTCCGGTTAAAAATACTCAGCGCGTCAGCGCTCCTGACACAGATACTGGGAACGCTCTGCCTGCTTCCCGTTAAAGCCAGCGCCACTTGGTGTAGAGCCAAGTCAGCGGGAATGCGTGTTAAAATCCTCGTTCCCGGCTCCCCCAGGTGAAGGGCGCTCCCGTCGCCCTCCACGCATCCGTGTTGCTTCCTTAACTTGGGATCAGCATCCTGGAGCCCCACCTCAGCGACCCTGACAGGACGGAGCTGGTCGACACCTGCCTGGCCAGTGTGCTTGCCCTCCCGCCGCTGGAATCGCTGAGGGAGAGGGATGAGAACGGAAGCGACGCCTTACACAAGGAGGTGCGGAATCCGGCGCTGAGCCGGGCAGGGAATTGCCCGTGCCGGTGGGATGCCCACCTTGAGGCGGCGCTGGCAGCACAAAGCCAGCACGGAGCTTTGTTCCGCGGCGCAGGAGCGCTGCGGTCACTCCGGGATGCCGGCTGCCTTTTCGCAGCGTCCCAGCGTCTCCCCGGCAGCCGGTCAGCCGTGGGAAATGCCATTTTTTGGATTCAGCTGAGCGCTTCCCGGGGGAGGAGGAGGGAGGGGGGGGAAAAAAGGGAGGCGCAGCGTTTCCGCTGCTCGCTTATCTCTTGAAAAAGCCTGGCCCTTCTGCGCGCCCGAGAGCGAGTGAGAAAATACGCGCTTATCAGCGAGCCCAAATGCTGCTAATAAGAGCGTGAACTCCCTGGAGGCGGGGGCAGAAGTAGGGTCGGGGGGGGGGGGGGG
>VZSF01008116.1:0-80478 GCA_013398295.1 Chionis minor | reverse complement strand
ATATATAATAAATATATAATGTGAGACAAACCCCCCTCCCTGTAGCAGATCTCTGCAGACCCTGAGCTAAGCTTGTGCACTTCATGCTGCAGTGGATTACCAAGTGCTCACACATTCTGATCGGCTGGTAGAGCTGTGGACTGAACATTCAGCACTACATAAGAAGAAATAATATCTTGAAATGCTGGCACTGTTTACTAAGTTGGTATGTATCTACAGCTTAATGCTGTCCCTAATTAATTTAAACTTAACCAAAATGAAATGTATTTAAATCAAATGAAGTGTACTACTGACTCGTGTCACAAATTTATGACAAATGCCACCTGATACGGAAAAAGTCTTCAATATAACCTTTCCAAATTTATACCGTTGTTAATAACTGAGAACTGATCCTAACATAAGCTTTCTACATCTGTGGGCAGAACTCTTCCACTATCAAGTCAAGTTTCTACAGATATATTACTTTAAGGTAGACAAGCATTAAAGAATGAATTGGTGCTTTGAGAAGAAATCAGATTGCGAACAGCCACATTAAGTTTGAAGCCCAGGAATGAAAAATCTAGTTATGCTAGACAGAAAAGATTCTCTAGCAGAACTGGAAAGGACAGGGCAGAGGCAGAGGACTCCAAACTGGCATGGCACAAAGCGTATGGGAGGAAAACAGACAAGCGTATCCTCTAGGATGGGCCGGGGAGAGAAGTGGAGTGCAATTCCATTCAGCAATGCTTTCCTCCTTTGATCAAAATATAAAAAATACTGAACCACAAAGTTTAATAAATCCTGTTCTCCATGACTGAGTTACAACCTGTTCCTTTCTCCTGCGTCTTTCACTTCTCCCCAGCAATTTAAGTGACCTACTAACTCAGGTTCTTTAGATCCGCTGTGAAGGCTGGATAAAATAATATCTCAGAGCACAGCAACTTTATTCCACTTCTGTCATTACAAAAGGACAAATAATATAAGCAGTCTTCATATTTGAATCCATATGATACCAAAAATGCTACACAGATGAACAAGGAGGTCCTTTCATTTGGAAATAAAATGAATCAAAAATTACTGCAGAACACAGAATCCAACTGTATGGAAAATAAATGAGTAAGATGCTTTTCTTGCTGGGAGTGACTAACTCTTGTTTGATTAATTTTTTTTGCCTTAACTAAGGCAAAATTATGTCTGTCATGCATTGAAACATTTTGCATACTGCTACAACAAAAGAAAGCCTTAAGGGATAGCATTACATAGTGTTATCTAAGGATTTTCTTTTTTACTCCTGTATTGGAAAAGAACTAGGATGCTGTCCAGTTAACTATCGACAGGATTCCTTGCAGATTTAACTTCTGGTCTATAAAATAATGACACTTTTGTGCATATTTTGGAAAGAATTTTTGTTTAGGACCATCTTCTGTTTGCAGACATAGAGCTATTTCACATGTATACCAAGACACTTAGCTTACCTAATCTGTGTTTCTAAATTACTGTTATTAAAGTCTGAAAAATCTGCTGTCCTTTGCCTTCCAGTGGAATACAAGCACAGCAAACAAAATTTGTATCTGCTGTAGCTCTAAGTTAGAAGAGTCAAACAAAAGAAGAATGTATTAATATTCATTTGTATTTATTTAGCACAGAGAAGGACTCCGACATTGTTAACGAAGGAGATGCTGGGCTAATGAAATCTATAAAAGGATTTGATGACGTGTGGGAGGAAACCAGCTGGAGCACCAAGTGAGGAAAAAGTATTTGGTGGCTGCATTTTTCGCAGATGAGAAAATTCCATTCGATGTTGGAAAATTGGTCTGTATTCTTGCTTTTTTCATTCAGTTCATTTTTCTTGGTAAGAAAACCTCGCATATGTTTGTAACAACGTGAAATTAACCTTGTTTGCTTCTGCAAAAATTGTAGCAGTGTTGTGTATTTCTGTACATTAAATCCTCTTGCTGTACCAATGTTATTTGCTTGTTTATCTGATACAGACTGCCATGGTATAAATGTTAGACTTCTGAAAACTCATAGTAGGTTTTCATTGGTTTCCATATGTCCAGCATGGTTTTTCGGTTGTCTTGTGACATTTGGGGATTTGAGTCTTTTGGTTTCACTTTTCTGGCTCTCACTGCAGTGTCATTAACATCCACGGTGTCTAGAACCATAGCGGCAGAAAATGTTAGTGATATCTAGATGTTCTTCTTGGTCTAGACTTCACACAAGTTTTCTCAGTGGTCTGTGATTATATGCATGACATCTGAACTTTAATGCCATTATATTTCTCGGAGTTAGATGTCAGGCAGTTTGAATAATTATTTCCTGGTCTCTTGCAGCACCCAACTAAGTTTCATCTTTGACAGTATTTAAAAAGTTGCTCTATTCTGCCTAAACAGAAAGCTCACAATCTCAGGCTCCGTTAGAATTCTCTTGTCGGGACACTCAGTGGTGTCCTACAAAATCTTCACTTCAGCTGTATTAAAGAAACCTGGAAAGCATCCAGTTCACTTGAAAACCACATTTCACGATTTCCTCTTCTTTATATTCACTGGCTGCAGGAGACTCAGCTTCCACCACCAAAGCAAAAGACTGCAGTGCTTTATTTCTAGGAAGGCAGTAATGGTGATACTAAAGTCTTTAATTTAATCATGAAAAATAACTTTGAGGTAAGATAAATACCGTGTAAGTTTTGAGGTTTATGATGGGCTTTTAGCTGGTCAGACACCAATTCACTCACAGCTCGATTTTCCTTTTCTCATCTTTCCCCTTCTCTTCAGGTATTGTTGCATATCAGCAATGGTAAAATAAGGTCTTTCCTTCCAATGATCAAAAATCAATTAATATTTAAAATAATTGAAAATCCTTTATCTTTTCTTCAGTCATTTAGAAGGAACTGACTCAATCAACTTCCACTCAGCATAGTTTTGGTACCAAAACCTTTCCAAAATAATACACATGGGCTTTTAAAGGCAATCCACAATTTCCTCTGCTTATGCTCCAATCTTGCTGGATAAGATGCAGATCTGAATCATTGTGACTTCTGGATCAGAATTTGTGCCTCTACCAGTTCAGTACACAAATCCAGTAAGCTTGACACTGGAAAGTTTCCAGAAAGAGTCTAAGGCTTCAGTTTGTGCAGCCTGAGGCTTTTGTGACCTTTAACAGATGGACAATACTTTGTTTATGCTAATGAGAGTGATCTCAGCTGAAACACTTGCCTTACCAAAAATTCCAAGATTCATTCACAGGACAATTAGTCGGGGGGAAATTCTTTTACCAAAGTTGGCTCAATTATTGAAATCATTAAAGACACTTTTAAAAGCGGACCTTCAGGAGACTCAACAAACTTTGACAAAATTAAACCAAAGCTGGTGTTTCTGCCAGTTCTGACTTAATTCTAACCAACCAGGGGAGTGTTAGTGGATGCAGGCTCTGACTGTACAGGAACAGTGCTCACACAAGAGCAGCCAGTATTCACACCAATACACCTCACGTCAATGGCTCAGGAACAAACTCAAGTGGAAGACGTAGCACTAGCAATGACTTGGATCTGCAAACATGCCAGTGAACTTGGCTTTTACTCCAGATACAGAGCACAAGATCCTTGTGGTATTACTGAGTCCCACGTAACAAGTAATCTTCCATTTATAATTCAAATATTTTGATGACCACTGATATGATTTTTTTTGCCTTTGAACGCATACAAGGAAAAATCACTTGCAAGACCAAATCCTCTATCTAGAATTTCAATAGAGAGTTACAAGGATGTAACAAGGGAGAAAAACCCCAAACCTTTAGAAAATTATTTTCCGCAAAGGTACCTTACAGTCCTTGGCTGCAGCTAGCATACATTTGTTTTTCTGGAAAGGACACGTACACTATTGTAGCTGATTACTTTTCCAGATATATTGACTTGGCTCTACTTACAAAATTATCATCAGCCCTCCAATATCCACAACTGAAAGACAGTTTCTAAATTTCTCATGTCAGGTAAAAGGCCTTGATTTTCCTCTAAAGCATTCCAAGTGTTTTACCAGTATTTCATCGCTGGTTCTTTATGTCATCCTCAGAGCAACAGTGAAGTAGAGACAGTAGTGACAGCATTAAAAAGACTTCTGAAAAAAATCACTAGCCCCATTGCTATATTCCTTGCACACCGGTCAACAATCCTCACAGTGCAGAAAAGAAGGCTGCATTTCCCTGTAAAACCAGGGAGCTCAAAAACAAATGATCTGCATGGAAGAAATGTAAAAAATGAGCAAGAATTGCTCAGAACAGCAGTGAATCATGGAGCTGGGACCAGGAAACAGACTGAAGCAGGAGTACCCAGGCACTTGGAAATATTCAAAATCTGGCACAAACTTCGATTTCCTATATAGTAGGATCTTTTAAAGCATTACTCTGGAGGAATGAGTTTCACCTTCAGTCTTTCCAAACAAGAAATGGAGAGGGCAAGCGGCTTTGAATATCTCTTAGGAAATGAATCACCTCCTTTATGCAGCTCCACACAAAAATTTACCAGAAACAAAAGCATGGACTGCCTGTCTGTTCTTACCACAGGTTGTGCTCAGAACTGGAGAGCAAATGCTTGCACGCCCACCTCTCCCTGTGACACTATTACTGAGCCATCAATATACTGAGCAGAATGTGGGACAGTAAAAGAACAACATCAGCTGAAGTTACAGGAATATAGAGAAATGTGTAACAGCACAGACTTGTAACCCTGCACCATCGAGAAACTACTGGGTGAAAATCCTGGACCGCAATTAAACACACAGTCTGTATTTAACACAAGGTAGCCTGATGCCTCTTAGTAGCACAAAGCATCTCCAATACCACTATAAATTCTAATTAGCTGAGTTCTGCCAGTTGCCTCTAATTTATGATCTCATTTGTTCTTACATAGAAACTTGTAATATGCCACTTTATAGAGTCTCCTAGTCCCGGCTCTACAGATTACATTATACTTAATGTGCAGTAATCACATTTCCCATCTGAACCTTAAAACGTCAACATACCTTAAGAAATTTTTTTTCTTCTGAATGTAAACCAAAATTGCCTACTTTGTCTTCCCTAGTTGTAACCCTCATTTTCCTAAACTTCTGTGTTTCATATAATACCACAGTGGCCACTACATGCTCCATGTGACACAACATAGACTAAGTCTCCTTACCCCCAGCCCCTTGTTGCTCACAGCTGGTGGAAGAGCCAGCCAAGAAATCATTTTAAGGCATGTCTACACTAAAGAAATAGAATGTACTTTAGAAAATCCAGAGCCAGTCCTGGTCCTGAGACCAGACCCAGCATGTCTATGCAGATCAGTGCAAAATGGATTTATTTACTTTCATCCAGAATATCTTGAAATTGTTTACTAGGTCTATGCAAATATGATGAATGATGTAGAAACTCAACCTGACTTGTATCCAGTCCCTTTACATATGTTTGCCCCATGTTCCCTTCTGTTTCTGTTTGAGATCAACACGAGCACAGTCAGAGTGGTACCTCTTACCCAACCCAATAACCACACAAATCAACCATGACCCTGGAACAACGTAATGCATTCTTCAGCTCTATTTAATTGTTCTGTTGTTGTTGTGCTTTATACCTCTTTACTGGTCTCTTTGTCATGAATACCTTTTATTTCCATTTAATCATGCATTTGTACTTGAGAGGTACTAATGAAAAACATTAAGGATAGAGTTCATCATTATTATAACAAACAGAGTCTACCTCCTGACCTTTACCTATCTCCTGTTCTGCAATGTATGAATCAATCTGAGAAGACACTTTTGGTAGTTCCCAGATCAAGAAGATTGTCAAAAATGCACAATAATTGTAACACTTCTCACTGAAGCACAATCATTATATTTAATAAAACAGTTTCAAAGACTCAAAGTGTTGGTGGCCAAGAAATATTTTACACCCACTGCTATTATTATTTTTTATAATTTGTATTTTTACACTGCAGTCCATGTGACATTACCCATGTGACTATCTCATTTTTTCCTCAATATGTCAAAATTTGTAATCGCTCTCTCCATCCTGAAAGAGTACTCAGAGTGCATGAAAATGCATGATGCCTGTAGCCATGCTATTTCCAGCTGTGATCTTGTCAGAAGTCATAAGAGAAGTGGGTGTGTAGCTGAGTGGCAGGCCTCTAAGAGAAGGACAAGTGAAAGCTATACTGGTGAAGCAATGGTGACTTTTTTAGAAGGATGCACTATGCTTTGTTGCACCCCTCTTGCAGGTCAATTGCATTGAGAGGGTTAAATTTGGTCATGCAGGTCAGCAGACAGGACGTGCCCTCAAAAGACCACCAGTTGTACAAAATTGACCAAAATCTGGCAGAGCGGCAAGGCCAAGTTCATACCCGAGTACCATGTTTACGTTACCGTAGTTGCAAAGTAATGCTTCCATGGGATTAGAAACTAATATTGTTGGGCTGTTTGTAGCCGTTAAAACCTTGGAGTATTATTATTACTGTTAACTTGCTACAAAAAGATGATAGTCCAGAGATGCTGAATTCCAATGTGGGCAACTCTTCTCCCTAAAGTCTATTACTTTCAGATGACCTTGTTACTATGCCTGAATATATTAATTGCTACACTTAACTTGCTGCTTTGTTTTGCCTGCAATTTGTTACAGAGTCACTTCTGTGTATATCACAGAGTTTATATGAATCGTAAGGCTAAAACTGCAATAAATTTTGGAATACCTGTTGATAAACGGTGCTGAAGAACACAAGATATTTGTCATTGTTAATAATCACTGGCTGGGCTAATCCATATTCATAACCAGCTACTTAAATATGTGAAGCATTAACATATATAGCTTAGATTTGTAATTATCTCTACAGATACAGACAAAAACAATATCTCCTTTGCTCTAATACTGCACTAAGCCAAGGACAAAAAAGAGAAGGAGACAGGCTGTGCTGTGTTTGGTTTGTAATGGGTTCAAGTGCTGCTCATCACAGACGCCACAAGAGCCGGAGCACACACTGTTGGGACAGATCCTGTCCGCTCCTGAGCTGGGGGGCCTGTCTGTGGCCTTCCATGACAAACAGACATTCCTGACATTATGCTTACAATAAAGTACGTGCTAAGAAAAAATTATTTTGTCAGGAATAAGGTTTTGGTGGTGTCCTGTGGGTTGTTGGGGTTTTTTTTTTAACTTACAAGTTTATGATCCAGTGCTTTGGATTTGCAAATCATTTTCTGCACTCCAGATAGTTTCCAATCTTCTGTTCCTGTTTCAAAGCATGAAGTGAAACACGGAGAAGATGGAAAGAAAGAAAAAAACGGTAAATGAAGAATAATTTTAATTTGCTTCTGCACACTGACAGGCTTAAGCCACCTCTCAGTAGTGGCTGGCAGTGGCTTGGGGCTGCAGATACCTGTGGAAATGCAAGGTTGCCAACACAGACCCGGAGCTCAGACACAGCGGTACAGCTATGAAGTTAGTGTGCAAGCTCCCTTGATGTGCCTGCCATCGGAAGACCCTCGAGCAGCTTCTCAAGTCTTCTTCCCATGACTGTTAGTTCACAACAGCTTTTCGTCACAAAAAATTTGCCTTAACATCACACAGAAGTGCGCATGGCATATTTTGGTCCCATGCTTTGTGACAGAAATGCATGTAATGTGTCCTGAAAGTATAATAATGCACCATGCAGTAAACCTGTTAGTAAGGAAAACACATCTGACATTTTAAATACCCAGTGGCATCAATTCATATAACAGAAAAAAAAAAGCGTCTTTAAAATAGGTTGGGTTGGGATTTTTCTGTTTTTTGGGGGGGTTTGTTTGCTTGTTTTTTATTATATGGCAGTTCTGAAATTTAAAAAAAAACCCACCCCAGATAACTGAATAAACGCAATCGCCAGCTGCGTCCTTATGCCAAGCTTCACTCTGCAACATTTTAAAGCCAAATGATAAATTCATGCAAACAGGAATTTTAAACCAAAACTGCAATGGCTGTTAGGTAAGAATATAAATGGTTGTTCTATAAGAACTATTGAATTATTCTTTTTTTGAGCCAATAGTAATCTATCAAAGACAGACTGTAATAAACATTTTATGTAAGATGTAATAGATAAAAGAGAAATTTGCATTTAATATTTTAGAGATTCAAAGTCATTGCGTCAAATACATTCCAGGTGAAAGAGACTTCTCCAAAATCATTAATGATAAAGTTATTCTGTACAAATTTCTGTTTGTGACGGACTCACTGAGATCTTTCTATACTTTAGTAATGCTGTAAAACTTGTTGTGGACATGATGATGAAGGCTGTGATGTAGTCCATTTCTTTTAATTTTGCACTGCTTTTTACACAGGTTCTCAAGGCACATCACAACTGCAGTACTGAATGCCTTCCCTTTCTTCCTTCTAAAAAGGTAAAAATTAAAGGTGAGGAAAAGGGATTCAAAAAAGCTGTTGGCACGTTCGACGACAATTCTTGAAGGTGTAGCAAACAACCACAATGCACAGACTGGGTATTCTCTGCTCAGGAGAAGGGCTCATTCCAGAGCTCATTGATCAGGTCTACTAGAGACTATCTTCATCTCTCCTAGCAGACACTTTGAAAAGGGAGCAGGCACCCACCAGTTTATTATCAATGGGTGGCTTCTTTGTAACTCCCTGAAGTCTCACTGTTCGTAGACAAATTTACAGCTATTTCCATAATCCCCCCTGCCTTTTTTATTATTACAGCTGTTATTTTTTGAGGGGAAACAGGAAGAAATTCCAGATTTTTTTCTTGTATTATTCTTCTTCCAAATCTTGCCCAGACTGTCCACTGAAAGAGTTTACTGTTTATGCTGAGGAGCATGGCAACTGAAGCCTCCTACTGCGGACCCAAAGCCATAATAGGTAAAAGGACCACGGTCAGTAAGGCTGAAGGGGCAGAAATGGGTGGGTGCTACCCTGCCTGCCATCTTGTGTGCCATAAATCACAGTAAACGGCATATCTTGTCTTCACCCCTCTAACAGGGTATTTGACTGTGGCTGAATCTTTGACTCTGATCTTCATCTGAAAATTAAAAACTCTGTACTCTTTGATGGTGCACAACTGCTTTTGTGGTGGCCTGTTATTACCATCTTCTGCCCACATATGGCTGGGACATGTAGTTTATACTGCCCTCGCTGTTCTCCACAACCACGTACCATGAAGACTAGGAAGAGGCAGCGTCCTGGGCTGTATAAATCAATGTGTCAACTGTACTCTACCACACTATTTACCACAGGAAGAGTTTGGTATTTAGCTAATTCAAAAAACACGTATAACACAGTGTAGAAAGAAAAGAAAATACAACATGGCCCAAATGGAAAAAAATACAGGAGTCAAAGCAGATTGGTTAAGGACCTCGGGTATAGAAATGACCAGGGTTGTACGGAAATAAAACTCAAATGAACATATTGCATTGAGAAAATGAAACAGGCAGAACAGAGTTATTTCCAGCCCCAAATTCGTAGTGGATTGGACAAGAAATGACAGCCCATATCAGATTAGTTTGTCTTCATCTTGGTTTCTTTGATAAGATAACTGATTTTCTAACCCAAAGAAAGATCTAAACTACCTGGAGTTCAGTAGAGCAGCACATAGGAGTTCATTAGCTGAGATGAAGAAGGTGAGGGCTGAAAAACTAATTGTAAGAGAGCAAGGGAAATGGATAAATAGGAGAAGACAATGAGCTATGCTGAAATTTTATTTAATATTTTCAATCACCTTACCACAAAAAACATACTAATGAAATTTGCCAGTGACACAAATTTAGGCTGTATCAGCAACAGAAGAAGATTGGAAGGTTAGACAGAAAGAATTAGAGTAATAGAAACAGAATGAAATTTGGTATCATGAAGCATCAGGTCATAATGGCCTAATAAAAAAAACCCCTCAGGGTATAAAATAGGAGCTCATCAGGGTAGAAGTGACTGAGAAGAATATGGACATACAATCTGAATGTAAGATGACAACAAGCTGCCACAGTGACACCTGTGAAAGTAACAAAGAGACATCATCATCCACTTTGTTAAAAGCATGCAGGTAATGCTTGGGGGAAGCATACACAACGCTGAACAGATTTGACTACTAGACTGCCTATAATTTTTTTAAAATGAAAGGGCTGGTGAAGCTTGACTTGCTTCTGCTAACAAATGAAAGCTGAGAATGGATAGAAGCCCATTAGCGTCTATAAATACATCACAGGGATGAATGCCAGGAAGGGGAAAGATCTCTTTGTGTGAAAATAGAAGATGCTGGCACAAGAATAAAGCAGTGTGAGCTTTCCCTGAATAAACTGAAAATTGGATGTCAACAGAAGGTTTTTAACCAGCGGAATGACATTCTATGAGGAACAGCCTCCCTATAGGCACAGCAGACCCAAACTCCCCAGTATTAAGAGCTTGCTGAGTTCCTAGAAAGCAGCGACTGGAGCCTGCAATGACTGGGAGCGGAACTTCCCCACCTCCAGGATGCTCTCCAGTTTTCTACGACTTCAGTACACAGACCTGGTGAAGCCCTTGGTCCTCAAACCAATTCACGATTTAAACACAAGACATCCAGCACGCAGCACTGGCAACGTCCCCCACTTCTGCTGTCATGGGGAAGACGTTCTGCCTTCTGTCTTCCCACATGCCTGCAGCACGACTGATTTGTTTCTCAGGGTATGCGTTTGTTGAGTAGAGGCTGATAATCAGATCACAGACTTTGCCGCTGCAGGATGCAGGCTTGGTGTGCCATTTTGGTTTTTGAACTACAGCTAAGTCAAAGCATGCTCTTTGATTTCACTCTGTCTCTCTGGATTTCTAAAGAGCCTATCACCACAGGATAGGAGTTGCAGATGCTGTCGGCCCACGGCATACATTTGTCAGAACTGAGAAGTTACCATATTTTTCTATCTGCTCACAGTAACTACTAATCCACCTTAGGAAATGTCTGTAAATACAGAACGCGTATGCAATAAGCAACGTAGTGCTGTCTAGGGCAAAGACAATTCTGGGGGCACACTCCAGGTGTCAACTTGGAGTTGACATAATAAGCTAAGACGTAATAAGAACCCGCCGACATATTAGAAGCTGAATGTGTGGTCTCTGAGATTTAGTTTTCTCATTGCACAAGTATTAGCATTAATCTGCCTGGCACATGAAGACAGTTTTGTAAGACTAAGAGGAGATATATTTGCAGGATCTCTGACTCCCTCGGACTTCTCAAATGACAACATCGCATGACACAGCATCACAACCCAAATTCTTCCTAATGCTCCTATCTCAATGCTAATAACTAACAGGAGCTGGAGCTGGGGCATCTCACGGAGGTTTGCTGACATTGACACAAGGCAGAAAGACAAGCAATACTTTACAGATCTAAAAATAAATCCAAACAGACATAAGTCAGTGAGCTTTTTCCACAGACCTTTTCGCTTTCAGTGCCATTTCTATNTTTTTTTTTTTTTTCTTCACTTGTGTGTAAGTGAGTAGAAATTTGATAAACGGGAGGAGGACTACTCCAAGTCCCACGAAAGGACATGCTGAGGTCAGACACTCCCATTCACCTTGCATTTCTGCTTTTGCTGAATTGCTGACTGGACACTGAACAACTTCATCTTTTTTACTGGGAAGAAAGATAAGCGTCTTAATTGTTCAGACAGAGGTGTATGATACCAATGTAGCCAGCTAGGTCTGAGGAGCAGCTCCTTCAAATCTGCCTTCCTAATCAGATGAGTGACTTGCTTCCCTCCCCGAGCGCCCTGCCAGGGGCTCCCGTCCCCATGGCAACGGCGGCTCCCAGCCCCATCACCCACCCCTCTCCTCGCCCCTTGGACTCGGCTCCACCTTCCGCTTGACCCATATCCCAGAAAATACCGCCAGCGCTGGAAAATGCATCGTGCCCCTCATCTTCAATACATAAAATAAACCCCAGCGGCCGCATTTTTAAGTTTAAGGAACTGTGATTTAAAAACAAAGCACAAAGCCCAGCGATTTTTTTCAATAGCTATGCATAATAATTAAACCATAGGATGTTCTTTACAGAGGAAGCTTCAATACAAACAATATTTAGAAAAAACAAAGTATGAATTTGATTTGTGACACGTGAAATGAGATGCATCACATTTTTTCAGCTGAAATATGAAAAGTAACAACATCGTGATTCAAATGTGCAGAACCCCACTTCTGCTACACCACGCTTGCACTTTTTTTTGCAGCAAGTAACCTTAAAATGAGAAACGAAGAGCATATTAAAAGCTATTTTTACTGTAAAAGAAACCTGGGTCAGTGTTATAAAGCCATCGTGTTACACACCCCGTGTCATGTGTTCCCAGGAAAGCATACAGTCGCCTGGTGCCAGACCCACTTCCCTGCCGGCACGGCTGGACCACGCTGGACCGGCTGGCTCCCGCCGCCGGCAGACGAGGCCCTGCGCCCCTGGGAGCGCTCCCTCCGCCCTGCTGCTCCCCAAGCACCACCGGGTGCACAAGTCCCCCCATCGGCCCCGTCACTCCCCGGTGCCACCGCCACGGCACCCTGCGCGGCTCTCCCCCTGCTAATCCCTTCTCCGGGCTGTCCTGGACGATTTCCACGTGGCGGGCAGACTGCAGGTGACACATCCTGGGCTTCATCCTCCCAACTAGTGGGCAAACTGCCGCCCATGTTCACCCACTCCGTGTGCTGCCTCTTCATCTTCTGGGCACGACGGGGCAGGCAGCAACAGCAGTGGGAAAACTCCCTTTCCTCTGCACGGCGCCTTCCCATTTCTAGATAACCTTTATTTGTGGAGCTGAGCAAACTGCAGTGCAAACTATTAGAAGGAAACCACACCAGGGCATTCTTTCAAGGGTGCTTTTTTTTTGTTTTGTTTGTTGTTCTCTTAATCAAATAAACCTAATTCACATAGACAGTATGTTTGCTCTTTGTGTCTGGAAAAACATAAGAATTACAATATTAACGTTTCCAAATGGCAAAAAATGAATTTCAAATAGCTGGCAATGAAAATACTTGATAAACACATGCTGGCTGAAATTCCCTTCTCTTTCACAGCCACTATGCCTGAACCCCGTATTAACCATATGCTTTTACAGATTAATTCTGTGCGTAGTTTATAATCTGCTTTGTTACAATGCAGCTGTAATAACCTAAAGTTCCTGAAAATTTAAGATGAAGTAAAAAAGAAAGCTAACTGTGAGATTTGCAAAATCATGCAAGAGAGCGAGCATTTGTCAGGTGTCACGAAACACTTCCAATACTTCAAGTAAGTACTTGGTAGTGGCAGTATTTTCTTGAGAATCACACGGTTTATTGCTGGCTTCAATTTCATTGATAATTTTGCATTTATAAGTGTATAAATTCTGTGGTTAATATTATAGAAAATTAAATGTACACATTGCAGATGTTCACTCTATATACATAAATGAAAGTTTGGTAAAATTTCACATTTCATTTGAGCCTGCCCACGTGTTGAAAATTATGAATATACATACACCTTATTTAGAAAGTTGCGTCATGAAATTGCTAGTTCTTTTTGACTTGCGTGGAACTGGCCTGCTCTGATCCAGGAGTTGGAGCAGATGATGGTCACAGGTCCCTTCTGTTTGTATCAACTTGTAAACAGCAACCATAACTTGCTGAATTTAGTTAGAGCCCTGTGTATTACCTTGCATGGGTTATAACTGTAACTATTAAATTGCTGGGCCTCTTAACCAGTCAATTCATTAAAGAAAACCGTTTCCATTTAATTAATTAGTTTTAAAAATCTTTAGCCCCAGATGTAATGCACAAATTTGCATGCAGCAAATAAAGGTACGACTCCTACCAGGATTATAATGGGTAGAGTTTGCATCCTAAACCCGCTTCCACTGGGTGTGGGAACAGGGCAGTCTCTTCCAGGCTTTCGGTGGAGGTTCAGCTGGGCACCGGCAAAGCCTGGCCACCGGGATCCAAGGTGGGTACTGTGTGCTGGGGCAGAGCCTGCCCAGCGCCTCCCGGCAGCGCCGGGCTCTGTTGTACTACGGGCTGGACACTCACAGAAGAAAAGAAGCCCCTAGTTCAGAGAGCTTTCCATCTTAGCCCAGAAATAAGCAGCCAACATGTAACAGACAAATCACATCTGCAGAGTACACCACATTGACAACCTTCACCGCTCCCTTTTTAAATAATTTTCTTAATACAATTCCTCATGACTCAGTCCCTGCTTACACAATGAGAACATCTTTCTGGCCTGTTGCTTTTGAAAGCAGAAGGAAAAAAGTAAAACTCTTCTCCCTCCTCCCCTTCCCCAAAGCATACTTGTGAATTTTCTGACGGAACATTCTTCTTTTGAAAAACGAAGGTTTGTCAAAACAGAAAAGTTTTGAGGAGCCGAGTCAATTTAGTTGACTTTTCAAACCTTGATTTCTTGCCAGTTCAGCTTCTCACAGGCTGAGATGTGCCAGGGCTTTAGAAGCTGTGGCTGAATCAGTCTCATCAAAATCCTTTGAACTCTGAGCTTCTTACTAGCCCACCAGGCGAACAGCCAAAGCTCCGAGATGCAAAGGGAAGCTGGTCAGTTGCTGTAAACACTTCTCTTCTGCTCCCCTTAGATGAGAACTTTTATTTCCAGGAAACTGAGTAATAGTAAGTTTCACTCAAACACTGAAAGATTTGTTTTTCTCTTGGTACATGAAAATCTCAACACTTTAAGATCTTTCACCATATAAATGTGAAGGTGTGACAAGGTGATCTAGCTATCTACTCCGAAAGCAGGCAATAGCACAGCATTTGGTTGAGGAGTCTGTAAGTACAGTCTGTGCTCCTCAAGCACCCTTCCCTTCTGCCAGGACAGGAAATCTCGAAGCATCTGTGAGGTCTGCAGGACCTATTTGCCCTACCTTTAAACAGAGGTCATGGCTGGCATATTAGCCTTCCAATAGAATATTTTTCCACTCATGCTTTATACTCAAATGTGCAGTATCCCTTCCCCTGCCCCCCCCCTTTTAAGTTATACAAACCTTTCCACATAAAATAACAAATAATTCACCTAGGTGGGCACCCTCACTACAGCAACACTCTTGACATCATCAGGACAGATTTGTAAAGCCCTTGCAACATAACTTTATTTTGAATTCACGTTCAAATGCAGCTGTGCTGCACACATGGCAGCCTCACTCAGTGTTTCTGGGGGCCACAGGAAACATCCCATCGCACAGCAATTAACACCAGTAGGCAAAATCTGGATAAACCCATTTCATACCCTATGTATCAGAAGGTGAACAAGCTAATTTGCACAGCTAGCTTAGCCGCACCTTTAGAAAGGGAGCTGGGCTGAGGAAAGACTCCCTGCTGAGCTCCTGTTTGGTGCCCAGCCAGCACAGCTGTTATTTCTCACATTATTTCTGTTACAATAACATCTAAGAGCTCCAGCCCTTGATGGCGACCCCACTCTTACCCAGTGTACAAATACACAACAAAAAGACTGCTCCTTGTAGCAACGGAGCCTTACTACTGAGCTTGAAGCAAACTGACAGAGAAATAGTTTTTCCCTGTTATACTGATGGTAGCTCCCTGCTGACAATCACAGAATCCTGGGAATTCAAGGTCAGATCCTGTAGCTGTTTTTATCAAGAAAAGGTACAAAACAACTCTGTAGTAAGGGCAAAGACAGAAAGAAAGCAAGGAAAAACAAGTAAGATGATGGCTTTCCTGCTTATGAATAGCAAGGGGTTTATGAGCACTTCCACAAGTACCAGGATAATGCTGAATATTCGCAGGGAACAAATAATGCGACCTGGCGGCTTTGTCCATGAATCACTGTGCACCACAGTCAGTCAGCTCTACCAAACGCAGGGCCATGTACATCCCTCGCATGAGGTTCCTATTCGCTTCTTGAATCTGAAGCTTACTATTTGCAATACTATAAAGCAAGACACCTAGAAGGTCTTTTGATGTGATTAGAAAGGAGATGCAGATAGAGCTGAGCCTGAAAGAATGACCAAACCCCATGCTATTTATTTAGTACTGTTACTTGAAAAATTGCTTGGACACGCTGTCAAAGCTAATCCAGGAAAAAACTGTCTCGAGCACTCCTGAAATCGGCTAAGTGGCAAGATCAACTGACATCAAGGAAAAAGCTTTCAAATGACTGAAAGTATTTAGGAATAAAATAAATGAACTGTCTTCAGGACTGTGTTGTACAGTAATACTTGTATCTAGACTGGTACAAATGCCTCTGCTATAGACAGAGTCCTTCACTGGGAGTTCTGGTTTTGTTTAAATAGGATTATCAATTACAGCTGATGTTCCACTGCTGCGTGTTACCCACGGTCTTGGCTGCAACCACAGAAATAGTCAATATTTCTACCTGATTACAGCATATGAAAGTTGCCTGAAAGAAGAGGTTCTGTGGCAACAAGCTCTGTGAAAATGGAGTATTGAATCTGCAGCAAACATTTGAATTAATTAAAAAATACAAACCATACAATATACGGAAATACTGGGCACAGTGTTGTTTGTCAGTTTAATCCAGCTGGTACAGAATTTGTTTTAAACCATTAAAGGAAATCAGCATCTTCCTAAGTTAGAGGAACCAGTGTCATCAGGATGGAGCAGAGCATCGGAACAGGAGTGAGTAGGAATTGCAAGGAAAACTGGTACTCCCTTACCCAGCCTGTCATTCAGTGGACAATACCAGGCGTTACAATAGCCCACGGCACTTCATCTTTATTTTGTCACTTTGAATCTACCTCAGATCAGCAATGGCCAGGAATAGTTGCTGCTTTAATATCAGTCTGGACTTCCCTCTCTACTCAGCACCAAAATACGGATCCTGCTGAAGGGTTTTCTAAGCAAACAGTGCTGGCAAAAAACCCCACCACAATCCAAAACTGTATTTTCCTCCTCAGAAAATACAGTTTTGTTGAAAGTTCTATGACTTCGTTTTCTAACATTGTTAATTTGAAGGATTCAACCTTTTAGAGATACATTTCAAGTTACTAAAAACATAGTATTTCATTGCTGCAAAATAATATTTTTGTGAAAGGAATATTCTTATTTTTTCCACAGCAAAAAAGGCTTTTTGTTTCAAATCAAAAACAAGTGCAAATTTAAAACCTCCAGAATATCCCAGAAATGTTCTGTCAGCTGCAAAGATACAAGCAGAAATTTCAGTCTATCTCAGGGAGGGCAGGTTGTCTGCAAAATGACATAATTGCCACATGCACTTAGTATCTTGGATGGCAGTCTTGTCTGAGGAAGTACGAACTGAAAACATTACAGTCTTTGGTATTCCTTCATCTCTTTGTAGGTCAAGACTGAGACCTGCAGTGCCATTTCACAGGCAGTTACCTGCTTTGTGATTGAAAAGAGGATTTTATTCTTTAAGACTAACAGCTGGACACCCTTATAAGCAACAAAGAAAAAAAAATAAAACAATACAGCCTGACCTTCTTATCAAGGGCATTGATGAAGTGGAAAAAAAGTCTAGCAGCTCTGCAATGATTAGTTTTGGACTAGGCATGGATAACACAGACTTCGATGTACGGGGATCCTGATGCAAATTATGTACATCACCTTTTACGGTCCAGCAGTACCTGCAAGCAGTGGGACCAGGCAGGGGCAGCTGAAGCTGCTCTAGCCCTGACCATTGCGGTCTCCATAACCACATGGCGTTTGAATTTCTTGCGCAGACACAGACAACCAGACTTGACGTGAATTTTGCTTGGCGATTGACAGAGTTGACATCCAGCCATAATGACACTTGTTTCTTGCACTTGCTGAACTAGGGAGAAGTTCATCAGACTCGAACAAGGCTAACCCCGTCTGCACTGCAGTTGAGCAGGATGACTGCAGGGGGTGTAGACATGCAAGCAGTAGTTCAGCTTCGTTACCCACAGCAACCCAGCCGCAGCAATGTGTGCTTCAGGCAGGGCACAGGACATAACCTGGCATCCTGGGTACAAAGCAGACGTCTACGAGAGGCAGAAGAGAAGGATTCCATTCAACCCTGTGGAGCACAGCTGACTGCCTGAACACCCAGAGCCCGAGCTTCAGTGCCGCTGGTGCCTGACCCCACTGAGCTGAACTAGAGCCAGCATGACGGCACAGGACTCATTGCAGGGTATACATGCTCCGTACTAATTTGTTTTGCTTTAGTATTCAAGACTGAGGACGATTCTAGAGGATGCACTACTCCCAAAGAACATGATCTAAAAAAAAATCTCATTCATAAAATGTAAGGTCTGATCATCATTTTTTCAAATAGATGTAGAAGCTATTACAGCAATTTTGACACTTTAAAGTTTTATTCTGAAACTTTTCATGTTAGAGTGGTAATTTTTCTTAGTGTTACTGCATATTTTCTTTCTGCATTTGCTGCTGAGAGAGGAATACTAGCTGATAGAATAGTGAAATTGTTGCCTGAAGACAAATTGGCATTCATCATTCAAGCAGAAAAATAAATTAAGTGCAACATTTAGGCACTCTGCATTAGGTTGTTAAAAAAATCAACAAAGGGAAAACAAATGTTATGTCAACTATCGACTGTAGAAACTGAATACATGAGTAAAGTATTTCACCAGTACTTATACAGCCATGTCATTCACTGTGTACTTACAAGTATGAAGGCTTTTAATAGTTCTTGTTGGAACCAGCAATCGACTTTACATGTTTGGATAGAAATATATGGACTTGGTAAATCCTAAAAACTACACCCACCCTTTTAATATTTCAATTTGGTATTTAAAAATAGTCATAGCAATATTATTACTATTGAAAACTTTTAGGCACAATTATGATTTTCCCGACAGTCTGGTAGACCATATTACTGCTTTATCTTGCCTTTCAAGAATGTCTTTCATCCTAAAGGATTCAAGAGTGGTTGCACATTTTACAAAAGCACGAAGCGGACCAAGACAGATCATTTCACACACCAGCAGAATGAGGCTACCTCTGCAGTGGAGAGCGTTGATTTTACTTTCCTCCCATATTGTAAGACAAGAAAGGGGATGGGAAAATTCTATCATAATGAAGTTCACTACTGGGATATCTGTCACTTGGCAGAAGTCTTATCAGTACTGATTTTCAATCTCTACCACTCTGCCAGGGCCATCAGCATTCTTTAAGATTCCCTCAATCCCTACCCTAGATTAACTTAATTTTGCATCATTAGAAATTTTTGTCACCTTTCCACTCATCCTCTTTACCTGATTACCAATAAAAACAGTGTCACTCCACACACAAAATTATAGCTCGCCCCTGCAGCTAATTCCCGCTCTTGAAAAGTGACCAGCTATTCCTCTTCAGAGACAAAGACCTCTTCCTCTCGCCGCCTTCATTATTTGACTCCTATCCAGAGCTCCACTCCACGAGTGAGCAGCAGCCAAGCTGACTTCCTCCAGCACAGCTGGGGCTGGCACCACTCACACATGGCCTACATGTTTGCATGGGTGGCTATGGAAGCAATTTTTAATCACGTTTTCACTTTCAAAATTAATCTTTTTCTCTTTCGTCATCTTACCACAACTCAAAGGTTTAGCAGAATAGTTCAGGATAGAATTAGAAGTGTAGTATTTGCAGCATGCCTAGTGCACAGTTATGTTATTCAGGGCAAACAAACATGATGTAAAGTCCTTCTAAACTAAAACTGACCCCAGCAATCAGCACGCGAGGAGTGTGTCATTTTCTTTTTTCAAGCCTTTTTGACAACACAGGATGAGACATAATCCTCAACACTCTACATGTCTTAAACAGAGCCAATAGATAACTGAAACAGCCCAGCTGCAGGTGAACCAAGTGTCTTAGCACGATATATCACAATGAAAAATTTTGAGGGGAGTTTATTTCAAAACAATCAGAGGCCTTTAGAGGGCTGCTTCCATGTGCTGAGAGGTACCAGCTTACTTACAAATCTGATGTTCTCTTCACTAGGGGCTGAGAAAGGGTTAACCCTCAGAAGTCATTCAAAATACAAGTGTGACAATAGGTGACAGGAACACTCATTCCTCTGTCCCCCAGACAGCTCTGACTTCCATTAGATGTAGCTGCCACGCTGCCTCCCACTCTCTGGGGCACTACCTCCACCACCAAGAAGGCGCTCATGTCTACCGCTCCTGCTGCCTTCCAGGTCATCTCACCACCTCTTTCCTCATAGGAAAGAAAAAACATGTATGGCTTCTCCCCAGCTTCTCATTTCTGCCTGACACCAAAGGACAAATGTTGTGATTAGCTTGTAATCATCTTCCACACTCTCCCCTGTAGCCTTTCCCCTAAATATGTATGACCTGGTCTTCTCAGGTCACTACACCTTTGCGGTTCTCAACACACCACTGTGACCTTGTATGTGCTCCATCTCTCTTTAGAGTCATATCTGCGCTTCCCCTGGGGCATATTAATTCACCACAACAATCTGGGTTAAGCAACAGCCACATATTCCAGGGTGGTTTGCCAAGCCATGAAAGAGTCAAAAACCAGTATGAGATATATACATACTTTCACTTCCTGCATTTATCAGACCAGAAAAAGTCTCTGTTATTGCCCATAGGATAAATCAGCGAACAGTAGGGTTTTTAAACGTTTCTTCTTAAGAACAACAACAGTAATAATTCAGTCTCCGAAAGCTCAGGTTAAAAACTCTTTTCTGCCTAGGACTCAGGGCAGTAACCACCCTTCTCTCCCATCGGGAAATAATAATTTTAAGAACAGAGTACTTAAATGTAAGTAGCTTAGGGGGCAGTAGCTGAACCTATTTCTCTCCAAAAAGAGAAAGGGGTCAGAATGACAGAGACAGAAGAGAAAAGATAGTCTCATCTATCAAGATCACATCTCTTTTCCAATTTATTGTGGGGTTCTGAATGATAAAATAAATAAATAAAAAAGAGTATCTGTGCCAGAAGAGGTCTTAAAAAATACGAAAAATAATAACTGTGTATGGGTGTGATTTGTCCTCTCCATCTGCTTTCCAAGATCTGTTACAGTGTGGCTGTACTTGCAAAGTCCAGTCACATTTTACCAGGTCAGAAATACTCACTAAGCACTCAATATTCTTTTAAAGGGAGCCAACAGGTGGGAAAGCTGCATCTGCCAGAATGCACCAGTAGCATGCAAGCAATTTGGATGGATGCCACTTTTTGGTGTGAAATAACTGAAAGAGACTTGCTGAGCTACTAAACCATGCTGATGCAAAGACAATGTCATGCAAAAAGGTCATCCTCTCGCTTTCCCTGGTTTTCTTTTTCATCTTTTTCAACCTTTTGTCACCATTCATCTTGTACTACCTTTTGCTGATAGCCTACCCTGGGCAACTTCTCCACCACTTGTCACACATGGAGTGCTGCGGCCTTCCTCCGTGTGTTCTTCTCCCTGTGCATAGATACACACTCACACTTTGTAGAGAGATTCAGGAGTCAGCTGAACAAAGTTCAGTTGTTAACACTTTCCTCTTTTGGTCTCAGGCAACTTGGCACAGACCATACAGACCTCCCCAATTTAAGGGCGAGATTACCTCGAACCAGAAGAGATGGAAGAAGTTTTAAGCTCACACTGCAGCTGTACAGGAAATTTGCTATGCTGTTTTAAATGAGAAGGGTCCTATAATTTCCCTGCTTCAAGGTGATTATCCTGAAGTAATGTATGGTGAATGACAAATGTTTGGTGGATGAATTATTTGAGTATTTTCCTTTGCATGCAAATCTGACCTTTATAATGAACACTGCTGTATTAAAAAGGTTCTGCATAACCAAAACATTGTACAGCCGACATCTGTTATTCAAAAGACCTGAGGGGTAGAAAAAAACCCACAGTAAATCATTTGACCTAAATATGTTTTGCTCTGTGATATAAAATACACTTTTACGGTCTGACTTGCCAAATTCTTTTTACCTTAGTGTGACACTGCTTGTTAACAGAAGTATGCAATTTATGTAACCTTTATGTTTAATGTTGTAACTAATTGTTTTTCTTTAATAGTCTATACGTCATTTGTCACATAGTGAACTGTAGATGCTGAAGACAGATGGACCACCAGATGGACCCTGGGAAGGATTGGTTAAAATGTCAGTGATAAGCTAACAAAATGAAATGCAGTAGACTGAAGAGACTATTCAGCTGAAAAGCCTGTCTACAGAAATGGGTTTTGTATTATTCACATTCATTAAAGTGCACTTCAACCACCCTGTTTTGACATTTTCTGTTTTGAGACTTTTCAAAGCAGCCATAGCTTTTTATTTTCCTTCCCCGAACACTTGTTTGATGATAGAGATCAGCAAAAGCGACCCTAGCTTTTAGAGGTGATCACTTTCAGCATCGAGGAACTTAACCACAGTTCCATTCAGCCATCAGACTCACAGGTGCACCGATTCTGAGCTTGAACAAGAAGTCGAGGCATGCATGAATTGCATTGACCAGAAGCGAATGATTGCTTGCTTCTGGTAAACTACCATGATTTAGATTCCCTGATATACTTTGTAACACTAATTAAAATAGCTTCTTTAGGTCTATCCATGAAAATTTCATTAAATAAATGGAAAAATCTTTAGTGGGATCAGGATCTTAGACACAATGCATATAACTTCTAGGAAATCAGCGCCAGGGAGCAAGACAAGATCGGTTAGGGAAGACTTTAGGCAGAAACTCTGCTGCAAAGCAGGAACACACAAAACACAGAGATCCGCTCATTTCCTTTTTTCAAATGGTTCCTCATCCATTGTTTGAAGAAAATAGCTTTTTCTGTGGAACATAGGAAAAAACAACAATCTCTTGCTGTGATTCTTCACTAATGCCATATGTCTGATCTACCTGTGACTTCAAAAGGGTTATTTTTATGGTCCCAAGCACAAATCAGTTGTCACCAGAGAAACATGAAAATCTCATTTGTACTGAGTTACTAGACACCTAACAACTACCACGAATACTGCTGTATAAGTCAATCAGGAAATGAAAACAAATTATGGGAAATTTGGCATTGAGAGTAATTCTCCATTTTGCTGTAATCTGAAACAATTCCCAGGGTTAAAAAAACACTTGTTGAAGAAGAGTTTTTTACTTTTAATTTTTTCTTGCTTTACATTTTGAAATTATTGAAATCAGAATTGGTTTTACTGAAAGTGTTTTAAAACTGGAAAAAAACCCCAAACAACTCTGCCATGTTTGTCATCTCACCTAACAAAGTTATTAAGGCCAAAAAAAATGAGAAGCCATTTCAAAGCATGACAGTGAGGTAGACTAACCTTATGGATATCTTATCTAGGGATGCACTGTTATTACCCATCACTTAAGATCTCTAAGTATTTCTAAAAGGCATGCTGCACCTACAAAAACAATAACAAGCTAGGTAATGGGGCAAAATATATCATGCAGCAGTCTAAAGAAGATCGTTATAACAGCCATGATATTCCTTTTTGTTAAAAAGCACCATAAATCAATTTGACACTTTTTACCAGCAAACAATAAAGTATAGAATGAAGTTACGTGCACACGTGTTCATATTTCATCAAAATGATGGAGTGTTGTAAAAATACTAATGGAAGACTATGCAAAATCCAGCAACACAGAATATATACCACTCTAGGTCCAAATATACTAAAGCCCAAAAGGAAGGAGGTGTTTTCTTTATGATCTAAAACAATTACGACTCTGAAAATACTAGCATTTTCATTTTCCACATGTTGCATTTACACAGTGTACACATGGCTCCTTGGATTTTGTGTCCTTAAGTTGTCACCATAAATTTAAGACATTGTACATATCTAGTTTACATAATGCTACAGTCACCTCATAACGGCAGGAATTTTTATTAGCATCCAGTAACTAAAACAACTGAGATCAAATCCGCTGACATCAGTAAGGCTTTCTAGTGCAAAACTGCATTTTGTTCAGAAGCACAAAAATGGACCCAGGAACAAAGGTTCAGACTCCAGAGTCTGTCAGATCAGGCTCTCAAACAAAACACCACACAGGTATTTCTCACTGCTTTGAAGGTAGCCATGAAAGTTAACCCTGGGTTTACAGCACCAGCCTCAACTTGTTTGGCAACCATCAGAATGCCACGTGGGTATGGTCCCCTTGTCTTTACTGAGCTGAAAAGCCACCCTGGGAAGCTCCCTGCTTCTATCTGCTCATTCCCACTCACCAACTTGCAACAAAAAACCTAAGCAACGTTTTTGAAGGTGTTCCTTGTTTTGTTTGCTTTGATTCTGTGACCCACCTTAAAGTCCTGACCCCTAATAGGACAGGTGAAATTGCAGTAAACTAGGGCACAGGGCAAGAACTTCTTTTATAATCTTATAGTATTATCTAGAGGATATCTCAGAATAGAGAAGTTTTATTATGGTGACATTAGTGTAGAAGGACATTATGGTATTCATCACAGAAAAAGAAACTTTCGGCCGTCCAGAAGAGATGTTCTGCAATAGTATCTCCACTTTATCTGTTCACTATTACCAGAGTGGATTCAAGCAAATCCTTATCACCTCAAAACAATTTCTAAAAAAATTATTAATTGTTAATATTCAAAGTTATCTATGCAGACTCCCCACATTTAATTTGCCATAGCTGGGATGAAAGCAGAATTCAGATCTATGTGATTTTGCATCAGGGTAGACTACATCTTCCATCAAATGTACCTTGAAGTTATTGGCTTCTTGTCAATAAAAAATTCTGGGATCTTATACCATTCTCAATTAAATGGAGAATGCAAGAAACAGTGTGATTTTCAATCAGTAAATCAGAGTCACATTAGGGGAACTAATAGGATTTAAACATGACTCATGAGTTGTAGTGTGAAGTTCTTGATTGCTATTTTGAAGTGTCAGGTTTTTTTGAAGCAGCAAAGGAATTAAAATCTTAAAAGTCCTCTGATAACAGCTTCTTCTGAAGAAATATCCAGGGCAAGTTTAAAATGGTGTGAAGATTACATTATTATCTCTTAAAATATACAGTGTGAACACTTGAAAAAAATCACCACAAAATCTATTATAAAAACATAGCCAGTGTGGATTTATAGCAATAAACAGTAATAGTACAGATTGATTCTGCAGATTTATGGCAATAATAATTTCATTTTGCTTTCATGTGTTAAAAAATGCTTCATAGTGACAAACCACCCTGACAAACACCAGTTTCTATCTATGTGTATACATACACATCTACACAGACACATGCATATGCAAACTAGCTGAATATATGACTGCATACACATTCATACACACATACAAAATCATCCATTGTGGATCTGATTTACTCTATTGGCAATGACAGTGGGCAGCAGCTATGCGCAGTCACTGATAGCATGACATAATATTAGGATATATAATACCACACATCACAAAAGTTATTTCCTAGTCTTAGGGAGCTGGAAAAAGGGTGACAGTTGTAGCGTTACACAGCCAGGCATATCCTAGTAGTATCCGTAACAGCCCTTCAAAGGAGGTTCTGTATCAGCTGCACATTTTGAAAATATAAACTCTTCTGGTTAGTTTGTCACATTTCATTAGTAAAGATAATATAGATTCAGCTTTCAGGCAAGAAAAAGTTACTATATTTCATGATACAGAGAGAAAAAAAATAAAGTAAGCAACAATTCAATACTCCTAATTGTTTTCAATGACAACAGTAACAACTACACTCTCATTTTTAATGGCCCACCCTAACAAATCTAAATACAGAAGAAGCATCAAAACCAATTCTGTCCTGGAGAAAGTTAGTGCTCGTTTTCATACCCATTTCTGTTAGCAAAGACACCCCACTATGCAAGCCACGACTATCTTGGTCTTGGCTTGCATAGCGTCCATAAGAACATCGTTTCGGTGCTTTAAAGGGAACAATGGACACAATTTCAAAATGGCTTCTGTGCAAATTAAGCCCTTAAATGCACAGGTCCTTTTTGAGAGTATGATCTAGATTTTTATGGAAATCGTATTCTAGATATAATTTCCTGTAGCAGAATAGAAATGGATCTCAGTAATAGGGTTTATAAAAAGCTTAGCTTTAGATCTGAATTAGATCTGATCTGAATTCAGAATCTTCAGGAAGTCAACTCTTTATGAAATACCTTTCTTCCTCCAGAGCACACGCTTCCTTTATAATCATGAACTCTTCCAGAGTAGCTATCTACCAACTGCAAATGACCAATTTACATACAAAGTGCTTAATATTAACACTATATGAATAGTTTGTCAGGAGTAGTAGGAGAATAAGACACCAGATGATATGACACCAGATAGAACTTTTTACATAAGCGTAGATAGTATAATTGCCAAGACTGAAATGTAGCCAAGACTATAGGATTAATAGGATACACTTAACACTGGGCAACAAGAACGTTAATTACCATAAGCACTGAGTATTAACAATATGCAAGCTTTTCTATTGCAAATTAGGATGTGTATGAAGCATTTATGGATGTACACATACCTGGGAATAATTGAGATCCAAAACATAAATAACATGCAATATATAACTCCATGGAACACCTCATTTTCCCCTAACAGACCTTCCTTTCTAGGCTCTACTCTACTGACTCTACCAAACGCCAAGTGGAAGAGCCAGCTGCCTTTCAATCCAGCAGCAGCAGCAACACTGTGGTGCAAGAACATGTGTCCTATGCAAGATCTAGGGTCAGAATCTTCAAAAAGGTTTTGTTGCTGTTTCCACTCGCATGTCTCTCTGACCTCATAAATCTGTTTTTTACCCTCAGAATAAAAATCTCGTTAGTTCTTCCTATTAGGCCACTCTGACCTGAATAAACATTCAGAAATTGTCCCATCATAAAATAATACTCGGGTAATTTCTTAAATTGCCTAGAGCTTTTTGCATCTTACATGTATAAATCTGGGATCAGCACTCGTCGGGAGAATGAAATACCTTTGCTGATTGCAGGCTGACCTCCTCAGAACATGGTGAAGGTGCAGTGAAGACATTACTTCTACAGAGAATCACCGCACTTAGAGAACCAAAGCAGAGAGCATAAAAACATTTTTCTTACTAATCCCTGGAAAACCCTGCAAATTCTGACACTCCTACAAAAACAGCCAATCAGAAACCAACATCAAATGAAAATCTGTAGCCTCAGATTAAAATTTCAAGGCTGTGCAAATTCGAGGTTTTCATCTGGATATTCAGTTTTGCAGCTGGCTTCCATTCAAACAATAAAACCCCTAAACGTTCAAGTTTCAGGATTTTAAAAGCCAGAACTATTGGCCCATGAAAGACCAACTAAGCACCAAAATTAGTTAAAAAAAATCCCACTCAGTGCACCAGCTCTCTAATCTGTGAGCCACCACAGTGTATCACTGGAGTCTAAATTCACCCACAGGCGTTCATTTATAAGGCAGGTCATTGCTGTGTTCCCTAAAAACCTTCAAGAGGAGAAGGAAAGAAATCCATGACTACTGTGCTCTGCTACAAATCAGGGCCACGTATAGCTCTAAACTATGCCATGAAACCAGGGTCAGGAAAGATGGTGATCCTCTACCTTACACCTACACACAACAACCTTAATACATAGTCGACAGCAACAGTGAGCAGTGGGCTTTGCTCATGGCTTCAGCTCGTGATATATGTTTATGATATAAACATCTCAGCTAAGCATTTTCCATCCATACAGAAGGCAAAATAAGAAGTCTCCCACTGCTTATGAAGTAGCAAAGATAATACAGAGGGACTGAAGTCCCTGAAACGATCCTCAAAATTAATAGAGTTGGGGGATACAGGAGAAATATTAAATGGCTGCTGAATCCAGACACTTTGAGCAGTTGTCAGAATTAGTCCCACAAAAATACTGGGAAGTGAACACACTCGCTAGTGTCACTTGTAAAATTCCTATGATGTTTGATAACATCTCTAAAAATGTATCAAATTTTAGGCTGTGTCCCCAAAAATAGCATCAATGCCATTGCTAACTTTTGCATTAGCTTATAGGATTAAATATATTATAATTCCATGGAGAGCTCTACATTTGCATTTAGTTTAAGTCTTGGAATGAAAATTTAGTGAAGCTTTCACAAGCCTAACGGAAAAAAGATGATGAAGTTAGTACATTGTATTTCAACTCCTGCCTGAGTTGGGAAATAAATTTAAAAAAAAAAAAAAAAAAGATTGTAAGTAGAGACAGTAGCTTTCTCTTTAAAAATATCAATAATTTGTAATTTTTATAAATGATTGCATAATAAGCAGAAGTGCATGCAGGCTGCAACCATGGTAAGGTCCACTGTATGAAGCATTGTAAAAACATGTAGAGCAAAAGACACTCTGTCCTAAACAGCCTCTTGTGTGAGTGCATATAGAGGTGGTACTTTTGAGACGGATATTAGGGAACACACTCCATACTTCAAATTTGCCATTGTACCAAACCCAAGCTAATGAAACGCGTTGAAGGTTTTGGCTGGTATAGAGTTAATTTTCTTACTAGCAGCTGGTATAGTGCTATGTTTTGGATTTAGGATGAGACTAATGTTGATAACACACTAATATTGTAGTTGTTGCTAAGCAGTCAAGGACTCCTCAGCTTCTCATACTGGCCTGCCAGCAAAAAGGCGGGGGGCACCCAAGAAGCTGGGAGGGGACACCGCCAGGATAACTGACCCGAACTGGCCAAAGGCACATTCCACATGATATGATGTCATGCTCCGCATAGAAAGCTGAGGGAAAATGAAGGAAGCAGGGGATGTTCAGAGTGATGCTGTTTTGTCTTCCCCAGTAACCGTTAGGTGCGGTGGAGCCCTGCTCCCCTGGAGACGGCTGAACACCTGCCTGTTGATGGGAAGCGGTGAATGAATTCCTTGTTTTGCTTTGCTTGCGTGCGTGGCTTTTGCTTTACTTATTAAACCGACTTTAGCTCAACCCACGAGTTTTCTCACCTTTACTCTTCTGATTCTCTCCCCCACCACACTGGGGAGAGTGAGCGAGCGGCTGTGTGCTGCCTAGTTGCCAGCTGGGTTAAACCATGACAAAAAGACTTCTTAATGTAAGCTTGTGTCTTCTAGACAGGGAATTGACAAATCTTGCATATGCTGAATAGCCAAAGCAGGAAAACCATGGCCAGGAAAGAAAGAAAAGGAAAAGAAAAAAAAAAAAAAAAGAAAGGAAGTGCCAAGCCAAGTTGCTAAAATTCATTCAGGAAGTAAGTCAGTGGCAGTCAGAAACAGAGCCAGTCTTTGTTGTCCCCCCAGTGCCCAGGCTGCCACTGCTGTACAGCGAGACTGAATCAACACTGAGGAGAAGCACTTCACAGTAGCTTCACAGTTCTGGTTCCTGGACGTGTGAACTGGCTGTGTCTCAGACTGCGGAAGGTATCCTTGTCCTCTGAGTAACCTGTCTGAAAACTAACGGGCTACCACCAACAATTCTCTGCCCATGTACCCAGGTTTTCTGCAGAAGAAAGCCTGGGAACACAGAAGAACACGACACCGCTTGCTCTGCTCCCATCACAAAGCTGAGATACAGCCAAGGTGCCCTCAGTGACAGGATGAGGCGCAACCACTGAAATACCTTCTTCATGTTCTATAGACTCTGCACCCACTCATGGGAATGCTCTATCTCCATACACATCATACAGGCAAATAGAGTACCATTCTTAAACACAGACTGAAAAATTTACTGTCATATCCAAGTCCCCAGGATACTGTAAACAAGTGCTCATGGATTATAACACTGAAGATCCTTCAAATTCAACATCCTACCTCCAACAGCTGCCAGCTGTGAAGACTGAAAAAAGCATAAGAACCAGGGCAATCAAAGTGTGATGCTTTCCTTGCTAGGGAGGTTTTGCCATCCACTGGAAAGCAGATTTTTGCACTACACCATGATGACTGAAGACTACCAGTTGCTAATTTTTTTTTTTTTAAACTCATTATATCTTGTGTCTACTATGGTGATGAGCTCCAAGATTTAATTATCTGCTGTGCATAAAAAGCACTTTCTTTCAGTAGTTAAATCTGATATCATATCATTGTTCATTTTTTTGTCCTCAATATTGCGAGAAATAGTAAATAATCACCTCCTCCTATTCACCTTTTATTCTCCTATTCACTTTCTCTGAATGCGATACCAGATCATTCACTCAGATATCCATTACTTTAAAGTTAAACTGTCATTATTGCTCAGGATGAAAGCTTATTTTTTTAAGTTTTCTCATGCCAGAAACATTCACAAGGATTTTTAATATCCTTTGTGAGATTGTCTCTGCACATATTTGCAATTCACAGATCTTGACTTTTAATAAAAATGGCTAAACCATCCCATCTACATAACACAGATACAGCCTAGTTCCAGCTCTCATTCATTATTAACAGATAGAACTCAGTTATTTATGAGAAGTTTCTTCATCTATTCACTTCTGCACATGCCTCTTCAGCTTTTTTTTTAAAAAAATCCCAACAAAATATTTGTAAAACAACTTCAAGAAGAATAGGTTTAGATTTGTGTTCAAGAACTTTAATACTCTTTGAAAAAGTTACTTTTGATAACTGCAAATATATGAAGTTGTTTGTGGTCTTGGTTTTTTCTTCTACTTTAGATCTTCATCTATACTCCAAGATTAGGAAAAGATAAGATTAGACTTCTGTTAGTACTCCTACCCTGATCAGTGACAACAATTGTCATTTCAACAATATCCAAGTGTCAGCAATTCATCTCAGTCTGCACACTGTGTAATTCATTAGAGGACAGAACAAGCTGTTACCTGCCACAGAGCAATTTTTTTCCACAGTTTGGCTGGTTTGTTTTAAAGGTTGTACCAGATCTGCAGTTCACATAAATCACTAGAGATCTCTTGATATCACTGAGACATATAACCTGTGACATTTTGGCTTTACAGGGTCTTTAAAGATGCTTAAAAGATAGGAGACATATTGTAATGAAGCTGGCTGGTTTTATGTCCTCTCCAGCACGTGTGGTGAGGAGCTAAGAAATAAGGGGTTAGATAATGCTGCTCGTGCTACCGAGGGGAGTCTGCAATAGCTAGGGCTACATAAACATGATGAGTTTCTGTTTACAGCATCTCAATACACGTCCATCCCACAGCTGACTCCCCTGACTTTTTTCCTTTTTTTTGACTGATGTGGTCAACCGCAGACTGTCAGAAAGTCAGACTGCCCACATCAGTTCATCTAGGTCAAAGTCCCAAAGTCCCATTTTTAGCAGTAGCCGAAAGTGAACGTGATACAAACAGCAAATATATATGGGATGTTTACCAGAAGCATTCTCCCACCTTTCAATCATTTTGAGGCTCAGACTCCCTGAGCTCAGACATAGTCTTCAGCTTTGTGGTAAATGCAGCTCTTCAGTCTGCACACGTTTATACCAACATAATGAAAGGTTTTTTTATTTTTACAGAGAAGAGAAGAGAATGGGATTCACACTCCACTGTGAATGTCACTTTAACTGGTCACACAATAGAATCTATAAAAAGAACGAAGTTTTTTATTTGGCTAAGGGGAAAGGAAGCACGAGCTGCACTGAATGAAAAAAAAGCCTTCATTTATTACAGAGCCCTGATGCTTTCAGCTTTAGAGCCATCAGTACGCGAAAAAGATCTGCTGGCCTTATGAAAACCTAAGCAACCTAACCATCACCTTCATCAAGCTCCAAACCCTGAACAAGGCTTGCAAATTCAGCTTGATAAGCAGAACTAATGGTGAATATTCTGACGAAGCATTTTTTCCCATGAGAAAAAGCTGATGAGTTGCAACGAAAACATTTCATGGAAGTATTGATTTTAATAACATTTTTAGGGGAAATAGGTCCTTAGCCCTGACGGGATATTAAGTCCAGGACAGTCAATACCTCTGACCACTAGAGCTTCATCTAGTTTCTAATTAATCCACGTTGCTTTGTCTGAGTCTGACTGGGAAACTAGACCTGTTTTCCATATCTCAGTAAGTATCCACTTACCCTATTAACTATTCTTGTGTGTTTTCTCTCTTCTGTCAGAACTCTACTACTTTATACAAATAAATATTAACCCAGAAAAAGAGAAAGCATAGCTCCAGATGCAGTTGAAGACAGGACACTGAGGTTCAGCTCAGTACTCAAAGAATGCTCATTTGTATCCAATGGAAATTCAACAAGACACCCTCAGGACAGCTGAAACGGGCTCGGGAGCACAGCCCTCATCTTGGAGTGCGGCTGGCCAGGATCAAACTGTCAGTGCAAACCAGGCAGAACCAGGGTTTGGAGTGCAGTCTCTGTGATCCCAAGGGCTGATCCGGCCCCTCAGGGCTGTTTCCCTAGAAAATGAAGCAGCATAAGGGCAAAAAAAGAACTGAAATCAGGAAACATTTTGTGGGATAGGAAGTTTGTGAAGAAGGGAGGAAAGAGCCTTCTCCTAGGGGAAATGCTGCAATGCTTGGGGGTAATGGAATTTGAAATCAACTGTTCATAGGTTGATTTGATTTCAACTTTCTGTCTATTGAAGCAGGCACTTCACTTAATAGAATCTGTAATAAACTGACCCCTGCAGGGCTGACACAGGTCATATCCTAAGACTGCTTTCTCCTGTGGCTTACTGTGAACATTTTCAGGTCCTGATCCAGGGAGATTCAGAGGTAGTTCTTGAGAGGCTCTAAACTCTTCAAACACACATTGCAGTCAACAAAAGCAAAGGCACTGAGTATCTCTCAGGAACATGCTCTTATACATTAAGGGCTGCAATCATTTCAAAGCATGAGGGAGTTGCGTACTCAGTTCACCTGCATATTGATGCAGAACATAGACATTAAGTATAAGGCAGCTAAAGGCAATTATTCTGATCATTAAAAATTCTAATCAGAATAATTTTGAATTATGCTACAGTTAGGAGAGAGAGACAATCACAGAACTAGTCACCTTCCCATTTTCAAGGAGGCTTGTACATTTTGAAGCACTAAACACTCACCTTTGGATACTTTCTGCAATGCTTAAAGCATACAGTTTTTGCTTGGAAAAAATGGTTTGATTACACATACCAACAAGAAAGCTTGCTAAATGTGAAAGCAGTATTGCAATGACATTTCCTTCTCTACAAAGCTAGGGAAGCAATTTTTCATAAAATCAGACACCAATTTTCACAATAGTATTAATTAGAGAGGAAAAGCAAATTAGAATCTTGGCTTCAAACATACTCCTTTTCAGGGGGCCTTTTATAAATACCTTGAATTATGAAACTGATCTACCCAACTCCATCTTTCCTTTGGTACTGTGGTCCACATTTGGGTTGTTTTTGACCAAGTACCTGCAGTTGCTGTGCAGTGGGGAGCACGGATACAGTGCAGAAGTCAATCTCAGAAACCATCTATCTCCTGAATGGATAGGTTAAAATCAGAGGTTAAAAATCTGTTCTATCCATCAGGGGACATAATGCAGGACAAAGTTGCCCACTCATGCCGATGTCCTGTTACGATGACTTCCATGGGGCTAATTAATCCGTGTCAGATGAGGATGTGGCTACTTATTGACTTAAGACAGGACTCATAGCATGCGATTCCTATCCCTCTACTGTGGCAGTCTTGCGTGACAGTGGCATGCCCTGAACCTTATTTTTTCCTCTTTCACATATTAGACTGGGGGGCAGGTGAAGGAAAGAGTGCTCTTGCCTGCTGAAACTGAGCTGAAAGGCTAGCTATCTCATGGGATGGTTATCTAATTGATTCCAAATTCACCTTCCTATACAGAGCCTTGTAGCCTCCCAGACACAGACTGTTGCAGTCTTCTCTTTCATTTACATTTTTCAGAGGCTTTTCTTTTAGCGTATGAAAGGAATAAAATATCATACAAATTATCTCACTAAATCATTCTCTTTAAATGTCTGCCTTCCTTTTCATGTTTGTCTCTGACCTACTGTCGATCCCATTTACATGAAAAAATTACTGGAGCACTTCTCCTATATCAGCATTCATTAGCAGCTCCAAGTTCCTGGCACACAACAGGGGTTTTGCCTACTATGCAGTTTGGGGATGTTACCGTCAGAAATAGGAGCAGATAATGAGGAAGGAACACTGTCACCACTGCTCTCGTTTACTTCAGCAAGCAGTAATAGGGAAATATTTTAACATGCCAGACTTTCTCCTGCCGTTTCTGTAGTCAAAGGCACTTTTAGGCCTGTTTTCTCCATTGTCTGCTGTTGTTTATTGCCCTTCCTCCAGCCTGTACCACACAGAGCAAGGTGCTCTGAGCTGCAAAGTTTAAACACACGTGACTGTACACTTGTTTCAGGAAAGCTGACTGTGTGTGTTGAGTTTGGCAGGACTCAGCCTGAAATGACTGCTACAAGGACCAGTGTGAAAAGAGTGTTTTCTGCTAAAAATGAGAGGTAATTGCACTCAGGATTCCTGGAAGTCTCTGTTGAAGTCAGATTGTCTGACTGACAGAATTGTTAAATAAACTTCTCTATAGATAATATATATCTTTC
Organism: Chionis minor; assembly: GCA_013398295.1. NCBI lineage: Eukaryota > Metazoa > Chordata > Aves > Charadriiformes > Chionidae > Chionis > Chionis minor. Next base: position 46,160 of record VZSF01008116.1, on the reverse strand, counting down.
TGGCCACTGGCTTGTGACTGTGCTTCAGGAACGTACACAGACAGCAGTCTTCTCTATTTGAAACATTTGAAAAAATTCCAGATGAAAATTTTCTGAATCATAATATTCAGTTTTCTTACTGCAGCTCCTGTGCTTGCCTCCCTTCTATGCCAGCATTCACTTGAAGGCGGCTCATCCACTATTATTTTATCCTACTCGTGGCTCCATACCTAGCAAAAACCTCTAGGATACTGTTTTTCTTAGCTGTCATTATAATTTGACCGTATTTTACATATCATGTAGCTATCTATCAATACAAAATTATTTATAAATGGAAGATAAATATTTCTGATGAAATATTTATTTGATGAATTTAATTCCTTTTCCAAAGCAGACTGTGATCCTTCGTACATGTGCTGTGGGAGGTTATCTAACCACTATTTTTAAATTATTTTAAATGATTCCATAGCTAAAAATAAACAAAATCTTTGTTTAGGTAGTCTAACATCTGAGCCATATGGCTCCAGAACTGTATCGTGTGTGCAATACTTAAGTTTGTGACAGGAATGATTTGTGGGGAAATAAATTCAAATTTTAGTTTTTTAAATTTCTCATTGCTAATAACCAATTATGCTACTAATCATGATTTATGTAATTTTTTTTTTCTCTATCACAAAAAGCTGCCAAAATGGAACACACTTGCACAAACACAAAACACAAAAGAAACAAATTTGGGAAAACTTAAAAAATAAATCTTAAAAAAAAGTACAGCCCAAATATGTATTAGGTTATCATGCTGATCTTGGCAACCTCTGTTTTCAAGAAAAAGTTAGTATTTGGAGGGAAAGAAAGAGGGAGATATTTCTGTAAGACTTTGCTCTATAGTCATGGGCGTTGTAGATCCATTGCTTGCACAGTATTCTACCTTCTATTCCGGTTTATGCATGACACCTAACAATAAAAAAATAAAGGCATCTGAAAGATGTATGCTTTCAGTGCATTCTGATTCTGTAATCACTTCATACACATTCCCTCTTTCCTAACCACAGGCGATCTTTGCATAGTGCTGCTTTGCAGTCATATTTGCCTAAATATCCTCAGTAAAAGGATGAGAAATGTTACTGTAAAATAGCTTTCTCCCCAAGCCTTCCATGCACTTTCTCTGTGGTTCCTGGGAAAATAAATGGGCTGTAAAATAGTCCTGAGCTTTAGGAAAGTCCTTTTTCACATTTACAAGCGGGTATTCTTTAGCTGAGATAGATAGATAATTACTAAGATAGAGACTTGGCCTAAACAGCTTGTCATTCCTGCTGAAGATTACTGGTGCTATAGTAGAGCAGGCTGAAAAAAATACACGTATGTGCTTCTGGGGAGGCTTGGAAGCAGATACACACACAGTCTTGTTCAGCTGTCTCTGCTAGGGTGGAGAAGAGAAGAAAACAAGTATCTAGGGTGGCGATTGTTTCACCTGTCTGCTAAATTTGCTTTTTACCCTCCCCAGCATGTCGGAGAGAAACTAGGATTCTTTCAGGAAAAAAGGTAAAGGGATTCTGTGTAGCTGATCCTGGTTTCCACCGTTCTGATAGACAATCTTGCATTGATGCCTAAGCTTTCACTCCAAAGAGACAAATCCTGACACACAAGGCTGTGTCAGGGCTATCCTGTGGCTTTTCACAGCAAGGTCAGAGCAGCCATTTAACTTTCTGTTTAACAGTCAGTTCTTAATTGGAAAACTCTGTACTGTGAAACTCTGAAGTAAGCACATTAATCATCACGCTAGTGCAATACAGCGCGGTACAGGATGAAGGAAGTCCTGCTGCGAAGGTGAGCTGCAAGTCCGAAACACAAAGCAAGCAAACAAGTGGCAAGCATGCCCGGGCACGGGCAGAGCATTCCTAGGCCACTGCAGCCATGCAGCTTGGGGCTGCAGGTGCCGTCGTCCTGCTGAAGTCAGTGGGACCTACGGATGTGTAGGGACTACAGATCAGCAGGCCTTTAAAAGAACTTCAGCTTTACTACAACAAAGCCTTGCACCCTTTAGGAGTGTCGTATCGAAATGGCATTCAGTGTTTGACTACCATTTGCCTAACCTGTGCAGAATAAATACTGGTAAGTCATGACTTCTCCTTTTGCCATTTTCCAGCCTTCTATTTTACGAGACTTTTAAGTTCCTTACAGACATCCCTCTTTTCCTCCACTCCACTCTTCTATTTTTTTTTTTCCTAGAACATAGCAGGAATGTCACAGACAGGCTTAAGAAATTTTCCTAATCAAATTGTTCTTTTAATACCAACCAGCTTATTTTTTTCATATTCCTTTAAAATAATATTCTTTACATTTTGTAGATTCATTCCAACACACTAGAACTGATTTCAAAAGTGATTGTTAGTTTGAAAAATGAGCCTCACTTGCTGTGCTTTCTACACTGGTAAGGAAAGCTGGCAGGTGCCTCATCAGCAAGCATCCAAGGGTTTCTATGATTAAACCCTCGAGTTTGCATCAGAGCACATGAAAGGATTTAAAGGCTTAAATTCTTAATTTATTTTTTTACTCCTAATGAACTAACTTTAAATATTTAATGATTCTTAGAAAGCTTTTGAGTATGTAATTTTTTTTAAATGGTACTTTAAGAAAAAAATTCCCAAAGTAATCCATTTCTTTTCCATTTTCTAACCCATTTCTTTGCTTTATCTGCAATGACCACTTTTACCTATCGAAGGAAAAGTTTGGATAAAGCTTATTTAGGGTCTACAAATAACATTAGGTAGAATAAAATTCAAATGAGCATTGCTAGGTTTTCTAAAAGGAATGTCCTTAATAATAAAAATAATATAACTGCATATTGTTTATTGGTAATGAAGAAAACCAGCAAATTTTAAAAAATCTAAGTGAAACTATTTCAACAAATATTTTTGTCTCCTGTATATTCTTGACTTCCCTAGTTACACCACACTATAGAAAAGATTTAGTAAATTATGTAGTTGTATAGGACCGTTCATCATGCACTGTAATCCTAGACATGTCCTTTGATCCATTTTCAATTCTAAGGCATAAACTGATAGACTAGAAAGTGATTTCCCCTTTCCTTGTGTTCAGGTATTGCACCTGCAGCCAATGAAGTTAGGATCTAATCTGACTCCTTAAAAAACAGTGAAAAGACTCATCAATTTTAATGATTGTAACACTGGAGCCTTCCAGTGGAGTATCAGGTATCTCTGTTAGGGTGAGAATACTTTGTAAGACAGCTAAAAATCCTGACACTGGTACATGTACATGTGCTGTGCCAGCTCGAAACATGAATAATAATTCCCTTGCTGAATAATATTTTTACACAAATACTATCATTGATAACTAAAGTTATCAATGATAACTATCAATTGATAACTAAAGTTATCAATGTGCGTCATTTTAATGTTACTGAAAAGAGCGGGGGGGAGCCTATATATGAGAGACATTCATTTTTATGCGAGACAGTCTCATTTACAAATAAAAGTATATAATAAAATAAACTTGTATAGTGAAACTGATGCCAAAATTCCTCTCAGACTGAAGGTCCCACCAAACAAGATACCCCAGTAACCACGTCTTCCTGCTGCAAAATGCCTCACTGAAACCAGTGGTGTAACCTTTCTCCCAGTTTGAAAAGCAATTTCAGCAGTAAAAAAAAATGACTTGATAATACTGTATATTAAGATGGAATAAAAAGTAAACCATATTGCCAAAATTGTTTGCCGACAACCACTCCTCAGAATGCATGTAGGCCCACCGTCAGTTAGGAGAAGCCTGCTTTCGTTCAGTCTATCCTTTTACAAGTGGAACAAGAAAGGAAACAGCAAAGTCCCACCATGCATAAAAACTACCAAGCACCTCTGGAGCTTGCACCTGGTGTGAAAACTCTGGGCCCTGCCCACAGGATAGCAAGACTCTGGTGCCAGCTACTGGAGAAAGCAGAAGGTAGAAAGAAGTAGCAGTGTTTGGCCCACAGTGAATCTTCTGGGGGGGCAGGGGTCTAACCCACTTTCCCTCCTGCTGGCGCTGCCCAACACGGCACACAAACCCAGCGTCATGGGGCATGGTGATCGATGATTTCTGCGCTACACTGCAGCTGGTTCACTCTCAGGCTGGACAGGAGAGACCATTTCACGTGGTGCAAGGGAGCCCATGCCAAATGTGTTATGCTACTAGAAAAGCACAGCAGATGGGCCAGAGCATCTGCTTTGCAGCATACATACCGTCATGGCTTAAGTTCAGTGCACTTGAGCTCTTCAGGCTTCCTCCTCTGGCTTACAGGAAGCTTTGAGTTGTGCTGGATATTAAGTATCTTGAGAACCAAGGCCCAGAACCTGCACAAACTTTTCCCATTACCTTCAGTCCCGACTCAAGTCCAGCTCAGACAGAAAGAAGAATTAGGGTGAAGAACTACAATAGAAAGAGCACCCAGGCTTTGAAAGAAGCAGCACCATTCACAAGGCACAGCATATTTTCCTCACATAATTACTTTTCTTTCATAGTTTTTCTTCTTTTCATTAAAACAAAGGATACGGGTTCAGTAAGAGTAATTAGATTACATTTAATAAAACATTTAGGGCTTGATTTTGAAGGGGAATGAAAAAAAAACATGCAAAGAAAGAAACACCAGCTGGTTTTGCAGCTGCCAAAGGTAAAGTCAAACACACAATAGAAGCTCAACATTTTTCAAAGCCCCATCTTACCAGGAGCTCCAGACCCCCACAACTCAGGCCCATTATCTCCCACAGCCATGCAGTTTTTGTCACTCACCGCACTGAAGTTTTCATCTGCTGACAGACCTGGAACGAAGCTGTGCTCCCCAAAAGCAAGCTACAAATGCAAAAAAAAAGAAACTGTATGTCACAGATCATCAGCCAATCTCATTATTTGGCTAAGATGATGTAACATTCCATCAGGAAAACAGCATTTAATTAGGCTGGCAAGAGCATTATAAGCAAAAATAAAATGAGAATTCAAACAAATGCCACACATATGGGTATAATCTTTAAATAACAAATAGCACTTTCAATAGTACAGGTAATTCATCAAAATGTTATCACCTACATCAAAAATTAAGGACAAATAAATAAAGTTATACATCAGAATTTTACTTTTTTTAGGGCCTAACCCTGCAAAATCTGCAAGAATTGTGGATTAGTGGTCAAGTCATCCCAAGAGCTCTTGAAGTCAAGTAATAAGGAAGGGGCGAGCAAGGCTCAAGAAAGAAGGCAGCAGGAATCAAGCTCCTGAAACAATTTATCTAATTTATAACGTGTTCACATCCAAAACACCTGTGGGAAAGAGGGTGGCAAAGATCCAGCCAGGTGAATTAGGCTGGTGGCCAACTTTGGCCCACAGACTGTAGGTCAGGCATTCTCACTCTAAACCACAGGGAAATACAAGGTGAATCTACCCTTGGTTTCCCTGTTTTCAGGCTCAAAGACCGGGTTTTATCCATCACTTCAATCTCTTGTGAGCCACAGAGCAGCCTCCTGAGAAACCAGACCTTTCCTCAACACTCCTTGGTACCCTATACCCAAGTCTCCTAGTTTGAAGAACTTTCTTTGGGCCCTGTCTTCTAAGTCTCCAATTCCCTAGGGCTGTCCTTCCTCCCTCTGATTTCACAAGGTCAGATCTTACTCTGTAAGCAGCGCAAAAATGAGTGATAACTTCAGAACAAAAAGAAATACCAGGATTGAGTTCACAACAAAATACCTTGCTCTGAGATAAAGTCAGGCCCTGACATTACAGACAGTAATAGGTTACAGAGAAGCTGGCTGTACAATGGATGGAGGAGCTGCAAAAGGAGAGAGGGGAATTGTGAATGCAGCAGGGCACCTTAGTCTTGATTTTCTTAGCAGGTAACACCCCAGTCCTCAGAGGAGTTACCCTCAACTTACACTTGGGCAAAAAGAATTGGATCCTGTAGCACTGCCAAGTTCCAACGAGCAAAGATAGATGAGGTGCTCAGAAGCAACAGCATTTTCATGCACAGTATCCAAGCAACCTGACGAGGAGCACCGACTGTGCTGCTTTTAGTACACAAAGATTGCAAAGGTAGGGAAGAAAAGGTGTTAAAAAAAACCTGGAAAAAAAACCCAAAACAGAAAGGCTGGACTCCCACTGGAAGCTTGAGCCTACTTCAGAGGAATATATGTAGCCAATCTGATAAGATGACACAAGATCAAAGTGTGATGAACCCTAGAGAATACCTGTATTCACCTGATAAACAGATGACAAGCTCCAAAAAGTAAACATTCACAAAAATACAGAGGTAAACAATCCCAATTCATTGCTTGTTTATAGAACAGTTACATGTTCTATTCCCCTCATGCCAGCATTACCAAGAAGTTGTTTTCTGGAAGCCAAACACATCGAGGAGAACAATCTACCACCTGAGAACTTGGAGACCAACCAGCCTGAGTCCTCAGAGGCTGGAGGATCCCAATCCCCTTCCCACCATTGCAGGCTATCGCTGCAGGCACAGGACCAGCGCTCCTGGACTCAAGTTCCACTCTCAGACTCATTTGCTCTGCTCTTGTGTGATCAGAAATTTCTATACAGACTATGGATACTTCATATTCATACAAAACATGAATATTTATATGGACTGCAAAAGTGAGTGTTTTTCACATTCAAGATACAAAAAATGTACTCTCAGGTACTGTTCTGTCAGGTAGATATGACTTTATACAAATTCCTTAAAGTTCCTCATGATAAATTAGAAATGTGCAGCTATGCACTTGTCTAGGTTTCCCACTCATCTTAAAATACATGGTACTATACTATTGCAAAAGCGTGAGTTTGTCATTTCCCTTAAATCATCCTGGGCTTTTAGTGTCAATTCTCATTTTGCACAGCTGCAAATGACTCAGTTGTCATAGGAGACAGATATAGTCGTGACCTCATTTACAACTGATTTATTTCTATAAAGTACATAAAAATGGTTTTGACCATATAGGTTTAGGATTACAGTGGTGCAGCTATGGAAATAAAGGAAAAGATTGTAATTTCTCCAAGTAATGAAAAAGAGAATCTTGTTTTGTAAGAGCTATTGATAAACTGCATCTAGGCTTTCTCATATTTTTAAAGGGATTAAATAATCAGATCGTTGAAAGGGGGTGGAGGCGAAGACCACTATGTCAGGTTGGTCTTGTTATCCATCATGTCTGATGGCCCACGCAAAGCAATCAATCCTTGATGATTAAAAAAAGAGTTTCTCATCTTCTACCAAAACAAATCTTTAAGTCCTCCTGTAGGTCTCAATGCACTGAGCCAGCTGGAAAAACGTTGTGAGCTACCTCTGAGATAAGAGAACTAGATTAGACTTTGGACCATTTACATTATCTAAACACTTCACTCTGACCCCCCTGAGTTAGTCCCAGTAACTTACAATTCACCCATTTTCCCCTCGTATCCTCCAGTTTCAAAAACATCAGCTCTCTGGAGCTTATCAGCAGTTGCTGAATCTAAACATAACTTGAAGACAATACAAAATGCTCTCTCTTTTTGGCCTGAAAGAACTTTCACATTTGTGCCAGTTTTGCTAATCCAGGAAATTTAGTCCCTGCTCTCAGATCTTTCAGGATTACTGTTACACAACACAAGCTGATGTCCCAAACTGTTACATTGCAACGCAGTGTTCCTTCTTCAAATCCTCAAAACCGTATTATTTTTCATATGAGCTCAGCAGTTTACTGGAGGAAATCAGTAAGTAATTACTCATGATCTACTCTGCCAAAAGCTCATGGTGAAGGCCTGGAAAATTTCCCAGCAGTGAAAACAAAAGCATTTCCCTTATAATACAGTGGAACATTTGTCACCAAGGCTCCTCATTTCTTCTAACCAGCTTTCAAGTTAAAAGGTGTCAGTTTGACACCATATGCAAAGCTGCTAGGTACCTAGATTGGAAGTTAGCACTTTTATTCCCCACAGACACAAGAAGTACACATGAAGGTTAGAACAGATGGTGAGAAGTCAGGAAACGTATGTTTTTATCTGGACACCTTCCTACTAAAAAACAAAAGAAACTACCTTTCCTCAGTCTGTTGATACCCCTCTTTGTTTTGTATGGTTTCAAGTTTAGCGGAGAAGGAGAGTTCTTTCTTTTTACTTTTCTGTTTTTCACTAAATAAACTGTTTCCACCTCTCAGGGGCAAAGTGAGTGAGCCCTATCCCTTCTCAGCTGCTCTCCGTCATCCTTGGGAGGATATCATGAGGAACCAGGGAGGGAGCTCTGCAGTTATACGCAGTGCTGCATGAAACTCTTTAACTGCTTTATAAAATTGTAAACAGCTCAAAATGGGAGCAGAGGAATCAGAGATTTTACCAATTATTGCTTTGTGAGTTTTAACTGCTCAAATACCAATTTACAGAGAGGCCCAAAAGAGATATAACCCTTCTAGTGGGACAGCAATAGTGCTGTAAAATACAAAGAATTCAGAAACAAATATGAATAAAAATTGTGAAAAAAAATCCAAATTTTCCATTTTTGTCAATCATAAATATTTTATCTTGAACAAGATAAAAAACTTCCCCCCCAAAATGTCCTTTAACTTAAAAATTATTACTCTTGCTTGATCAGTTTTGGTCTGCTGTTCCCATAAAATTTCAACATTTTGTGGAAATATCAGTCGTTCAATCACTATATGACTTCAATTCAAAAGACTTCACAGAACTTCACAGAAATCACAGCAGAATTGCTTCCTTTCCCCGTGCATTGGACTGTCTGCACAGATTCTGTTTTTTACAATATACCAAAGCCCATGATATATCATCCTTCCTTTCACCTATGGAAGGAAAAAAAAGGGCAGTATGATAAGGATTATCATTGTTGCGTCTAATTCCAATCTGTCTCTGTTTCATCCTCCTCCATAGTACATACTAAGAGCAAAAGTATTTTTTGTCTCTGTATAAGGGTTCATAGAAGTCTGATTCCCCTTCCATAGTCCTCTTCCCAACAGACAATAACATTTCTTGGTATTTTAAACAATTAATTTCCCTTCATGCCCTACTCAACTTTCAAATACCCTTAGACAACAGTCAGCCTTTTCTTTGTCCTATTTAGTTATTTTATAAACGCTTAATCTTTCCTTGCAATTTCCTCCCAGCAGATCATTAATTATTGTCCCCTAACTTCCTCTTCATCAGGATGGATCACAGGATGGATCACGAATGTTGGCAACCACACACAGCCATGCTCTCAAAACACCGTAATGGCAACGAACTATTTACCAACTAAATACTAACTTTCTTAATGGCCATAATGGGATTTCAAAGGCAAAACTTTTTGGAAATCTGTAACTTGTCTTAATGTCCCAGCTAGACCATTGTTTGGAATACAGGTAGTTTTCTGCTGCCCAACCAGACTGCAAAGGGTTACAGACAACTAACCCCTGCCGCCTGGAGATCAGCAAGCCATCAAGCAAAGGACACTTCCCAACCTGCAGGTTTGAACCTAGCTGGTTCTGCAAAATTTGAAGCCTTCCAGTGGACTAATTTCAGCTGGACAAGAGCCTCCATTCACCAGGACCATATTATCTGAAAAATGCTCTAAAGACTGAATTCAGCAGGGTACAGTGCAATCCAAGAAAGAGTACATCCCAAACCCTCACAACATGAATATTTGCCATGCTGGAGATGGCTGTTATGATACTGAAACTAGGGAAGGACTTCTTGCCTGTTTTCGCCATAGCTTCTAAGAAACGGCGAGCATGACAGCGTAATTGTGACTCATACACATACACTACAACCACAGGACAAAGATCAAAATTATGTTAAAGCCCCAAGATCTTTTAATTAGAATATATTTCTGTCCTGAATTGTAAATATCTCTACAATTCACTTAATGATTCAATGATCATTGCTGTCTTGTTTTTTGCTGTCTGAAGGGAAAAAAGTGCAACTTAAAAAAAAATTACTCACAAATATGTGTTACTCATTACTAGCTGGAGGAAAAAATTCTATTGATCACATTCTGTTGTCACAGCTACCAACATGAGTAGCTGTGACATTTCATTCACAGTTGTATGGAAACAGACTCTGTGATCATAAAGACTTCTGAGTACAAGCTGGTTAAGAATCTTAAAAAATACATGAAGAAAAGGGAGTAGACATTCCTTAACCAAAAATAAGTTTCTGTATGCAGGGTGTTCTGCCTGTTTTCAAGAATATTTTGACTAGTTAAAACCCAAATGAGTTGTTCACAATATTTTTTGAGGATTTATTCCCTAGAAAAAGTCATGGCTTTCAATTTTTCATTGCTGCCTCTTGACAAACTGAAGGTAAACTAAAAGTATTCCCTCAGATGCATTAAGGTAGAGCATGATTCTTTATGCTCCAGTTACTGGAAAGAGCAGAGCAGTGGAAATAAATGAACTAAAAAATTCTATGAAATATACGGTTCCTTTAGCTCCGTAACCTAGGTGGCTTTTCCAAAATCACTAGCTTTAAAAGCTTCAAAAATCCTAAGAAGAATAGAAGATGATACTCAGAGAGGACTGTGTCTTCATAGGCTGCAGGGGAGCTATTATGCACAAGTCTTTTTGCAAGCTTAACTGTTTGACAGGTACATTCTTAATGCCTGCCTCTAAGAAAAGAGCTTATTGCAGAGAAACAAAATAGACCCCAAACCCAAAAGCTCCAAAAATATAGAAGATAAGAATTTTTTTTAACTAGTCAGTATTCACTACGGAAGAGATGCAATCCTTGCTGAACACTGGTCATGCAAATAGGCATGTTATAGCAAAAAGTGGTTTGTGGGGCACTTCCTCCTCCCCCATTTATTTCTACCTTATGTGACAATGCCTATCTAAATTGCCCATTCCAGTCTACTTTGCAACAGTTACTGCTTTTCTTGAATCCACTGTTTAGAGAATATCTGCTGGGAATAATACAGATCTGTAGATAACTCATTGTTCTTTTTTCAGACACTGAGACACTTTGGAAAAAAAACCCTAGAAATTGTACTTAAAGAATACAGAGGAGCTGAAAATCCTTCTGTGGAGTAAAGGGATGGCAGAGTTTACACGGGGCATGAAGGTAAATGTCACGCAGGGAGAAAAATACTACACTTGAACTTACCAGGACAAAAAAATACTATTCCACTTGAAAAGCTGCCTGTCTATATGAGAGGGACAAGGATTTAGGGTATATAGCGATAACAAAACTGAAGAAGAGCTGAGGGTGAACAGAGACTATGAGCTAATCAAGAGCATGCAGCAATATCCGCACAAGCCAAGACAGACATGATTCTGGGCTGCGTAGGCAGAAGCCACTACCACTAGGCAGGCACAGGAATCTTCTTCCACATGACCCAGATCTGACAAGACCAACAATATCACATCGTCACAGCCACCGCTTCCCCAACACAACAGTGAGACCGGGAAAGGCTTCCGAAAATTAACAACAGAAATGAGTGAAGGGTTAATTTCTCTTTGAGCGGAACATGGAGCCACACACATCAGGAGCTAACACCAAATAAAATAAATGCATTAAGCAGCTACAAAATGGTCGCTACAGGCATACTGCAGCTCAGGTCTGGTAAATTTAAAGGCTCGGTCTCTCAAAGAACTCAGCAGGTTTATGCTGTGCAAGGACAATGCTGACAGGCAACTGAAAGACATTTATTTCCCTGTGTATAATATCATATCTCAATTGCAATGAAGACAGATTAAGTGCACTAAATACATACAGCTTGACAAAGCGAAGGCTGAAAAGCAACAAAACAAGACTGCATAAATTATTTATTTAGAATAGAATAAACACCATCATGGTGAAAAAAATTTATCTGAGTATAAATAGTGATCATGGAATGAGAACAAATGCACATTTGAAATATCAGGTAAAAACTGCGAAAGCAATAAATATATGGCTTCTGGGGAAGGAGCTCAAACACAGTCACTTTGGTCTTATTGAACCAGACTAATAAAAACTCTTGGAAACACACACTGATAAAGAATTCTCTTACTGGATATTCCAGATCTTTCCTACCTTTAACTCCCCTCAATCTGTGACTCTTCGCATTCATGGAAAAGAATTACAAAAAACCTCCAACCTCAAAACCCAGAACACATGGATGAAATACAAAGAAAAAGCATCACTTAAAAATTGGACTTCAATTCTTGGCATGTAAGTTCAAGTGGTTTAAAAATAAATTCTATTTTATGTTTCTTTTAGCAATGTCATTTCACAAGTATGTAGCATAACTAAGGTACTCCCAAGACTACACCTCTATTTGCTGATGATTTGCATCCTGCCTAAAGTTAATAAAAATAGATATGAACAAAGCTGGAAAAAAATCCAGTCATTTCTTATGCACCCAGTCACCAAAGGAGCATTTGTTAGTGCTCTTTTCCAATACAGTATCAGGTCATAACAGCAAACAGCTGCAGCTACTAATACGCCCTATATGATAAGCACTAATAGAGTGTCTCGATTTCTTTTAAGAAATTAAATCGCTCTATATATGCATATATATTAAGTACTACATATGAGCATATAGCGTTCTTATATCGTCAAAAAAATTATATATTGTGAAAATCTGCAGGAACTCTAACAATAAGTTTATCAATACAAGAAACTGGTGACCTGTAATACACAAAGCAAGTTGGTATCACAATGATGATTTTGCAGAAATCACAAGGCATTTAATAATAGAGGCTTCCCATAAGTAGATTGCACAAGTTTTTACAGTGCAATAGCATTTTTTCCCTTTTTGCAGAGCAGGAAACAGAGCTGGAGGCATAAAATGACTTCCTGAAAGTGTTTGACCACATCTGTAACAAAATAAAGATGCACTATGCACAAGCAGTGCTCCTACTGTTAGCCACAACAAAAAGGCCAAAGACTGAAGAGAAATGAAAATGATCATTGTCAAATGTAAGGAAAGCAGAGAGAGGGAAAGTATGCTGAAGTTGCTGCAGACTAGAGCGGGTCAGAACATACTGCTCTTTTCAAGCCATGATGTTCAGAAGGCTGTTGTGAAAGAGAAAAATTTTCACATATGACAGCCTTTTGGAGACTAGATGTAGGGCTTTAAGTCCCTTTTTGGCCTTTTTAAGCTCACACAAATCCTAATCTTCTATGCACCTCCAAGTCAAAAAAGGTCTTGACTAAAGAGATTTTTTTGCAACCATACCATTCAAAACAATGTTTAACAGCTTCTGTTTTCATTTCAAGGAAAAAGAAATGGCTATCGAAAAAAATCAAAAGTACTTTAAAAGGAAACACAATTGTTATCCCAGTCCTCTATAAGACTAAGATCTTCACACCTGCTTCATGAATTTTTGGGTGCTTGATTTACCTCCAAGTGGCTTGAAAATCCCACTCTGTTTACAGCTATAAATCTGTCACCTTTCATAAACACGAAATTCACTTTAAAAATAAATAATTATAAAGAATGCTGTCACAAGACAGGCAGCAATATGTCCCACATGTCATAAAAACTGATCAGCCAATTTTTAAGCAGCATGGACAGGCATGAGCCAAAATGCCCGTTTAAAATATTCTACTGCAGTTCCACATCTCTTTCAGAGACAAATTCCTCATCCCCAAGTCCCTTTCACAAAAAAAAGTCTTTTTCTGAGAACCTGCGTTATAGCAAGAGCACTGAATAGGATTCAGAGAAAGATATTTTGCACATTGTGATACCCATAATCTTTTTGTCTTTTTGCAAAGGTAAAGTTACAGTTTAAGAGAATGAATTCCAAGTCTAATACAAAAATTTATTCTGTCTGTATGGAGCATGAGGGGATTCTCTTTCATCATGTTTCCTCTAAGAGGGCTTCCCATATAAATAAATAACAACTGGAAACATTCCCCCTAAGTGCTTTGTATTTATATACTTGCAAAAGGAGGTTACTGACTGCAAGGTAATCCAGAATCTTCAGGTCATTTACTATGTGTCAAATGCTTTGACAAGCCTATTGCTCCTGTCATCAGATGTGTCCTGGTTTGAGCGACACAGGACTAATTTCTTCTCTAACGCTTGGGAAAACTGTACTTTTAGAAGACTCTAGTGTCTGAATTTGTGAAAACATTTACTTTATAGCCAGCTATGGTGCGTGGGTTTCACAGTCTCAGTGTTTTCGAGCTCGCCAGGTGCAGGGATGAGGAGGAGTGGGACCCAGGCGTTCGACCTAAGCTGGCCAGCAGGATTATTTCATACCATGAACGTCACATTCAATATATAAATTGGAAAGCTTGCTGCAAAGCTCTCTCTCTAGTGCCGGATGCCGTAGCCCTTCCCTTCTTTCCAAAGCTGTAGCACTTGCAGCGTCCGACATTTGCTGTTCACTTCTGGCAGTGCACAGCTTCCTACCAATATAGTTGTCTGAGTATAATCCTTGTATATTTTATATTGGTATTGGGATCAATATTGGTTCTTTAGTATTAGTGCTGTTAATTAGCTAGTCATATCCTATCATCAAATCTGTTTATATTTCAACCCCTGGGTTTCCTTGTTTTCTTCCCGATTCCCCTTCCTGTGTGGGGAGGGGTAATCAGGTGAGAAAATAATTGTCTAAATGACACTAAATTGTTGCGGGTTTCTCAAACCATTACAGAGGAATAGTAAGTTTACACTCTTCATAACTCCATTCAAAGAAATTCACACTTTATCAGTAGAAAGGAAGTGGACTTGTCCAGTTTAACCCTAAAGTGAGAGTCCTGACCATTGCATCTCAAGCTGTCCAAACCCCTTTGGATCAGCAATAATTCCCGTTGTCCACAATAACAGGGGTTGTTTTACTACTACCACATAGAAAACATTATTCTTGGGGTTCCCATTATGCTCTTATTTTTCATTTATACCTAGACATTTCTGTTACAGCTGCTTAAAATATGTGCTACAGAGCCAAAAAAACCCCTACGTTTTTACTTAAACTAATGCTCCACATCTTCAATTTCCCTGAGGAAGCAGAACAAAGTAATAAGCTTGTTCCCTTTCATTCATGATTACCAAACCTTTCAATTGCATTTATTGCAGCTTCTGCATTTTTAAACACATTGAAATACTGACTCCACAGTCCAGCCCACAGCTGCTTACAGGAAAGCAGGGTTACATCTGAAGCAGAAAACAAGGCTAATCTTTTCCACCTTAACCTCTATGGAGAAGCCAGAGGCAAGTAGGGTTCTCAAAAAAAGGAGGTCAGAATCATCCATTATGCCACCAAAAAGCAGTATAAAAATACATAAAAGAACAGTTACTGTAACACCAGGGGGAGGGAACCATGAAAACAATTGCACAGCTCTGGCCTGTATTCTTTTGTCAATGAATAGCCTCAAATTGTCCGGAGAAATGAGGCAGAAAAAACCCTTAGAGGAATATAACACTCATTAAGCAACTCCATTTTCAGTAGCGAATGAGGGGCTGTCGCAAGTGAATTGTTCTTTTGTGTTCACTCTTGGGACACTCACCACCTGTTCATTTTCTCCACCTTTAAGGCAGAGGAAGGCTGGGAGTCACTCTAAAAGCCGCAGCCGGCTGGTATTAGAGCCCACAGGCCCAGGACATCGACATGCGACGCCCCAGGGCGGGCCGGGTGAGGCTGGGTGGCTGCCCCCCATGAGCAGCACAGGATGCCGGCGGGGGCGGCTACAGCCAGGCCTCGCGCCTGCGGCTCCGTGGACGCTGCCAGCTGCCCCCGCAGAATCGGAATTCACCGGCCAGTACCTAGCTGGAGAGGATGTCTCCTTTGTGCAGCCATTTCCAAGTGTGCCTGTGAAGCCGCGGCTAATCATAATATGTTAGGGGTTGGAAGGGACCTCTGGAGATCATCCAGTCCAACCCCCCTGCCAGAGCAGGTTCGCCTACAGCAGGTTACACAGGATGGCGTCCAGCAGGTTTGGAATATCTCCAGAGTTGGAGGCTCCACCACCTCTCTGGGCAGCCTGTTCCAGTGCTCTGCCACCCTCAAAGGAAAGAAGTTCCTCCTCATGCTGAGATGGAACTTCCTATATTCAAGTTTGTGCCCGTTACCTCTTGTCCTGTCACTGGGCACCCCTGAAAAAAGACTGGCCCCCTCCTCCTGGCCTGGCCCCCTCCCTTTAAGTATTTATAAACATTTGTGAGATAATGGGCATGCACAAATGCACAGGCTCCTCATGCACAGGCGTCAGCTATCCCATGGTGTTTTCCAGAGGGAAACAGACACCACGACTCTGCTGCCTGTGAGCCCAGCTACCTGCACACCACCGGACAGCAGCTCCTGCCTCCAGGTGTCTTTTACCGACCGCCTGCCTTCTTTCCCAGGGCCCGCTCCGCACTGGGAAACACCTCTGCTCCCAGCTCTCCCGTTTCCGCCCCGTTCCTCGCACAGAACGCAGCAGCAGGCACACCGAACCGGCAGGGACGCTGCGCGCACCTAAAAGCGTCTCCATTTCTTTCAGGCCTTGGGTTTAACAGGAGACACAACCTCTGGGCAAACCTCATCTCCCCGATTCCCACCCACGCATCCCGCTTGTCGGTGATGGCTCCGGCAGCAACACTTACCGGGCCACACAGCTCCGCCGCCTTCCCCCCAGCTGTAGGCCGCGGTGAATCCGCCCAGGCTGCGGCAGGCTCGGCACCCCGGTACCCGGCGTCCCTGCAGCAGGCAGCGGCTCCTCACCTGGCTTTTCCTCGGGCAGGATGTGCTGAGGAGGGTGCTGGGGAGGCGGAGGGAGCCCCTCTGCGGGGAAGGGCCCTGGCAGCCGCCCTGAGGTGGAGGCGCGCAGCAAACTGCTGCCGCGGCCCGGTGAGGCGATGGCGGCAGCTCAGGCCGTGCTGCCCACCAGCACGTGCTCGCCCATTGCTGCGCAGAGACACTTACCACCTCGCCCCCGCCTGGCGCAGCCACAACCCCCAGGGCTGGGGCCGCCTCCTGCCCCGGGACATTAAGGCCTGGTGGCTGAAAAGATGGCGGCTGCCAGAGGCGTGGAGGTAAGCTGGGGCACCGGGCTGGGGTGTCAGTAGGGCCTGGGGGCAGCCAGAATGGCTGGTCTGGGTTGAAGCCCATGGAATTAGGATGAGAGGTAGGCTGCGGGGCATGGAGCAGGGCTGGCCGGGGCTGCTGTGGGAAGAGCAGACGTGGCTGGGTGGTTGGTGTCCTCCAGCCGGCGTTTGCCGGAGCTGGCATGCTGCCTGGCGGAACTGCCGTGTGCCTCCCCGTTTACTGTGTCCCATTTGATACGCCTTATGGCTAGAAAAGCCGTTATGTTTAGGGGAGAGGAGCACATCGAAATGCCCGCACCCAGCACAGCAGAACAGCACTGGTGCTGGGATGGCTTCGTGCATGGAAGTGCAAACAGTTGCTGCCTTACAGGAAACACTTTTTCTGGTTTAAACTCTAACCTGCTTTTCTGGATACTGTTTTTTGGTAGCTTTTAGGATCAAAAGACTCAGTTTAGATGTTAGCAACTTCTTTTTGTTGGAAGAGACTCCACTCTCATGAGAAAACATTTTGTGCCTGACGAGCATTCAGGGATGAATGTGCTGTCTTTATGCTGTCAACATTATTACCTTTTTTTTGTGTGTACTGCTTTGCCTTTTACTCCTTTCCCCGCCACACGTTCTTATTCCCTTTGCATTTCAGTGTCTCCCGTGAGAGGCAGGCAGCAGACCTGGAGCAGAGGGGGAAGGCTGAGGGGTACCATGCTCCAAGGAATGGCCTCTTCTCCTCAACTGGCAGTGACTTACAGCAGGGTGCCCTGGCATAAGGTGTTAGCAGCTTTTGTGAAAGAGTGTCTACAATGGCTTTAACTGTGGTTTTTGCAATTTGATAGTTTTCCTTGTAGGACTGCAGAGTACCTGGGGGGCCTGGATAACCTCACTGCTTATTGCTCTTCCTCCAGTGTCTCGAGAAGCAGTGAGAAGCCTGTGATACGCTAATCCCTATGACTTGTTCTTCACGTGTTCTTGATGCACACATCTCTGTTCTTGCCAGGAAGGACATGGTACCTAATAACTTTAAAAAGTTATTAACCAACTAACCAACCAACCAACCAACCAAACCTTTTAAGGGGGAGTGGGCTATGTCCAGGGTTTTTTCTTCCATCTCTCTGATTCTGATGGTC
The DNA here is from genome assembly GCA_013398295.1 of Chionis minor. NCBI lineage: Eukaryota > Metazoa > Chordata > Aves > Charadriiformes > Chionidae > Chionis > Chionis minor. Next base: position 28,118 of record VZSF01008116.1, on the reverse strand, counting down.
AGGGAAATGGCTTTCTATTGACTGCAAAGGAAATTTGCTTCATCCTGTAGGATGAAGCTGGATAATCAAGCTTTAAAGTGAGTTTGGGCTAGAATTAGGGGTTTGACCTTCTTTGAGAAAACATAAAGGAAGATCACAGCACCTACATTTCCTGGGTTGGAAGTAATTTCCTTATGTAAAGGTCTCTGTAAGGGAACATGTCTCCCAAGCCTCTTACAAGTCCAAATTTTTGTACTGTGTCTACGTCCCTGACAGTGACTTGCCTGGAACGACCCAAGATTCCTATGCTCTTAATTCAGCTAAGTGCTTAAACAAACTGTTTCTAATCCTGTGTTTATCATACTGACCCGAGGCTTTCATGCAGATGCTTAGTGAAAACATTGCCAGTTTTCTACACTGTGCTTCTTTTTCAGTAGTTCTGAACATCAAGCTGTGTGTCTCTTGCCTCAGGTCTGTGAATTACTCATTGTAAACACCGTTCTTCTGTCCATTTTTCTCCCTGGATCCCTGCCCTTCTTCTCTCCAGTATTTCTCAAAGACTATGCTGCTGTGTGTTACTGCATTTTATAAAAGACAGCAGTACTGGTTGCTGGATGAAATGCCAGGTAAACCTTACTGAAAAGTGGACAGAAATCCAAAGCAGAGTAAAACGCAAATTTGTTGTAGTTCACACAGGTTTAATGAGGAAATTGTCCCCTCAGTACAAAAAGATAGAGTAGAAGTGTACCATCTGGAGGGTGACAAGCTGGTGAGCATGCATTTGTGCATTACATTTAATTAGGAGCAGGAGGGAAATGCCGAAATGTACTATTTGGGGAGCAGCAGGGGGCCCAGTCCTCCCACCCCTCTGGATGCAGAGGTCCCTCTGGAAGCTGATGAGGAAGTATTTTGGAGAGCAGATCCTAACTGTGTAAACTCCTTTTTCCTGCGTTTTCTCTGACTTAACTATTTGGAAATTTCTGTTACTGCTTTCCATGCTGGGTCATAGACTTAGTGTCTGACACTTCCTGTCAAGGCCAAGTTCTCAGTCGTGGGAGGTTCCCATCAGAAACAGGTGTGAAAAGAAGGTGAAAGGCTGGGGAGGGTGAGAAAGTCAGAGGTGCTTTCTGTGGTTCAGCTGTGTCACCTTTGTATTTATGAACACACCCATACTGATTCTTTAAATCTGTGGCAGGAGGAAAGCAGGTTTGGGGTAGGAGAAGGTGAGACTGAAATTTTGCAGTGAAAAAGAGGAACTTTGACTTCCCAGAGGAGGCTGTTTCCAAACTTTAGCTGGTGAGTTTGAATGTGCTAGGAAGAGAGTTTAAAATTCAAGTGAGAGTTTCAGGGAGAGTCTTGGTAGCCAATGATTCAACTTCTTTTTTTTTTTTTTGGTGCTCCAACACGATAGAAAGGCAAAGGGCTTAGGAGCAAAGCTTTGGCTGCTGGGCTGCAGTTTATTTCTGCCATTTTGTGTGTGGTGCTGTTACTGTTGGAATAATTTCCTTGTTCAGCAGCTCAGGTTGGGATGTGTTATGGATAGATGAAGAGCTGGAGTTAAGAAATAAATGGATGTTTGTTTCCTCAGAGACCACCTGTTGATGGTCGATGAGGTTGGAGCTAAAGGCAGGACATAGGCAGGACCCATGAAGCCAATACAGCTGTCAACTGCAGTAGTAACAGTAAGAGAATCAATTTCGTGGGTGAAACTGGAAGTTGTTCTCTCCAGTAAATTGCAAGTCATTCAAATGTTTTGGTGGTGCAGCCAAATTTATTTTTGGCATATGTTGCATATTTCTTCTATGCTTTCTATTTTCCTTTCATGTTTGTACTGAGATTATAATGAGAAAACTAGTGTTCATTCTGGAGGAATAAAATTATTCAGCATCATCTTCAAATTCATAAATGACTAACCATACTGTATTAACCTTAAAGTATACTTTCTGTGGATATGCTAATGCAGTGTACTGTAATTGGTAATATACGGCTTCCTCAGACTACACTGACCCTTACAAGTTATCTAGCCATGTCTGTCAGTAGAAAATGAAAAATAAATCATGCAAGAGGAACCCTTTCTCAGAGTTCAAGTGCAGAATATACTGTAGAGATATATATGTATTTATTAAAAATCCCTGCATTGATTAACTGCTTTTTCTTGTTTATATAGTGCTTCCTCTTAAACAAGTTTCAGGAATACAGGAATATAACATTATTAACACATGCAACATAAATGTTTTCTGCTGAACTCTCGTAGCTCTCAGTATGTGAAATACTTGACCCTTGTAGAGTAACAAGCTTATGCTTTTCCAACTGGCAGATAAATGGTGAACTGAAACTCAGGATTCCCTTGGTCACTGGAGTTTCCTCCTGGCTTTTTAAAGCCTGGAGGGGTGGGTTGAGTCTCTGCCCTGTTCAACTTTCAATCTTTCACTCTGCTTGTGAATTGGCGTACTCAAGAGTTTCATCTCTTCCCATTTGAAGAGCTTGCTAGTCTGTGGTATTGTTCCTGCAACCACTGTGAGTTATCCTTGCTAAAGTCTGGTGGCTGGAAAGTTGGAAGTTGCTTACGGACACCTAGCAGCTCACAATAAGAAGTGCTGCATTGCAGATCTGCATTTTGGACTTCTTCCTTTTTAGACAGATGTCGTGGACTGACATATTTAGTTTCAGAACAGCCAAATACTTGTTTCACACTTCATTCATTCTGATCCTTTACTGGATCCTTTTTGAGTTTATACAGTCTTCCATGGATTTTTGCTGCCCAGTTAGCCTCTGTGTTACCAGCTGTAGTTAACAGAACTCCGCTTTGGGACTTCTGAGGAAACATACAAGATGTTGTATCCTTGAAGGCTGCATGAACTGACATAAACAGGGTGGTGATAGGAGCTCTACAAGCACTGTTTTTCCTCTAGAGATGTAAATGACCCCTATGCAATAGTTGACCTCTACCAGCACAGGAAATAACATCATGTAGTGTCTTTTTATGTTTCCAAGGGGTAGTATGGATAGTTTGAGGAGGTTTTTGCTTGGCAGGTATAGTTTTCTTAAATCTGGAAATAGATTTTCTTACAGTGGGAGAAACATAGCAAGAATTAGCAAGAACGACATGTCAGCACATTTCTGTGTATCTGTGTATATTACTTTAAATTATGTCTTGTTCTCAAGCCATGTTTAACGAAATACCAAGTGTAGTTTTAATTTTTTTATTAGGTATGCACTGTTTTACATTACACAGCTGGTAAGACTAGGGGAGAAGTGTTTTTGTCCTCATCAGAGATGTCAGATAGGTATAGGAAGACAGGAGTCATATTCTGCGTAGATGTGTATCACTTTTGAAATCACACATGCAGGCATCCTACTTGCAATGTGAAGGGGATATGTTCATCTCTAATGAATATGGCTCTAAGGCTGCAATTAAAACTCTGACTTGTGTTCACTTCTATTAACCGCTTCAGCTGTGCTGTTGTTGCTCCTAATAGGCAATAACACTTAAAATGACATCATGAAATTGGAAGCATGCTGCATTTGCAATTATTTGCTTGAAAGTAAATTTTGCTTCATTTAAAGTGTCCAGCATGATTATTTGGGAGTCACTGCTGATAATAGAATGCTTAGAGCTGTTATGAAATAGGAGCTAATCAGCTTTAAGGAACAGATTCATGGTAAGATAGTCAAATATTTTCCTATTCTGGCCAACTAAAGAAGTTTCATTTAGTGATAATGATCAGAAGCAGCATTTTGAAAATATTTTTAAAGCAAATGAACTTGGAAAAAGGCAGATAAGAAGTTCATGTAAACTCTTTCATCTGTAAGGTTCAGAGCAACCTCTAGGTCAATCACTTTGCAGTAATTTGCAGAAATATAAATGCCTTAATTAAGCAAGTTTTAAATAAAAAGAGGAGCTAGAACAATGTTGGCTTTAATGCATTTATACATCTATGCTTTTCAGCAGTTGGAGAGGAGGGAACTGTGTTAATCTCAAGAGTCAAAATGAGATTGCCATTATATCCTCAAAATTTCTGTAGTAATTTTAACAAATTCGTCTGCTTCATAACTGCTGCCACATGGCATTAGCATAACTAGCTAACCTGATGGAAGCTGATACTCTTATCTGAGGCAATTTAATCAATCCTTATGATTGTTATCAAATATAATGTTTTCAAGGGGTTGTGTATTAGCTCAGATTGTACACTGATGGGCAAGCAATTGCCTAATGGAATATGTTGCATATATTTAGTAAGTGGAAGCAATGATCCCAGCTGGGACCAGGACGTAAGTCTTAGATGTTTCAGGTGAGTGCTTTGCCTATTAAATGGAGCCACTAAGAAATAATACTACAAAGTAAACAACTAGTTACTGCTTACACCTCTTAATTTAAAAGCTAAATACTCAAGAGTAATGTTCTGCCCTGATTTTTTGGATTGCTAGACTATCTGAAATTCCCCCTTCTCAATTCTCCTAACCCCCACAAACTGGCAAAAGTCCTGAGATAATTAATTGTGGAGGATGTTTGAATCTGAAGAATAAGCATAGGTCTAGATATAAAAGTTCCCAGACAAGCAAGATGACCAGATAACCAGGCTGTTATTCTCATGGTGGTTGTGAGAATATAAATGAACAGAGGTGGTGTTAGTGAAAGTGTTCTTGTAGAACAAACAATTCTCTTCACTCCCCTTTTGGAGTTCAGGAGCAGCCTTTACTACAGATGCAGAGCTATGTAACCAGCATGGGCGATTGGACACAAAGGTTCACTGTCAACTGTGCTATGTACCTTCAATTGTTAATTGAAGTGCCGTATTACAGGCAGCAAAGCAAATATTTGGACCTCTGCTGTGTTATCTCTGCAGTGAGGAGCCAGATCATCCTGTTTTATGGTCCTATTTGACTCCATGTACGCTAACAATATCATTGAAAATGTAATAGACTAGGTCTTCTGAAAATCTGTAATGATGCTGCAGGGATGTATAACTCAGTAGCTACAGTAAAGTGTAAAATGCATCCTTTCCTATTCTGTTCATATAGGTCTAAATCACATTCCCTGATTTGAATATGCTCAAGATCCATCCTGGTATCTTTTTTTTTTTTAAAAAAGGAAAATTTCCAAATTTCACCACCTGTGTCAGCAGTCAGTATGGATTTAATTGAGATCTAAATGTAACACCAGAACAGTGATTTATTTTTCTGTATTTGGGGGGGAAGGGAGGAAGAGAAAACTGTACTGCTTTATGGCTTTGGTCGAAAGAGCTGGATGCTGTGCCCTAGACAGGCGGGATCCTGCGCCTTTTCTTGGTTAAAGCTGGCCAAGGTCTGTAAGTGGCAGCAGCCACAGAAGTGCTGCAGTTAACATCCTTTCCAGTCACTTTTGATTTTTCTCTCTTGAAAGACCTCTTGTAACTGGGTTGAAAGGGGAAGGTTTTCAGTGCAAGGCTTGAACTAGCATCTCGCTGCTACGATACTTTCACCCCCTTGCAGTTCATGGTCTTCAGGCCTCTATCACAGCAGTAACAAGTGATTAGGCAGTGTGGATAAGCCAAGTTTGTCCTCTCGTAAATATTTTATAATGCTTCTGGTTCTTGCCCAATGAAAAAAAATCAAAGCTGTTTTTATGTTTGAGGCTTCTGCATGGATACCAGTTTGTTGACTTTACTAGTCTGGTTATATACACAAATATAATTAATTGACTGTAATGCATTCCTGTCTCAATTTGAGCAGTGTATACCCAGAGTTACTCCCCTCTGAAGGAGTGGAAGTGATAGGAAATAAATGCAGTATTTCCTTTTTGTGATTATTCCGGAATATGGCTTATAACTCTTAGAACTGCGAGCCCTGGCCTTACCACTTCATGTATCCTCACCGTCTGCTCAGGGTTCTGTTGGTGAAGAGCTGAGGCTAATTGGTGCTTAATATCAATTGAACAGTAATAATGAAGGAAAAGTCATTACTAAGGCTGATGTGAATTAGTAGTAAAGCTGTTGTGGTAACAGCTATTATTGTTGTTTACTTGGTTGTCTGGACCATTGGCTTCTGATATCAAGTGGGCTATTTGTATAAAAGACCTATTTACAAGAATGGTAATTTCCCATGCAACACTAAAAAGGGAACCAGTGAGCAATGATGACACATCTGCCAGACTCACCCAAGCTCACCCAGGTGATGCTGCATATGAGAAGAAAAAGGCAAATTAATGATCAAATATAGCATGAGGGAAAAATGGGTAGGGAGCAGTACTGCTGAAAATACTCGGTAGCAGACCACAAACTGAACATAAAGCTTCAGTACCATGCTGATGCTTGAAAAAAGCAAACAAATTGCTTTTGGGTGAATGAATAGGACCATCTTATGCAAGACATTATTACAGTCCTGGGGTTTCTCTTTTGGGAGTCATGTTTTGAGAAAGATGTAGATAAAAACTCTAGATTTCTGCTGTATTGTAGTTCTCTTCTAGATAACACAAGCTATGAGGAGAAGTTGAGGTGATTTAATTTACAGTATGTGAAAGTTTGCTGTAAACAGAGGATGACCTGTTACTCTGTGTCCCCCTGAGAGCAGAGTAAGGAGTTGTTAGCAGAATTTTCAGCCTGGAGCAGGCTTCATAAGGAGCTGGTCTGTTCTCCATCATGGGAAGCCTTTTATGATGGGTTAAAAGCACCTGTGTGGGTTGGATGATGTATCTCTCTCTTGACTTGGAGCAGAGCAATGCATGACATAGCTTTTCTAGGCTTATTTTCTGTGAATCATGTAGCATGTGGAATCTTTTAAAGTGATGATCTCAACGTCTAGCTGAATTGTTTGTACTGGTTTTCAAATCTTGGCTATAATTTTATTAAAGTAGACTTCAAGATTAAGAGCCACCCTGGGTTTTGTCCCAAAGATCAGATCTCTTTGACACAAACAGAAAAAAACCAGTCCAGATCTTGCATTATCTCAACGCTGATTTCTGGCTTCATTTACTGAACAGATGGGATCAGTCCCATCTTGGTATGCTGCAAGGAGAATAATGATGATTGCAACTCTGTTGAGGTACTCTGAATATTTCTCATTCAGGGCTTAAATTAGTTTCAGATTGTTTGCAAAATTAGTGCATGTTATGCTTATGTACAGCTGAAGGCATGTTGTTTGAATGAGCAAGAAGATTTGATCCTACATATTTGTTGTTATTATAGGGGTTTTTTCCTCAACTCAGCAAATATGAATGGAATAAATCCTGCCCTGTTTAAATCTGGAAAGTAGGCACACTGACTTCAGATGCATCAGGATTTCAAAGTCCTTTCCTCCTCCACATAAATGCTAAAGTCTTGAAAGCTAAATTTAGCCCAAGGCATTTTTATTTTTTTAAAGACGGGCAGATCTGTAAACTCCCAAAATAGCAACTTCTTTTGGTACTGATGACACAATAGTTGTACTAATACTGTTGCTGTGAAGACAAAGATTTTTTTCAGAGAAAAGTTACAGAAAGTAAAAATACACAAATTATAGTAAGTGTTTTAACAGAAATAAGAGTTTGTTGATTTCAGCGTGCTAACTGAAATATAAGACGTCTGTTCTCTTTCTAAGCAGAACTCTGCCATAATATCCAGAAATACTTGCCCTTAATCATTTTGTCAAGGGTTTGCCAGCATGCAAATCTTGCCACGACTGGAAAAAATCAGTACCCAAAATGAAATGGAAATCAGAAGCACAGCAATAGCAATACGTAGTTTGTTGATCATTTGAAATGCTGAGCTATTGTCAAAGGTCTAAAAAGCAGGTTGTCCAGCAAATGAGCTGGTGTGCCAGGCTGCTGCCAAAGAGAACTGACAAAAGTAGCTTGCTGCTTGATTAAAGTGGTGTAGCACAAAAATGGGTGGAGAACAGAAAAGCTGGGTTTTGTGTCTGCCTGCAGAGCCCCGGTGCTCACCTCTTTTGTTACGTAGGTCTGTTAGCATGCTTTTGTATGGGGTGGTGACGGAACTGGGAAGGCCACAGTGAGAGAATGGGGAGTGCCCGAGAGGAGTGATGCAGCCCCTGCCGCCCCATGGAGTACAAGGCGATGTTATGGACCAAACTCCTTCAAAAGCACGGCTGGAGTTGGATGTCTTTGTTTCTTTGGAAATACTGAGCACTGCACAACCACCAGAACCACCTTCTGGGTCCATAATTCAGTCTTTAAGGCTCAGGGATCCTGTTGAGCAAAATACTGGAGGTTTTTTCCTTTGCCTCTCAATCCCTTCTGAATCATTAGAGCCTTAAATGCTTGCTGAAACTCATGTTGAATCTGAGGAAAAGTACATCCTTTTAAGTATTCATCTAGTTTTTCATGGAGTGAGTTTTGCTTTGCTGTGCTGCAGGTTAGGTGCTTCCTAAATGATTGATGTAAGCTGTGACGCTCTCTTTGCTTTGGGTTTCTGCAGTGTCAGGCACAGTGTACAATAGTACACCTTGGATGACACTGGAAAGCAAATATTATGCACGTGTGTGAGCAGTGATTTCCATTTCTTCTCAGTACATATTAAATTTCATACATGCTTTGATATCTTACCAGTAACCTTTTTGCAAAGTTCTATATGGAAATACTTACTGAAAGAGTATTTCTATTTTCTTTGTCCCTTACCTGATAACTTTTTGAGAGCAGAGGTACAGTCCTAGTGCTTAGATTGCTATGGGAGATTGGGTGCCTAGCAAGCCTTTGAGGTTCTTACAATGCTGGTATTTGGAAGAGTTCGTAAAATCTCTAGCTACCTACAATTCCACATACAAGCTTAGTGCTTGTTAAGCATTTTCTAAGGTGGTGGCTAGTAAAATAGTAAGAACGAGCAATCTGCAGAGTTAAAAAACAAACAACAAGCCCACCTTGTATCTGTTTTTCTAGTAAATGCAAAAACTGGCCAGAACTTCTGTTGCTCTTGACCACGACTGAATTGGAAGTAACAGCTTGGTGTTGAAAGCATTTATATCTTATTACTTGTCCCTTGAGTTGTGCGGTTCTTCTGCCATCAGGGTTTCACAAAAGCAAACCTTCCAAAGCAAATAAATAAATAAAGTCCCAGCTGACAAGCTAATATAAATGGTATGAAACAGAAGGGTAAATGGGGAAAAAAAGACTGATTTGACATAAACAAATTAGAGCTGTTGACAGTGTGGGTGATTTCGAGAAGTGCAGTTCCATTAAATTCACAGATATGAATCCTGACAAATAACAAGCCATGGTAATTTATATAAACAAGGAAAGGAAATAATGAGTGGATGTGGAAATCTAACAAGAACTTCGTTGTTATACAGCACAAAACATGGGGGCAGGACAGATAGCAAAAACTGAGAGCCCTTGCCGTGATGAAGCAGTGCTAATGTGCAGTGCCCCACTGGAAATGGTCACAAAGCTGTGCCAGCATGACAAGGCTGGAGGAATGGCTGCAGTTCTCTGCCTCTCACACTTACTATGTCAAAAATAGAAAGCACACGTAATCATCATGGTTAAATTGTAAAGTCATATAAAAACTGAGGCCTGTTGGTGCTGTGCTGTAGACTAATGTTTGGATGCAGGCGAACTCCAAGGCGAACTCAAGCTAGCAGATCCCCTGCACCGTACAAGCAGTAGGTTTGTGGTTTGTTCATCGCCTGGAACTCCTTTTCATTCATCTGATATTGTATCTGCTTTATGCTGAAGTTTCCATGCAGGTATGCAGTGCTTGTTCAGTGTGAATGGTCAATATCACGTGCAATCTCCTGATTCCTGCCTGAAGGCACCTCATGAAGTTCCCATCCCTCTGTTCTTATTTTAGAAATAGTTTTTTTCACCTTTTGTTAAGGGTTCTTAATGGACAAACCTATTAAAAATTCAAAGCACTGTATTTATTTAGATAAAAGCTGTTAATTATAAATGTCCAGCCATATGGCCATTAAGGCTAACATTTAGTAGGATAAAGAGGGAAAGAATATTTTAGATAATAAAGAACTTCTTAGAAAATAGGAACTTTCTTGATGTTGTGTTTCATGTATGTTTAACAATGGAGTGGTGGTTGGTAGCCTGCCGTGGTTCACACTAAAGAACTTGGTTTTCTTTTCTTTTATATTTTTAATGCCTTGCTATTGATGAGTGTCTATTAAAAAATTTTTAAAAAGCCACAAAAGAAATGCCTCAAGGAAAGCCAGATGGCTGAATATTGGCATCTGAAATTAAAATAAAATATTCAGCCATACATATGTGCCTGAAATATACTTAGTTGCAGTCCTTTGTTTATGCGCCAGACTCTCTTCTCTATTGCTTTTACATTGGTAACTTTGAACTTGTTTTATATATGCTTTAGTAGATCAAAGTTGAGCAAAGCTGCAGTTAAGGAAATTTTTCTGTTTACTGGTTCTAGCCCCAAATCAAAGATACAAGGTCAGGTTTTGGCCAGATATCGTATCCTGAAGTAGTGGAGGTTGCTTTGGACAGGAGAAGAGAAAAGGTTGTTTCTGTATTGATTGGTACCTCAGTCTGGCAGGTTTTTTTAAAGCTCTGAATGTGGACAGAGATATTGCTAGAAAGCTTTTGAACGTGTCAGTGTTTCCTGATAACACCGCTATTACATGTAGTTTTGCTCATACTGAAAATCGCTCAACTTCATCTGTAGTGACGGTGTCCTTGTTGCCTGGAACTGTATTGTGCAAAATGAGCAACGGTTCAGGAAAGCATGTGTATAGATAAGCAGACACCACCAACAACTGAAAAACATAGTGAAGACCTATGAAAACCCAGTTGTTCTGTAGATGCCCAGCCAACTCCTGGAGCAATCTACAAAATTCCCTGCAGGTATCCAGCATTTTTCATCTGATAGTTAAAAGGATAACTGTTGTATTGTTATTGCATTGCCAACCACCTGCTTTGGTGGAAAAACTTCCTTTTAATATTTCCTGTACTTTCTTGTTTTAATAGTCAGGATGCACATTTGAAGGCAGTGATTGAAGAGCAGGGTAGCGTCAATTACTGACACTAAAAATGCAGTTTGGGAAAATGTGTTGATCAAATATTCAGTGTTGCAAACTGTACCTAAACAGAACCTGCCATTTCCTTTGTACTGTCTTGGTCCAAAAGGCCCTTGAGAGAAATGTGCATGGTGAATGTTTCTCTGGGCAGGGTCAGAAAGCTGAAGAGATTAAGTTTGTTCCAGTCAGGCCTGTTCACTTTTTCCTATCTCTAGCTCAGTTTGGAGATGATGATGTGAGCTGGTTTTTGTGTAGCTAGCCCTAGCCTGGAGTTGCTTGAAGTGTCACTTTGCTGTCAGAAGCTCATCACTCCTTTCTGCCCTGAGACTAATAAATAAGTTTAAAGTAACAAACTGCTGACACTTCAGATTCAAAATATGGAAAGAAAATTATATGGTGTAAAGTAAAACCGGTGTGGATTACTGTTGTGTGTCCCTCTGCATAGTTTCTCTCAAGCTTTCTTAGCACCCTCATCTTTTAGCCCATCTGCTCAAGAGTGCAATGAACTTTTGTGGCATGTGAGACAGTGTAAATAGCATTTTGGCAAGTCACTGCGTACCTAAGAGAGGCTGTGAGTGGGTGCAGCTCCATATACCTTGCTCCTGTTGATGTAGAGAGCAAAGAAGGCATGATCAGAAATGAGATGTGGTGGGGGCTGGACTAGTGGCTTTCCATCAGGTCTTCACTGTCAGAGTTGCTGCCTACAGCGATGTATTTTTACATTAGAGCAGTTATATATTACAGCAATGCTAGATGCTGCTTTGGGTCTGAAGGAAGATCGGGAGAGTGAAAAACAGATTAAGGCTTATTGTAAAATTGCTAAATCTGTGTGAAGACATACAAGACCTTATTCTTATTTTTCAGTACATAGATGATTCACAACTGAGAAAATATTAGGGAAGAAAGAGGCCCATCTACCAGCTTTAGATTTATGCTGACCAACAGAAATACCTAGCACAAGGTCAGACATCTGACCTACAGAAAACCTAAGTCGAGTGTGAAATATTAATGAATAGCAGAACTATAGATGAATAGACATAAAATATTTTAAGAGTGTTCAAATATTGGTAGTGCTTAATAACTGCCAATTCAGCCATTAGATGTTTTGATCTATTCTCATTACTCAAAACCTTCAGCAGCAGAAGCCATTCCTGAGACATAAAGAAAATTAAAAATACTGGAGTCTGCTGCTGGGACAACAGAAGATAACTTAAAAGCTGTTGTTAGAGATGCTACTACAGGTTCAGGAAACTGTACCACACATACCTGAAGTTCTGTAGATAATTAATTAGGTGCCCTCTGAGCAACACTACTCCATGTAACAAACAACTCCTCTTTGTCCAAGGAATCTGAAGCCCCGTGGATGCAGGCAGTGATTTGGGATAACTTTGTCCCACAGCAAATGTCTTATTTCTGGGCTGGCAAGTTACAGTTCTGGAGGGCCTTTCTTGAACCCAGCAAAGGCAGCTGTCTGATCTGAGACAAGCTCAGAGTAGATTAATTTCTGTAGGAATCATTGTAGTCTGAATGTTAGTGATTGTACTACCCTTCATCGTGAGTGCCTGTACTCTGCATGAGGGGTAGACAGGGGTAGCATAGTGTCTGTGCTAACAGCCTCATTCTATATCCCTTTTGATTTAAGAGTTTTCCTGAGAGATCTGCTGGAAGAAGAGTTCTTCCTACCTAGTCTGTCACAAAAGACCTGACCAAAACCTGGGTCCAGCAGAGAGACCCCCTCACTTTGCTAGTGGTAGCTCTTCTTCCAAGCAGCTGCAATTTCTTCCACGACAAGAGTGAGAAATCTCTAGGAAATTGGTGGTTAGGAATGTCTTGCTGCTCCTTAGGTTTTTTTGTTTTACAGGTGAAGGAGAACCTCAAGGGGTTCTACACACTTCTGCTCCTTGTGGCATGTGCTGTTAAGGCAATGAATGGGTCTCCTTGAGGCAGGTGGTCAGACTCACCAGAAACAAAACTCTTAAGATGGGGTTCCAAGGATTTTGCATGTGATAGAAAACACTGTACTTTGCACTGGAGTGCAGAGGGACATGTGTCACATCCATGTTAGAATGCCTGCAAGATGATTGTCATATGCCTCTGTCTACAGGGAGGTTTAAGATTTTTATCATGGATATTCAAATCATGCATTATTGTTCAGAGGGTAGTAAGCGTAGTGGGGAAATCCATAGCAGGGAAAGGATTTCTGTGCTTTTCAGGTGAGTCAAGGCTATTGTGACCCATACAGGTTAATTTGGGCCAGTCACATTAGACTCCTTACTGTGCTTATGGGGCAGAGTATGGTGGTAACTGCACATCAAAAACAAAGGTCCATATATCATCTCACGTATTGCTTTTTATGTGGCCAATAGTAGTACTTAAGTACACCATACTGACCAGCAGTAGAATAAAAGGAACTTTGAGTTGGCTGTTCGTATTTCTACATGAATCTATGATGTAACTTTCAGTTAATTCCCACTGCTCAGGTTTAATCTAGATGCAGAGTTTTTTTGATGTATTCCTCCATTTAGTGACACCATTTTTGGGGAATCCTCTTATGTTCTCATTTATATTTGTAAACCCCTTCCACTTTTAGCAGATGGAAATGTACTCAGTGAATCTATCTTATTTAATGTGAAAGACTACTTCAAAGCATATGTCACTTATTATTTGGAATGGCATCTTTGTAACCTTAAAAACTGGGCATGGGACATATAATGTGCACTGGCTACCTTAACCTTTGTCACACTGACCTTCATCAGCTAGAGATCAGGAAACAGTCAAGTCTGTTTTCAATCCTTTGTGTCACACTCCCAGTTAATTTGTTTTAAATTGTACAGCAACAACATTTACTGTTTAATGAAAAATCTCTTAGCCCATGTCTGTCTTTATTGCCTTTTTTCCTCCTCTCTTGAAGCTATTTGCAATTAAACATCAGTAAAATATGAAGCATCAGAAATGTTAAACTCTCTTGGCAATGAAGAGGCATGAAACAGATGAATAATGAGAAGCTGAAGATAAGCAGTAATGCCACTTTCATTCTGGAGTGCCTATTCTGGCAGAGAGTTCACATCACCTTTTACTGTTTCATATCCTATTTATGAGTCACAGGAATGATTAAGGAAAAAAAAATCCCACCAAAGAACAGTCCTGAGATTTGTTTAGATTATGGAAATGAGAAACTTCAAGGCCTCTTTTGCTAAAGCTTAAGAAGTATCTATCTGAGATTGCCAGTGCACTTTAACTTAGAGAAGTGTGGGGATAAAGGAAGGAGAGGGGGAGACTCATGTATTTTTTCCTTGGATGTGTCCATTTTGAGCAGTGCATGAGTAGAGCTGACACAACATCATAAACTGCTTCCTTTTTGTTTCTTCCCAGATACTGGCCTGGGATAATTATGTGTTCATGGATAACACATATTTGTGACAAATATAAAAACAAAGCTCAGTGAACAACGAGCACGAGATCACAGGGGTCTGGAGACTTTCCATCCAGATGTCTTTGCTGTTGTATTATTTCTCTATGGGAGGAAAAACATGTTGGAGTGATAAAACTCAGTGGACCTGTTTCTCTTTTTGTTTACATGAGTTTTAGAGAGATCTCTCTCCTTTGCTTTCTGTGAAATTTGCTGATCATTCTCAGTACTGTGAGAAGCTTGAGTCCTGTGGTGTCTGGCGACTTACAAAGGCTCACAAAACTCTGTTTTCTCTGGATAACAAAGACGCTAGCCACTATTTTAGGGGTGCACCTATACATGAATATGTGGTGTTATTGATTTTGTGCTGTTTACTTAGCTTTGTTTTTTAGCAGTCAGGAAAACAGGAATAAAAATCCTATTTGATATTTCTGCATGGTGTGCTGAAGTGGCAAGTCTGCGTAAGTCAGTGTGGACAGAGAAGCAGGGAGAGAGAAACGTGGAGGCACTGGATCTGACTTCTCAACACTATGACAATTGGGGTAACACAGAGGTATTCAACAAAACTTTCTGGATGGTAAACAATCTAAAGTTATAATGCAAAGGACCAAAAGCAACAGTGTAGTCTTATTCAGAGGTGAATGTAATTGCTTAAAGTTCTTCATGGTGTTTGAAGGCTGAAGCACAATGCTGGTAAGTCATGCAGAGTGCTGAAACTTGGTATCGTCATCTTGCTACAAGTTAAGCATGGCATGGGATTAGCTTTGTGTCTTTATTCTCTACAGCATGCTGTGGGATTGAGGCGATAATCAGTGCTTTGTTTGATCCAAGTACCATGTTTACTGTGTATGGCTATATAACAGCCCAGAGGGTTTCTGGTGATCTTTGTAACGGAAGAAATGGGAGCCCTAAAAGAGTCCCTTAAAGTGTATGCTGGCATGCCTGGTAATTTGTCATGGACCCTAAAGCTGGTGTTTCAAGGATCTGAGTTTCCCCTATTGCTTGCCACTAACCTGGCAGGTTTCTACTGCAGTTTCATATTGCTTCAAAAGCTCTTCAGCTTAACAAGCTGGTATTTTCTGATTTTAAGAATGCTTTTTCAGAACACATCGGAGCAAGTCTCCAGCAATATTCACAACAGTAGCCTGTCAAAGGACTTGCAGTGAGTGTTAACTAAGGTGTTCAAAGCTGAAAAGAAACATAGATAATGAAATTAATCTGCAGTTGGGTTTCATCAAGTATTTCTTTGTGTGTGTAATCAACTTGTATGCTATGGAGCCTTTAAACAACACCATCTCTTCACTTTTGTTCTCTATACCGCACTAGGGAAAGCGGGCTCCATCTGTGGTATGTTGGAGGTGTACAATGTAATTAGTCTATTCAAGTAGAAAAAAAAACTTGATATATCTAGAAGCCCACTCTAGAGTGACTGCAGCAGACCCTATGGAAATAGCCTTAATTCCTCAGGAAATGGGTTTGTAGCAGCAACTTCATCATCCTAGAAGAACATGTGCGGATTTCCTGGAGAAATCTACATGTTTGGATGGATAACGTAGGTAGTGGTGTTAGCTGACACAGATCATTTTCCACTGACCCACAACTGTAGCTGGTCACAGTACTATCCTATGAATCTACAAAGGAAAACTGCTTGCAGTTCTGCTCCTCGCACACATAGCTAAGACTGCAATACAGTTCCCAGCAAAGGTGGGACAGTACCTTGAATTTGATATGCCCTGGACCAAGTTCTATTTGTCCAAGTCACCCATTTTTCCAATAACACTGAAGGAGAGCATTCCCCCTTAACGGGGAGGCAAATGGTGAATAATCTGAGAATAGGTATGCTGGGTAGGGAGGAACGACATTGTTCAAAGGGGTTGTGAAAGAGAGGAATTGTACAGTAAACATTTTTCATCTTTATAAAGCCAGAGGAAAATAAGAAATTCAGTGCCCGTTGCCACCTTGTTTGCATAGCTTACAGTAGGGCAACTTTTGAATTTTCCATGCCCAGGAAGGCTTTCTTTTATTTTAACCACGTTATAGTCTGTGTAACTGGAATATAGGAGACCTGTGTAATGGAACCTTCTTAAGAGCTATGCCGCTGCTGCTGTTCTTGGGTTAGAACAGAGGCAAAATCTTCCCCCCTTCTTTTTTTTTCTTTAGAAGAGAATTCTGGCAAAACATCCATTTGTTTAAATTCTTCTTTGGTCCCTAGAAAGCCTTGAAATGGTACTAATATGAGATTCTCTTGATAATGGAGGAAAAAGCATTGCTATTACATTCCTGAGAAAAGTGTGAGCAAGGATGAAATTTCTGTTAAGAAAAGCATACTCTGAGTGTTGAAGCAGAATTGATCTGTGTAGATCTGTAGGTAGAGGCATGCAATGTCATCTGTTTTGAAAGGATTTTGAATGCTTAATGTAGACAAAAGGGCTAAACATCAGTCTAATTTTTGTGCTGTGCTGCTTATTTAGTCATTGAGTTTGATCTCTTAGTGGTCCAAAGTGGTTCATGGCACCTGAGACTAAAAAGCTCCGAAATTCCTGTAATTTCTGCCCACTGATACACAGTCCCCATTTTTATTTTAGGTGAAAGTTGTCCCTGAGACATGGTTTTATCCTGCTCAAGAGATTTTCCTGGCTTCCTGTGCCTCGCTTATGTTGGATCTGATTGCGTTTTTAATTAAATGCTTTTTCAGTTGGAAAATGTTGATTTACAGAAGCCAAAACATTTTTGGGAAATGTGCTGATTTGTAACTTTTCATCAGGGTGACTGTCTGGCTTTCAAAAAAGATTCTATTTTGGATCTTGGAAACCAGAAATAAGTTCAGGCAAACAGCAAGTCTACTTCACATGCTTCCTTCTGGTCCTCTTTCCCAAGGGTTGTAGAAAGGAATAATTAATTAAGGATACTATTTAGTCTTTGAAATGTCTCATTGCAGTGTTTAGGTGACAAGATCTATTTTGCTATGGGGTCACGTCTTCTGTCTCCAGTCAATGAAAACTCCAAGTTGTGCTTTCCCAGCCCTCTCCCCTCCCCTTCCAGGGAAGAAGCATAATCTCTTCTTCCCTTTCACAAGTTGCCTATCAAGAAAGGTGGGAAAACTGAGTCAAGTGTGCAATAATATACACTCCTCACTTCACTTCCTGCCTGATAGCATGCTCCTGGAATTGTTGGCATCTCCTCTCACACTTTTTTTTTTTTTAAGCTTAGAAAGAAAAAGCAAGGCAGGGCCTCTTCCCACTTACAAGTTTCCCATATGGAATCTCTTGTTGATCTGATTCTGTTTGGCACCCCCTAACATTCACTTGTTCTCACAAATAAGGTCATGTTGCAGTTTCTGCATACCTGGATAGGTAACAGCAGTTGCATCAAATTTTTAGCCTTAAAGCCACCTGTGGTTTATTCATCCCACACTCACAACAAATAAAATGCCACTGATAGCAGGGAAAAGACTCTGAATCCCATTCAGAGTTTACTGTTGGCTCTGTGCATGATGGATCCAATGTAAACATATCTCTTTTTTTTTCCCTCCCTCTACCTGTCCTTCTTCCCTAGCCTATGTCTTAGTCGTTTGGTAGGTTTTTGCTTTGAAATATTTCGAGAAAATAAGAGCAACCAGCCTTTAATGTGTAAACTCAAGGCAGACAAGGTTGTTCCCATTTCTCACATTTACCCTGAAATGCTAGACACACCACTATTAATATTATGTGTAATGCTAAGTATTTATGAAAATAACTTATTTTCTTTTCATTTTCATACTGGTATGGCTGGGCAAAAAGCTAGTTGGTGCTTTGGGGCTGTTCTACACAGATGATTGTTTTACACAACGAAGTAATTCTGTGGTTGGCCTTTAGTGGTGACAGGCCGTTTTGCAGGAAATTGAGGATGTTCGGTTTTACAAGAGTTTTACACTGGAAGATATGAACTGTAACTTCCATTGCACTGTTGCTTATTTTCTGGATGAGATTAATTTAGCAAGTACTTAGTGTAGTTTAGATGACAAAGAAAAACATTTTAATGTTGAAGATATACCATAAATAATGAAATTCTTAAATATAGGTTAAGCAAATTTGGTATTTCAGGTATACAGAGGTTGTGATCTTACAAGCAGTTCTGTCTGTTTATGACTTCATGAACTAAAGTAGCCTCATGAATTCAAGGAACTGTAAATTCCATCAGTCTCTAAACCTAAGGACATCTTTGCAGGGCTGCCAGAAAGCAGTATTTGTAGCACTTATGTATGTGGTGGTACTGGTTTGTATATCCATAGACCAAGTATGAAAAACATTTTTTCCAATGGGTATTTTATCAGCTGTTATACATAAAACATGAGTCATTTGCAGTTGATCTAGTTAGTTTGCAAACAGTAATTCCAAACAAAAGCCAGTCACACTGTATTAAGAACTTAACTCTAGTGAGCAGAGTGCAGTTTTTGTTTCTGAAGAGTAGTCTGTGTACAAGATGTATTTAATCAGTTTGCATCAGAGCTGTGGATCCTCTGTCTGAGGATTATAAACAAGCCAGGAAAACCTGGTATAGCTGAATTTCTCTGTGCAAGCTCAGTGCTCAAAATGGTGCCAAGGCGCATAAAGATGCCTTTGAAACAATACCATCATAAATTTACTGAGAAATCTTGTGGTGAAAGTAAGGGTTAAACTGTAGTTTAGGATTGCTGTTGTATACCTCTCCCTTTCCATCTGGGTATCAGTTACAGAGCTCTCCCTAGGATGCCAGCACGTTATCTGAGGATGGTTGATGACAAGCATACTATAAAATGCTTTAGTGTATTTTGAGAGTTGAAAGGACTAAGAAATGCAATATATATGAATGTGATACATTTGTAATGAATTTGACACACAAAAAAATACATTACAGTAGTGTGGAAAATGTGGTTTGACCATAAGGATGCCAGGGGATCTTAAGCTATTAAGGCTGAAGCTTTGTCCTTAATTCACCCTGTCATTTCTAGGTATTACAGTACATTCTATGAGTCTGTGGCACCAAATGTAACCCACTGTCTCACATCTAGTGTAAAAAAAAAAAAAAGTATAATGTAGAGTATATTGGGCAAAAGGAATCTGCTGTGAACTGAGCTTCGCTCTACAATTTTTACAGTGCATATTTAGGACAGGTCTTTGCAATTACTTGGTGGTTTTTGTACATGAAGTATTTGTAACACTGAAAAAAAAATCCTGCAAAATTATTCAGTGTATTTGGAGTACAGAATATTTAGAGTGATACATTAGGTATGAATAAAAACAGGTACTTGGGAGAATGTAATGGTTCAAGATAACAGAGAAATCTGTATTTTGCCTCATTTGAGCTGCGTACATGTATTGTGCTAATCCATAGAGGTATATTCAAGGTGATTAGCTAGGATTTAGTTCTGTGTGGGAGCAGGGGGAAAAGGTCTAATGGAAATGTTGACAGACCATTAACTAGAGTATCACTAATGGGTGCTGTAATAGATAGAGATATTTTTAATTGTAAAGGGGTTAATTGGTATTCCTCATTTGCATTCCTTTCTTCCTGAGTGGTGGCAATTTGAGCTCATCCATTGATGGGAATGGCTATTATACTGAGACAATATAAAGGATCACAATATTTTCTCCAAGAAAATAAGCAGGAGGGAAAACCAGAAGTATGTTAACTGACATGTGATGATTAGCCAGCTGTAGCTGTGGAGAAAACTGATTTTTTTTTCCCCTAAGATTTTATTTAGGGAGTGCCTGCAGGAAATTATTGTTTCCATAGTAATTAGAAGAATTCAGATTTTTTTTATTGCTTTATATCTGAGCATGGAAAAAATAGCTCACATTGGTCAAAGTGTTTACCATGACTTACCATGCATGTTATTGCAAACCTCAACCCTTTTGTCGTAGAGATAAGAATTTTCTGAATGTAAGAGAGAAGCTACTGCTCTTCCCTTCTGCTCAGTCTGAGGTGGTGAGGGAAGTGCTTACATGGTCTATATCTAGACACCAAGACACCTAAAATGAGGCTTATCTCCCTAAATTGATGGGAACAAATTGGGCTCTGGTGCTCTGTTGCCCTTACAGGAGTTTAGTTGGTCCATTACCAGGGGAACTGGTCAGCTGATGCCAACCAAGGCTACCTACCAGGTTACCTCTCACCTTGTCAGCAGCCTGTTCTTTCCATAAGGTCTTCCCCTTGTGCTTTTTAACCTTGGATCATTGTGCAGGGTTTAAGCCAGGAGCAGCTAATGAGGGCTGAGGGAGCCTGGCCACATGCCACCAGGGCAAGCTGCTGGCAGTGACTTCTGACTATGCAACAGCCAGTCTCCATTGTCTGCCCACAGCTCTCCACGCTTGGGTTGGGCTCCAGGGGCTGATGATCTCCTAATACTGCCTGCCTACAGACCATAAGGAAGCTTAAAGCCTGTCCAGTACCTTACATAGTTAGTGCCTCTCTGAATGCGACTCGCTGATTTGGGTGATGTGAGCAGCACAAGGTAGCTAGACTCCCTCGCCACTTAAATCCCTGTATGAAGCCTTCCTCTTCTACCAAAGGTCACTGTTTCATCGACTCTAGAGTTAATGAGACAATTTTAGTCTCATTAAGAAAAGCAAAAAAAACCAAACAAATGTACATCCATGCCCTCAGTTTCTTCTTTTCTGCTGTGGCCATCTCTTATTTGGCTTGAGGTAGCCTTCCTCACATTCTTGAATTTTGTTCCTTTTTTTTTTCCTATTGCTCTTCTACTTTTCCCCTAGCACTCACTGAGCTGTGCATGCCCTCTCTAGGGGTCTAACAGCTTTTTCATCCAAAGTTCGCTTTCCCTCCTGTCACATCCTGAAGTCTGTAGCAACAAATACTTCATGAGTTTTTTTATTAAGTACTGAAAACAAACACATTTGAAAAATAAGTTAGGTAGTTGTGTTGTTTATAAAGCTTAGGTACATTTTACTGAACAAATAGCATGCTTTCATTTCTTTATAAAGTTAATGTCTTAAGGAATTTAGCCAACAGCAACAATTTACTCTTAAATACCATCTTAATGCACATGACACAGCTTACATTGTTTAATACAGGAATTTGCCAATTTGCAGTCCTAAAGTACAAACTTCAATTTCTTCTCTGAGTCTTTCAAGTCTTTCATTATTAACCATGCCTTTATTTTGTGGCCCAGATGCTTTTTTGGTGAAAGTGAGCAACTGACTTTTCCCATCTTTGCCCATTTCCTAACTAGATGGGACTGACTTACCTGTAGTGCTGGAAAAAACCTGCCGGTTATGTTAGTGAGTGCAGATAGAAGACTTCAAGTTTCAGGAAAGTTTCTCAACTCCTATTCCCAGACCTCTTGCTCTAGACTTCATCGTGGGTTGCTTTTACAGATTTTGTGCTCTGTGGGCTTCCAGGCACTTTTTTTTGCAGAGCTCGGAAATGCCGTGAGGCTCACTGGAGCTCCTTGTTCACAGCTGAGTCTGAGTAGCTCAGATGAAAGCAGGAAGTTGGCTGCTCCTGAATGAGTCCCAACTGGCCTGCCTTCCATCTGCTGGGTCATACTGGCGCTCTGCTGCCCACTGATTGCATAGGCAGGGTGGTCCTCTCACAAGTAATAACATCCATGTGGTGCCAAAATCCCAGGCTAGTTCTCAGCTTGATCGGTTTCCCAATCTGCTTCGCCACATGGCCAAGCAGCGCTTGTGCCAGCATAAGGCCGGAGGAATAGCTGGGGGTGGGAGGAAAGCAGAGCTGCATTCTTGAGTCTGTTTTTCTTTTTAGCTGCAGTCCTGGCTTACACAAATTTGAAATGCTGGGAGATCATCGAGTGCTCTGGTAAAACACTCTTGCGATTTACATACAGGGTCGCGTTTGTGTACTGTGCACATACCCTCCTGTGCTGCCTTAAAGTAATCAAGTGGCTGCATGTGCTTGTCATAGTTGTGGAGCTTCTAGGGCAGGGGGAGTGCCTGTCAGCTCCCCCATGGCCTGCAGGATTTTCTTTGCTTCTGTAGGCGTTTCAGCAGGCCAAGTCCCAGTGCAACAACTTTGGCAAGTGTGCTGCTTGGGCCCTGGAGTCATTCACATGGAAGCTTAAGCACACTAGTAGTGTCTGTAGCATAAGGACTTTTCACTTTAAAAGTCACCCACCACTTTGGCAGGGGGACCATTCTCACGCTGTGAAGTGCCCTCTCCATTGTGTAGTGCAAGGAAGTGATTTGGTTGAAAAGAACACCGTCCTCTTTGTGGTTTTTTTGGATTCTCCCTCATTCCCACCCAAAATTATTTCTGTTCTGGATCATTTCCATGACCCAGTTCCCTGCAAGGCCACGCATAATGGGAATGGGCAGCAGGGTGAGGGGGTGACAAGCAAGCTTAAACCTCCTTGCCTTTGTACTCCCTAGGATAAAGAGTGCTGCTTTGGGGCTAGAAAATCAAGGCTACTATAGCAGAAATAGAGTACAGTGTGAGGGCAACCATACTGACACAGCTGGGTTTATCCTGGAGTAATAAACCCACCTACTGCGCCCTGTATGAGCTAAACAGTAAAAGCACAGTTTTGCTAGTACAACTGCATCTATGTTGGAGGGTGTTGCCGGCATCCACTATGCTATAAATACAGATGTCTGTATCTGGGACCTGACCATAGAAATGTATCTTTACCAGCTTTAATTGATTTTAGCTAGGAGCTAACTGGCTCCAAAAGAACTACTTATAGCTTAACATTTCTGTTGAAAATGTACCATTTAGTAATTAATGGGTTTGGAAAGGAGCCAGAATCTTTCAATCTAATCCAGTTTAAGAAAAAAGAATCAATTGACTCTTTTTTTGAATGGTAAATATCATGAAATATTTTACAACAAATCATGCTTAAAAATAGCCCAGTTGCACCAGCTGACATGTAGGATAAATCACTTGCATCAGGACATGATCTTTGTGATTTGTGGTCTACGCAAATAAGAGCAGGATTTTGCTCCACATTTTGTATTCAGGCAAAGTTCCCTGTGGACTTCAATGGGAATTTTGCCTAAGCAATAACAGCAAAATTGGTCCCATGTGAAAAAAATTGATCACTGGGGAAAATAAAGAGATCTTTCTTAAAGGCACAGATGGCAGTTAAGCATTTAACTTTAATTGGCTGTTTACATGAGTTGGGACCCCTCTACTGTTGTACCTTTAGAAGAAACCTGCTTAGTACTTTGAAAAGAAACATGTGTGATGATTGTGGACACAGTTGCCAGGAGGGATAAAGCCAGAGTGCTCCAGGGAAGTGAAGGGGTGCTACAGAAGGATGTGAAATAGCTGAACCAAATGCCCAGATGGAGATAGAGCAATGAGAGTTCCTTTCTCTCTCACTGTGTGAGCAGTTTTACTTGTCATGATAGCACTGTGTGTGTGAGGAGGGAGAGAGGGGCAAAAGGAGCCAAACGTGTCTGAGAGAAGGAGCAACCGCAGAACTTCCAGGGGAGCTTGAGGGGGGAAAAAAAGATGCAGATGTTAAAGCTTATCTGGGGCATGGAATGAAATAATTTGGGAAAAGCATCCTCAAAGCCTCAATTTAGTATTTCAGCATATGATATTGAAAATTAATTGCAAATAGTGCCTTAGGTTTTCACTTTGCTTAGCAGGATCATAGGTGGATACTAAGAGTATGAACAAACCAAATCTGAGAAAGCTGTTTAAGGTCAAGGTTATGGTGAGCACTGTGCTTGGGTTTGCATGTAGTTTGTCTTCTATGGATTTTCCTCAAATTAACCCACTGCCATTTTAAAATATTTATTAACTCAGGTTTAAATGCAAATAAAAATCAAATCAGCTTTTTTCACGCATGCACAATTCAGTGCTAAAGGCACATCACAATGATTGCTAAAACAAGACTTAGAATGCAGCATAGGTAAGGTTGTCTTTGAAAATTTCACTTGTCTCACATGAGGATCATGAAATTAAGACACTTAGCTTGGTCCTAAAGGTTGAGACTAATTACAACCAGATGCCAGGCGTTGGAGTCCAGAAAAGCCAAATGCAACTGCTGGAAAGGTCAAGGGTAGTAGCAAGACCTAGGGTAAGAGATGTGGCCAGAGATCAGGCAAGGAATCCGTAGTGCAAGGGGCACGAAGCGGCTAGAGCGATTGCAGACTGGTAGCAATAGAAACTGGGCATCAGGAGTAAGCATGAAAGACAAGAAAAAGTAATTGAAGCTAATGAGGCAGGATAAAGGAGAAATAACCAAACTAAGTTTAGCTTAGCAAAGGGACACGTTAATCAGCTGAAGTCAGCATCTTGATGTCCTTGTATTTGTAAGTGTAGGTAAACTTCCAACCCTTAGCTTCCCCTCTGGTGAGTCTAGCTTCGTAAAACTTTGGTCTTGGCAAAATCTGACTGATGGGCACCTTGTCTCATTTGGTTGCTGCATGGATAATTCTTGTTCAGTAGCCTCTCTCTTCCCATTCACTGGGATGCACAGTTTGGGTACAGGCTTGAAGGTTTGTACCACGCTCCCTTTGGCTAGGTGTCAGGAATTTCCAGGTTTAAGTCTTCCACTTCTGGTTTTAATTTTGGATTTTTTAGCTCTTGTGGTGTCTCCATTCATGGAACTCTTCATCTATGGCCTGGAGGTCAAATATAAAAATCTACCATGGGACTGCCTTCTCAGGAGAAACCTCAAATGACCTGGGAGGGGGAGCATTCAAAGTGAAGGAATCTGTCCTTTTTTGACCCTCACAAGTATAAATAATTACATAAAGGTCCCTGCATCAAGTCAGGTGTTACCAGGTTCAGACTTGGAAACAATGGGGTTTCCTTTTCTTGGAGAGCCTTCCTCCTCTGTTCACTAGCCCAGCCGAGACTGAGTCTGTACAATAATCCGTTTGTCCTCAAGCTTCGCTCACTTCAGGGACAGTCAGACGGTCTTTCTCAGTCACTAAGTGACCAGTTAGCATCTTAAATGAATATTCTCTTCCTCTTGAAAGCCCTTTGTCTCCCTGCTGCCTGCAGTCTTCAGGTCTTGCAAATCCACTTGTCCCTGAGACTGAACAGGCTTCTCATCCCCTTGGCAAAGGAGCCTCCTGCAGAGGTCTGCCTTCTCCCTATTATACAGCGTGTGCTTCCAGCATGGCCAGGCAGAGGTTGTGGTATCCCACAACTATTGTAAGACTGAATAGTTGCCAGCATGTGCTTCCACAGAAGATTTTTTCATTGTCTCTTTTCTCAGTGTGCAAATGCCAACCACGGGTCAAGTTACATCTTTCCCTGTCTTTATGTATATCTGTATTTTTTGTGTGTGTGAATGTGTACATACACATAAATACATAAAACGGGTTCATCTATGTGCTATGTAATGAAGCCTTGCACAAGTTTTTAAGAAATTCAAAGCGACTGCAAATAATCTGCATGTGTCAGAATTCTGTGGGGTTGTAACCTCCAGGAAGGATGTGGAGGAAAGGAGATGGGGAGAGGAGACTGACAGCTACTGTGAGGAACGAATGGTTTTCCATTGCTAGCTGTCTGGAGACCAGGAAGCCAGGTATAGACCTCTGCAACATTAGAACACCGGTAGCAATTTGTGAAGGTGTGTGTATTTGTACTGATTATGCCTTTTTTTATACCTAAGGAGAGAAAGCCAGTCACAGCTTTAAGGTTGTCATTAACCATGTTTAAAGGTGATCATAGCACTGTTCTGTAAAAAAAATCGTGGGGGGGACACACGACACCAAACATGTTACTTGAGTTTTGATCCAGCTCTTCTGCCATCCATGTGGAAAGTCCCGTGGTTGGTCCTGTCAGTGCTTTTTCCTGGGTTGATGCTGTCTGACTCCGGAGGCAGATGAGAGACTTTTCTATGCTTTAACCAGGAATGGAACTGCCAGCCTTGCAGAGACCCTGATATTTCCCCTGTGCCCTTTCAACAGTGCTACTGGAAGGAAAAAGGGATATTTCCTTCCACAGCTGATAGAGATATGGTCCCCAGGAACCTTGGTGCAAGAGTGATAAGATGTGGAAACTACCAAAAGGTGCAATAAGGTGTGTAGTCTGGTAGATGATTGTATTTGAATGAGGTCAATGATGGGGATGAACCATGTGGTGAAGACATGACCAAGTGTTTCACATCTTGTGGATCAGAGTTTGTAGCCCTTCAAACCGCTTATGGAGTTGTAATGGCTTTGCAGTGGTATCTTTGTTAAAGTAACATGGGAAGAAATCTGACAGGACAATTTCTCTGGTTTCACTGCATGACTTGGGGCAGAGATAGGGGAGGTCTGAAATTCTGGAGGAGTACTGGAAATAAGAGACTTCTGTGACAGAAATCTCAGTTGATGAAAATCAAAGAATTCCACAACTACTGCACAGCCACAGCTGCTTTTAAGGTACACTTCAAGGAAAAAATTCAGAAGCAGAGCTGTGGGCTGGCCTCTGGGCTGGGGAAAGAACTCTCCTTCCAGGATTGCCTCCAGTTCTTCACTGTATGTACTTCCTTTCCAGATCTCTTTACCTGACAAAAAGAAAAGCCCTCCGTATCTTCAGACCCCACTCTTCTGTCATTGTAACCCTCCTTACAGCATCTTAAAGCATCCTTTTGAAATGGTCTCTTGCAGATGTTGTGTGGAAGCTTGGCTGCCCTGTTCCCCAGGGTTGCAGGAGGTGTGCTGGGGCGTGCAGGGTTACCGGGAGCCCTGGGGCAGCTCCTAGTGAAGAGGAGAGCGAGCTTTAGGAGCGGGCTTCTTTCAGGCTACGGTTCCAATGTCAGTATTGGCCACTGCTGCGTGCAGGATGTCACTGTTTTGCAGTGTGTCCGGGTGGCTATCCTGAGTGCTCTTAAATGTCAGGTAATACTGATCCTGGGAGTAGTAAACCTGCAGGAAGTGCTCCTGTGCTGCGTAGGCGAGGTCTCATTTGTGTACTAGCACTGCTTCTCACGTGAACTTTGGAAGGACTTTGTTCCATGATGGTAATTTCTGTTGTTAGCTTTAGAAGTAAATACAACTGTTATTGTAGCATCAAAATCAAGATTTATGCAAGAGAAAAATGTGCCTGTAACCTGAGAAAGGAGGGAGAATGACGTGGCACCTAACAGTGGGGTGCACATTCAGGCATCTCCCGTTTTCCTGGCTTTTGCGCAGGGAGCGAACGCTTTTGCTTTGTGTTCAGGCGGCAGGTTTGGGGGAGAGGAAGCGAAACCGCACGTACTCTGCAAGGAGGAGCTACAACACAGACGGATCCAGTTCAGGGAAAAGGAAATGTTTTCTTCCGAACCATTACATTCACAAATTGTGGACAAGCATAAAGCTGTGCGGTTTCACCCTGAATGCTTTTCAGACAGAACGCTTCTTTCCGGAGTGCGCATCTCGTATCAGTCGAGGGAAAGCGGGGTGAACGCCACCCCCTCCCGTCCGAGGAGCGGAGTTGTGTTGTGGCGCAGCGGGAGCAGGTGGTGGGAGGTTGTCTGGAGGAGGTTGAGGAGCTCCTCCCCCTTTCCCCAGCAGCGGGCTGATCTGCGTCAGCAGTAATTGTGCGCTTGCACTGCTTTCAGTGAGGGTGAGTGCAGACACATCCCTGCGAGGTATCAAACTGAGCCTTAGACGGGCCTTTTAAGTGGCTGCTCGTTTCCTCGAGCCATCCCCTGGGCTAAAGGTTAACTTACACGTTCTGCGTGGAACAACCGTTTCTGTCGTTTTATTTTTTTGGGCCGGGAGAAGGTGGGAGGGGGGAAGAAGGGCGTTGTTCCCTACCCGCTCCTACCTCTAGCCCGTGGGCGCGGACCCGCGTTCGGCCGTTCCCCGCCGGATGGGCCCTTAGCCGCACCCGCGCGCGGCGGCGCGAGGCC
>VZSF01008094.1:11438-25881 GCA_013398295.1 Chionis minor | reverse complement strand
CGCCGCCGCTGCCCGCTGCCCGGCGCCGAGCCTCTCCTCTTCCTGGCCACCCTGTCCCTCGGCCTGCAGGGCCCGCTGGCCACCCAGTACCTCTGGGACCGGCTGGGGGCCGAGCGTGGCTACAGCGGCCACAACGCCACCGGCCCCGCCGGCTGCGGGAACGGCAGCGCCGCCGCCGAGCCCCTGCGGCAGGTGGGGGAGCGGGGAGGGATGGAGGGAGGGAACCGGGGTGCTGCCGCCTCCCGGGGCCGTGTGTGGCGTCTGGCGGCCCCCGGGGGGCTTCAGCGCCTGTTTGTCTTGCAGGAGGTGGAAGCGCTGGTCGCCCGCTGGAACCTCTGTATCAACCTGGGGGGCTTCTTGGTCGGGCTCTTCTCCGCGACGCTCCTCGGCCCGTGGAGCGACAGCGTGGGCCGCCGGCCGGCGCTTGTCCTGCCGGCGGTGGGCATGGCCGCGCAGGCCGCCGTCTACCTTCTCGTCATGTACCGGCGGCTGCACGTTGCCTACTTTCTCCTGGGCCGCCTGCTGAGCGGCCTCCTGGGCGACTACAACCTGATCCTGGCCACCTGCTTCGCCTACGTGGTCGACACCAGCGACAAAGGCGCGCGGACCTTTCGCGTGGCCGTCCTGGAGGCGTGCCTGGGGCTGGCGGGCATGCTGGCCAGCATGGGCGGCGGGCAGTGGCGCAAGGCGCAGGGGTACATCAACCCCTTCTGGCTGGTGCTTGCTGCCAGCCTGGCTGCCGCCCTCTACGCTGCTTTCTGCCTCCCAGAGTCGGTGCAGCAGCGGAAACCAGCCAAGCTGTTGACGCTCAGCCATTACAAAGCTGTCTACAGGCTGTACACGGCCCCGGAACACTTGGGCTCCCGGCGGAAGCTCGCCCTTTACTCCTTGGCTTTCTTCCTTCTGGTCACGGTGCATTTTGGAGCCAAGGACCTCTTTGTTTTGTACGAGCTTGGCTCCCCGCTCTGCTGGGCTGCGGACCTCATTGGGTACGGCTCAGCCGCCAGTTACCTGGCTTACCTGAGCAGCCTGGGAGGGCTGCGGCTGCTGCAGCTCTGCCTTGAAGACACCTGGGTGGCAGAGATAGGATTGATCTCCAATATTTCCGGCCTGGTTGTGATTTCTCTTGCGACTACGACACCGCTGATGTTTACAGGTGACGCCGAACTCTTAAACCTCCCCCATCACCGGCTCTTAGATTGGAGGTGCCAGTAGACACAGGAGGGCAGGGTGCTTCTGGGAATTCAAGCACGCAGAGGAAGTTCTGCCTCCCTTTTGGCGAAGTTCTGCCTCCCTTTCGGCCCACGTGCCGACAAAACTGTGGCTTGCGAACAGCAAACTTGGCCAAACACTGAAGTTGAAAGCGCAGCCATAGAGTTCCTAGAATATTATGTTTCCCAGCAGCTGCATTACACTGCAGACACAGACTAAAGTGCGTTGTGCGATGCAGGAGGGTGAATTGGGTCTAAATATAGCAGGGAGAAACTGCCTGGAGCTACAGGTTCCTGGGATTGACTTTGGAGACTTTATTTTTCAGCTGAGCTTTCCCTAATGCGCTGTGTCTTGCTTGCAGGGTATGGGATTCTGTTCCTTTCCATGGCAGCCACTCCGGTCATCAGAGCCAAGCTCTCCAAGCTGGTCAGCGAGACGGAACAGGGTAAGGAGTTAGCCGCTCTGCTTAAGCCAGGTCCCGAAACACTGTCTCATGGAACATTGAAACCAAACTGCTTTGGCAGGTTAGGACTTCCCTGGCTCCTTTGGACTTCTGTGCCCCTGCATTCACCCTCAGGCCCAGGGTAGCATTTTATCTTTCCCAGATAATTGTCAGTTTTCATCCATTTAGACTTGCTGCATCTTCAAGTTGAGGGTGAGAGAGACGACAAGCAGGATGAAGAGCATTGCACGCAAGCTCAGGAATCATTCATTCATTCATTTGGTTGTTTCCAAAACTTTTACAAGGAGCAAGGGTTAAAATGGATTATATGAAGAGCAGAAAATAGTGATTTCGTTGACCATGACTCTTTTTCTGTAGATCAGTAACAGTGGGAAGAAACCCTGTGTTGTTAGAACGTTATATCATTGACCATGGTGAAAGATCATGGATAACCCATAGGAGGAGCGTTTTTTCTTTCTTCCAGTAATTTGGTTGGGCTTGCTCTTTACCGCTGCGTAGGAATGCCTCTGCAGGCAGACACAGGGGAGGAGGGAATTGAGGTGGGAAAGGTCGAAAGGTGACTGTGCAGAACTCATGTTTCTTTTATTAGAATGAAGGTGGCACACACTTGATACCAGGTTTATGATGCTAAATCTATAAAATGCAGTCTTGTGCTGAACTTAATGTTTAACAAGCGATAAGATGTGCTTGGCAGTAAACAGATCTAGATAGCCCTGTCTAAAGCATTTACAATCCAGCTGATATATAATATCTGTGGTCAGCTCCAGTGGTACAAATTCTGGAGGTCAGTGAGCTGGACCTGGCTACAGAGACGCTGACCTGGACAGTTTTGGCCTGCCAGGCCAGCCCAGCGTGCCTGATCTCTGCTCCCAGTTCTTACTCATCACCCTTGACAATGCAGACACCAGTTTTCCAATGGGAAGTGCAAACGCTTGGAAAGATTCACAGAATCCCGCTGGAGGTGACAGAGTGAAGATGTTTGCAGGCAGGACTGTCTCACTGTTCGCCTCTCGTCTGTCTTTTCCAGGTGCTCTCTTTGCTTCTGTTGCCTGTGTGGAAGGGCTGTGTTCACTTGTGGCTACAGGAGTGTTCAACTCGCTCTACCCTGCCACCTTGAACTTCATGAGGGGTTTCCCATTTCTCTTCGGGGCTATAATTCTTCTTATTCCAGCCGCTATTATTGGGTAATCTACTTCAAATTTCTCAACTTTGCCATAGGACCTGCAAAGTGTAATGTGAAAAACACCGTTTACAGAGGATAGAGGCTTACAGGTTTTAAGGCACATTTGCAATTACGCTTAGGAGAAGGTGTTTAGTGCCCCAGTAAGCAGAGGTCCGTTTCTTCTGGCATCTCAATCCTAGTGATAAACCTGCAGCCCAAGTAATGTAGGTGTCAACATTCAAAGTGCTTCAAAGTTTCACTCCACCCTCAGAGTCGAATCCAAAATCTGGAGTTGATTTTGAAAGTCCTCCTTTACGGAAGATACGGAGCTCTCTTAGCAGTCTTTCTTCCTCTTGTTTCTCTACTAATTAAAACTGAAGTGTCGTGGTAGCAAACGAAACCCCTGGTTAGTCCTGCGAGAGAGAATGTGTTGGGATTTGCGGTAGAAGTGAAACAGCCCCTGGCAGGGTCATTTTGTTCTGTTCCTTTGAAACTTTAAAACTCCCTTTACGTCTCAGTGTGCCTTCGTAGGCTCTAACTGTTTGTTCTTTCTTAGGTGGATAGAAATCTGGGACTCAAACCAGGACTACAGCCAATTCTCCGATGCTTCCCTGTCCCCTGCAGATGGCTGAGCAGCAGCCTAGCAACACGGAATTTCGGCAGTGTCCATCTGAAGACTGCTCTTTGTTCTTCGCTTGAAGGACAGATTAGCATGGGAGGGACACCTTGCTTGTCCTTAATAATTTTTAAATGCCAAATAGTTGGAAATCGTGGCTGTGACTGCCATTAGGAACTCGATTTGCAGATGTCAATGCCTCCGTGCCATCATGTTGGCTCATCTGTCAGAGAAAACCCAAGAGACCCAAAAGCCAATCAAGAGTAAAAGCTGTTCTTGGCCATTTGCAAGGCCAGTTAGTGGTTTGGGGTTTGGTGGGGAGGGAAGGTTCTGTGGCGTGCTTTTAGCGGTGAGAGAGGACTGAATTCTGGTTTAATTGCCAAACACGTTCCCCCGTGAGCGCTGCAGCGTGCTGCAGATGAGCTGTTGGTGTGGGCGAGGCTCAGAGCAAAGCCTGCAGAGCAAGGCTGAGGCAGAGGTGCCCAACAGCGTGCTGCTGAGGAGGAAGAGCTGTCTTTTCTCTGTCAAGAAGTCACACAAATGTTGTGTGCCAGACCAGGCTCCTGCAGAGGTCCTTGTGATGAGAAGCAGTTTAGCACAGGAGTGCTATCGCCATCCTTAGTGACGAGACTGCCTTTAGCTTTGCGAGTTGGAGGTGTCCAGGGGAGAGAATCTAGTGTGTAAAGTGGTTGCAGTGAGGAGCACCAGCGGCATGTCCCGCCTGGCTGCCTGCAGCTCAGCCCGGGATTTCAAAGGTCCTTTTGAGAAATCACAGCTCCTGTGAGAATACTAAGGTGCAAGTAGGTGCCTTAATTGGCAGTTGCCAAAACTGATGAAGTTAAGGCTAAAATTGACAAAATTGGGCCTCCCTTGCTTAAGACTCTTCCATTATATGTGTGAGGCCCTGGATTGTGGTAAGTGTCCCCTGGTGCCATGTGAAATTACTGCCATGCTTACGGCAGAGCCAGCAGCAGTCCGTCCTCATCCATACACAGCGCTGTTGGGCTGGGCTGGTGCGGGGACAGGAGTAGTGTCTTTGGAGATCAATGTTTTTGTTGTATGGGGCATAATTTTGTGTCAGTGACCTCACTTCTACTGCCCTTCTTGGAATATGTTGATGCCAGCAAGCAAACCTCCGTGTTCTAGGTATTCATAATTATTCTTTTCAAAGCATTAACTGTATTGCTTCAATCCTGTTTTCTTCAAACTGCCATAAACCAGGAGTTCTGTGTACAGTACATTGCACACGTTGTTCAGCTGTGTGCAATAATGTCCTTAACTGTGGAATTGCTTAACAGACATGTTACTTTCAGAATGAATAAAACCTCCATTCTCTTTTATGGTTCATAAAATGATAGCTTTTCTCTATGGCTGTTGATGTAATTTGTCCTTGCCTCGTTCTCCACTTCTCTCCATTATTTTCATGCTGCTGCTTTTATCGAAGACTCTGCACTAAAGACGCAGCAGCAGGAAGGTGTCTGCCTTGTGGAAGATGAGCGTGTGAAAGTCCCACATCAGGAAAAATGCAGGTTTGGATCTTGCAAGCAGCCAAACCTTGCTTTTCCTTGCTTTTCCAGAGTAAAGCTTGCAGGAGTGCTTAGTCTGTAACCTGTAGTCCTTCAGTATGCAGTAAACGTGAAATGCTTTTATGCAGCTTTGCTCCCGGTTCATTAGGAGTTTGTGGTACAAGGAGAATTGGGGAGTAGGGAAGCAGAAGTAGGGAGGCTCTAAGAACTTGGGGTTATGCCACTGGATGCCGGCGGGAGTTACGTGTCCGACTGATAGGCTAAGCCCAGAATTGGCCTCCCTGAGGAACAGGGCATGCTGTGAGTGTTGCATGAGATGTTTGTAGCTGAACTGATTGTGAAGTAAGTCTTCTCTACCAACAGACTCCATGGATGCCAATGCTAGTAGCTGCTCAGTGTTGTGCAGTGGAGTGAGACTTGTGTACTGGCTCTGCTTTCCTGCCTGTGTCCGCGTGCTTGCAAAGGAGAAATTCAATAGGAACTATTACGGTCTATTAAAGAAATTAAACCAAAGTTTTTCTAGGCTGTCCCCCAAGAGCTACAACCACGAAGCAAATGCGTGATCCATGCACCGTGATTGTGGGCAGCGGGTAGAGGGTCCCTGGGGATGCAGTGAGCCACATCCAGCCGTGCAAAGATGAGCGTGAGGTGTGGGTCCCCACTGAGAACGGTGGCCTGGAGAATGTCACTTCTGCCACCCCTTCAGAGCGTGAGGAAGCAGGACAGCAAGAGAGGGCACATGTGAGAGGGCTGCAGGGAGAGAAGCATGTGACACAAACAGGAAAGAGGTGGGGATTTAGAGTATAAACCAGATTTATTAATAATATCCGATAGAACAACTTTAAACACGTTTTGATGTGACATAGCAAAGGAATAAGGAAGGGTGAGAACAGAAGGATTCATTTCCTCGAGACTGCCTGCTCCAACTGGAAGGGGCTGGGTATGGGATGTTTTGTCACGAGCAGGGCGAGTTCATCAAGGAGAAGATAACTGGATGATGGGGAAACGGGAAGAGTCACGGTCTGGGCAGCTGGAGCATGAGATGGGATCTCATTGCAGGTGAGACACCTACGCTGTGGAGGACAAGTAAATCTTCTCTAGATTGAATGGTGGGTGAGGAGGTTAATTGCTAGACAGCTGCTGGGAAACAAGACGCAATAGTCTCACTGTGTGTTATTGGAGGGAGACAAATCCTCAGGGCTGTTTGTGTGGGACTCCTTTGGTGGCCACAGAGGCCTTGACATTCAATGAGTTATCAAGACTTTTCCCTGAAGCAGCTCACAAGTAGCTTTAATCCTTTGGCAGATTCACCTTTGGGCTCATCTGCTGGCTTGTTGTGTTTAATCTGGAGATTAGATAGATTCTATTTTTGAAGAATGCTGGGCAGCTATAGCTATTAACCTTTCACTGGAGAGCAAAGATGCCATTAACTGTGAGCTGATAAGAACTATCCATAAAGCTGTGATTAAGCACCAGAAATTAACTTTTTTTTTTTTTTTTCTCAAATGTTCCTGGATCTAAGCCAAAAGGAAATGTGTTTGTATTCCTGCCAGTTAAGGCAGCAGCAAGGATTCAGGGAGAGCCAGGATAAGGACAAGGTGGCTGAGACTCCTCATGACCTCCTGAAAGGGTCGAGTTATCCCGAGCAGGGGCAGGCGAAGGAGCTCGCTTCTCCTGAAGTGTGGTGCATCAGCCTGGTCTCCCGGCCGTCAGGGCAGGCTGGTGTTCCCTGGGTATGGCTCGCTCTTCCTCCTGTGCGCGCTCTGAACAAGGATGTCTTTTTAGCATTATTCACTTTGCCTCAAAAAAGACAAGCTGAGGTAGGAGCTGAAATTTCTGGTCCAAATTGCAAAATGACACGCTGTGAGACGTGGGATGAGGCTGGGAGTGCCAAACCGAGGGGAGATGTGTCAGGGCACCCATGGTTCCTCGCCCGCATGCTCAGCAGCAGGAGCTGCCGGTCCTGCTCCCAGGCGGTGCTCACAGAGCCTCCGCCTGCCCTTTGCACCGACTTCCCTCCTTCCTGACAT
Organism: Chionis minor; assembly: GCA_013398295.1. Taxonomy (NCBI): domain Eukaryota; kingdom Metazoa; phylum Chordata; class Aves; order Charadriiformes; family Chionidae; genus Chionis; species Chionis minor. The sequence continues at coordinate 18,872 of VZSF01008094.1, read as the reverse complement.
TTCAAGGTGCGTAGCTGCAAAAAAGACCTGGTGGGTGTTGAGAAGGCGTCGGGAGAAAGAAACTCTGCCTGGTATTGCATCCAGCAGAGCGGAGGGACAACCCCGAGCCCGAGGAACTTGGCCAGGGCTGTCGGGGGGCAGGGGAGGGGGTGTGTGAGTGCTGAGTCAGCAAAGAGATGCTGTTTGAAGGAACAGACCTCAGATCTGCTGTGGAGCACCAACAACAGAATAAAATACAGCCAGTGTGTAATAACTCCACAAGTGCATTGCAGCAATTAGCATCTTCCGGATCTGCATGGATATATGTTTTCCAGAGTCACAACCCAGCCCCCTGTAAGTATAGATAGACCTGATAAAGTGGCAAAGCGGAGACATCAGGTGGAGGGAAGGGCGCTGTTTTAAAAGCACTTTTCACAAAGACCCTGCCGAAATGTTGCATGATCTAAACCCAAACTTCTGCCACCAGAGTTAAGAGCACAAAGTGGTTTCGCAGCATTAGGAGGCGAAAGGCCCTCCAGGAGGGAGCGAACTCATGTGATAAAGGGACATTACCGGGAAAGAGAAAGCTTCTGCCAAGCAGTTTAGGAGCCTCTGTGCGTTATCTTTCCCAAACACGGGGATTTCGTTAGGGCTTAGCTTTTATTTGCCCTTTCCTGCTTTCAGCTTCTGACTGCAACGATATTCCCGCAGCACCCAGCAGAGGCCATACAATGCTTGTGCACCGTTCCCTGCCAACAGCTCTTCTCCATCACGCCTCCTCTCGTGACATACCCCTCACCAATTCCGCAGCTTTTAGTCCTCAGAAGATCCCTCCTTTTCAGACGTGCTTCCTGGGGGGAGCTGCAGCCATTTGCAGGGGGTCCGGACAGTGTCGGTCTCCCTCGCACCCCCTGTTCGCTGCTCCTCTGGCGCATCCTGGCACCCCAGGGGAGGAGGACGCGGAAGACAACTCGTCCATCCCAGAGTCTGCCCTGGCTTGGCTCACCAGGCACCGTATAAGTGAGTACTGGCCTCTTAGTGCCAGTGGCTTTGCATTTGGAGCGTGACGGAGGGGGTTAATGAGCCAGGACCTTGTCTCAAGCCAAGACAGGGAAAAATTTAGAGGGAGAAATTTGGCCCCACGTAAAAAGGGGTCATCTGGGAAGTCTCTGGAGGGGATGAGGCAGCTGTACTGGTTCTAGGGCTGCCCCAGGGAGGGCAAGCAGTCCAGGCCGTTCTCCGACCCAGCTGAGGAGTCCCGGGAGGAACGGCCCTGGAGAAAGCGGATGATTTTGTCAATTGTGGCCTCCTGGTACTCATGGGACCACCTGTGTTCAAGGGAAAAACCTGAGTTAATTTTTCCACTGTCCAAGATGCCATGAGATAGCTCGGAGCATTCGGGTCAGGAGCCAGAGACCCCATTCCTCCACCCCAGCTCTCTAGGAGCACCCTTTTCCTCATGGAAAATGGAGGAACACTGGACGCCCCTTTCGCTGTGCCCTGCTGGTCTGGAGGGCTACAGGCAGGTTGGGATGCCAACCAGGAGCGCTGCTGCACGAAGGGGAGGCAGGAGGCGAGGGGAACCCAGGAGAGCTGTAAAACTGGCCAGCATCGCTCCTGCCTGGAGGGATGGGGTGCAGGAGGACGGGCATCCTCCCAGCGGTGACGGGGTGGGGATCTCTGTTACCCAGAGGAGCCCCAAGCACAATGAGAGCACAACGGATTATGGCAAGGACCTTTGCTCCCTTCATGGTATGGAGTACCTGAAGTGACTCACCTCTCCTTTGGCCTGTTCTGCCTCCCTCATCTGTTTCTCCCAATTTCCTTGTGCTCTTTGCTACTGCTTATGCAAGCCGTTCTTCCTAGGTGTCAAGGAACCCCATAGCACAGCTCATTTTACTTACTTGATACCATTAAATTTCAGGACAGCCCTCATATCCTTGGGAAGTGTTTCTGGGTCTGGCCACTCAAAATGGTCTGTAACAGGTACAATGTTCTTTCCAGAGTTCAGGGCTGTCACAATCTCCTGCAGGAACATGCACATGCTCAGACTACGGCCCGTGTCAGCCCATCACCAGCCCCGTCCTGCTCCAACATCCACCAAGCTCCCACCTGAAGGCATCTCCTACCTTGTGCACCCAGTCCTTGCACTCGGGGTCTGCCATGCATTTATCCAGTGCGTTTGGCGAGAGGACCAGCACAAAATTGCGGGCGCTCATGACACTCTGGATCAGCTTGTCCTCGAACTTCCCTGCCTCCAGCTTCTCCACATCGATGAACACGCTGAAGCCGTGCAGCTGCAGGTGGACCTTCAGCAGGCTGGTGACAAGAGGGGACAGCACCGTGAGGGCTACTGCCAGTGTCTGGGTGGCACGCTCTGCCACCACGTTGGCCAAGAGATGGGGAGACAGAGGAGCAGCGAACGGGCTCCCACAGGGAACGGATGGTCCTTGAGATGCCAGCTGCCAGCCCAGCCTGCTTACAGGTCCAGGCAGAAAACACGGGAAGCAGGACACTAACTCCCTGCTGTGACCCCCTGTGGCCATACAGCGGGGAAAAAAAGGGTAAGTCAGTGTCAAAGAGGGACAGGGTGGCAGTGAGGGGACTGGGAATTAGCCTGTCCCCCACACAGCTTATGGCACGTGCTGTCCCCATTTGCACTGCTGCTTTTGGCAGACTGTCCCTCCTCCCTGCTGCAGTCCGCAGCTCTCCTGGCTCCATGCTCTTCCCACAACTGATCACCAGCCTCCACTCTGGGCTTCAGCCCGGACCCGTAAGGTTGCCGATGGGACTCACCTGGCCAGCTGCGACCCGGTGCTCCTCCGGTAGCTGATGAATACATCAGTCCCGTTGGACGCAGTTTGCAGCGTTATAGGGGAGTGAAGCATTTCTAGGCAGAGCAAATGGCAACCAAAAGTTAAATGTACCCAACAACTCGTCCCAAACAACCCACGATNCCCCCCCCCCCCCCCCTTTCCTGCTCTGGCGCAACAAGCGGCAGCGGGACCCGCACCCCTTGCGGCAGTGAGGATGCGGACACGGTGGAAGCCCGTGTTGATGTGGCAGTCCTCCTCCAGCTGCTGCTCCGTCACCCGGTGCAAGAAGTTGCGGTTGATGCCGCATGTCAGCAGGTTGTAAGTGTACTGGCGAAATTTGGGGTCGATGCTGCCCAGCCAGTCGGCCAGGTTGCTGCGGTCGCAGGTGGAATAGTTTGCGAAGGTCTTCAGCTCTGTCAGCTCCCGGAAAAACCTGGTGGAGAAACAAATGTAAGGTATGGAGTGGGGAGGGAGGGGGGCTGCTGGACCACACAGGATCTAGAGACATTTGGTACTACATCTTCTGTCTGCACAGGAGGGAGAGCTCCATGACGTGATGAAGAATGAGCTAAAGAAAGAGATGAACTCCCATGACTACGGGAGCGTTGGTCCTCAGGATATGGACGGATGAGGAGCTCAGCTAAGGGAGGAGAAGCTCAGGTAAGTTCCCATCTTTGTGAGTAACTTGCAGGATCCCACCTCCCCTGTGCCGTAGGTGGTCTCTCCCCATCCCACATCTCACCCATGCATTAGCCCCATTGCAGGAATCCCTCTGGGACTGCATACTGCACTAGAAAAGCCCTGGCAGTCCAGGTTTCCCATTTTGAGGATCTCTGTTCTTGCTTTTGCAAGAAGAGAAAGGCACAGACCTTTTCCCTGGCTCTACCACCATGGTGATGACCATGAGAGACACCAGCGTGCCCTGGTAGCACTCCTGGGGTGCAGTGGTCCTACCTCTTCCGAGTGATACTGGAGTCCATCCCCAAATCCTCCTGCAGCTCTTCCTCTGTCAGTCTCAGGAGAATGTCCCCATCTACCTGGTGGTCCTGCCAAGAGAAATTCTGGCTGGAAAGGTCCCGGGAAATGCTGTTGGCTGAGATGCTTACACCTCTGCTGCAAGATGGCGCAAAAAGGCCCATCCAGGTGTCCCTCCCCAGCACGCAACCCTACCAGGAAGCTCTGGCAATATTTGTTGAATCCAATCTGCTGCAGCCATGTCTGCACCTCGCAGGGCTTCCAGTTGGGAACTGTGGGTAAGATGCGCCGAGGAACCTCCTCCCCTATCATGCGCAGCACTTTTTTGGCCAGGGAGGAGGTGGTGCTGCTGGTGGAGTAGCACACTACCCTCTTCAGGCTCTGCGTAGCCCCAATCTCACTGAAAATCTGGGGATGCAAAGGGAGAAGACATCACTTCTCTTTCCCTCCTCCTCCCCACAACATGTGCCGGGACAGGTTGTGAGGAGGAGCTGGAACAAGACCATAAACCGAAGACCGGGGTACTCAGTGAGCTCGGAGGGGGGCAAAGGACACCAAGATGCAGTTGTGGCACCCCTTCCCTTTCGCATCTCCTTCCTTCAGGCCAACCTACCCTTTACCTTTGTTTTCTTCTGCCTGGTTTTGATGGCAGCCTCCGTGCAGAGGTAGAAGGCGGCGATGCACTGTGCTTCCAGCCGCGAGCTGTCCAGGAGGGATACCAGCCGCTGCAGGTCGTCCGCCGTCCTCCCCTGGCTGTTGTCACTGCTGCCCAACATCTCACAGGCAAACTGCTCCGGGTCCAGCGAGGCGATGAATGGCTCCACCAGAGCCAACGTCCCCGAGCGCTCCACCTCCTTCTCAATTTCTTTGTTGGTGGCCAGCACTGTGATGGCCAGGCACGCGTGCAGGCGGATTAGTTCATCGTCCCTGGAGAATACCAGCGGGAAAAGCCACTCTGCTGTCCTCTTCTCGATCATCAGGCGCTGGTTGGCCTGGCCTCCGTACATGGCACAGTTGGCCAAGGCCATGGCGCAGTGCCGCAGCACGATGGGGTCCGTCCAGCGGCACCAGTAGAGGATAGCATCCAGGCCTCCATCAGAGATGAGCTGGAAACAGGTCTCCTCGGTGTGTTTGAACATGTGCTCCAGGATACCGGAGACGCTCTGCGCCAGCTCTGGAACGTCCCGCTCCTTGGCTAAGTTCAGAATCACTCCCAGACCGATCCGAGCGATGCGATCCCTGCAGGAAGGAGAGGCACAGGCAGGTGAGTGGCAGACAGCTGTGCAGGGAACGAGAACAGTGAACTGGCGTGTGAACTCCTCTGCGCTCCGGTGGCATTTGCCCCATGACAGCCAGGTGTTTCCCTGTGGGACACGGCTGCCAGATACGCTGTCAGGCTGCGGCACAGCAACATGTGACTGGCTGGTGTTGGAAGAACCTGTCTGGGTCTAATGGAAGAACTTGGGATGGGATGGGACAGGGGATGTATAGCCCGGGACCATCATGCCAGAGGTTCTCGTGCTGGAGGTAAGACGTACGTAGCAATTAACAGCGCAAGGCAGGCTAACACCAGGCTAGAAATAGATCTGGTTAGTCAGCTTTTCTGGGTGTGTGTGAGCTGCTTCGTGTTCAGGGGTGAAAACTCATTTGTCCCTAACCCGTGCTGTCCTCTGGCTGCTCTCCACATTGGTGCCAAGCCCAGGACGGGGGTTTCACACCCGGCTGAGCAACCACACGGAACTGGCCACAGGGATGTGCGAGAGATGGGGACCTGCCCGTCCTGGGATGGTAATGTGGAGGCAGCCTGGAGGAGAGCTGTTTATTTCCACAATTCCATTGCTGGAAGAGGACAGCAAGACCCTGGGGGCAGGCAGCTGATGGCCACTAGCTGCGGCTCAGCCACAGCTGGCCCTGAGAGCCCCGTGCTGCTAGGGTGGTCTGAAAACGACACCTGAATGGGGCTGTGCCCTACAAGCATAGAGTGAAGAAGGGGGGAATGATGGGTTCTTGGCTGCCCTCCCATGAGCTTGCCTGAGATGAAGGGGCAGCTCCATCTCTGGCCTTAGAAATGACCCGTTCGGTGCCGTGATGGAGCTGCTCTGCTCCCAAGGGATGCATGCCAAGGCGGATGCCCCGTGCCATGCTGCCCCTGAGGGCACTGATGCGTTTGGCCCCCAGCAATGGTGGGGTGAAGGCATGCCGGCCTCTCCATGCTGGGAGATGGGAAGAGCGTTTCTGGGAAGCCTGTGACGCGTGTGGCTCACGCTGACCTTGGGGTGGGTTTGGCAGCAAAGCGCTGTGGAGAGCTCTGGAAAAAAATAAAGCTTTCAGCCTGGGACTGGCTCTGCGCCCAGACTCGGACACGGAGCTGGATGACAACCACAGCCGCACCAAGTTCCCGACTCCCTGGAGACATGGGATGGAGCTGGGACTAGTCCAGCTCCTGGCTAAGCACTGCTACTGCTGCGCATGGATGCTGGGAGAGGTCTCCAAGCCAAAGGTTCAGACCTGGGAGGACCCTACACCTCCCTGCCATTGCTTGGATGTTGGTGGTGGGTGAGGCTGAGGGGAGCAAGGGGCTGGAGGCCCACAGCTGCTCCGAGACCCTGGCACGTGAACTGCTCCTGGAGCGGAGATGGCGACTCCAGCAGCCGCTTTGTCCTGCTGGGAAGTTAAGTGCCGAATTCAGACCATGCCAGCGATGTTTCCTGGGATTAATTCCACACTAATGGACTTTCCTGATTTAACTGTTGCCTCTTTTTGCCTGCCAGTGCATGCAACGAGGCCCAGCCTTCAAGTCAGTGACCTCAGAGCACGACACATCACTCATGAAACTGGAGCAAGACCATAAACCTTGGCCAGGCTTCCTCGACACCCGCCCAAAGCCCTGGCTGGGGCCAGCCGGGCAGGGGAAAGCAGAGCTGGCAGAGCCGCGTGTTTACCTGCAGGATCCCGGGAGAGAAAAGCCTGATCCTGACCCAGCTCGTGGCAGGTCTGTGGCTCCTCTCTGGGACCGGCGCGTTGCGGGCACTGGCACACACACGCTCCCACCCCACGTGTGAGGATGCCTTGGCAGAGCCAGCCCGATGCCTCTCGCCTGTCCTGGGGTGCAGCACATGCGTCTCCAGCCTCTGAGCTATGGGTCATGGGCTGGGGGGCTCCAAGGGCCACTGATAGGCTGGACCCCTCCTTATGGCCTCACTGGTCAGCACTAGAAAGTCTCTAGGAACCAGCTCCATCCTCCTCCTCCTGCTGCAGTTATAGCTAAGGGGGGATTGTGTCTCGTCCTTGGGGTCAGATCCTCTGGGCCAGCCAACCCAACACAGCTCAGTCACAAAAGGTGTCTTGTCTGGGTGGTCCCAGGCTGGGGGTGGCTCACGAGGACACCCCGATCCTCCCCAGTATCCCATGAGCTGGGGCTGGTCCTTCTCATTCCAGCAGTGGGGAAGGAGCGGGACAGGTCATGCCATTACCCAGGTGTGACCAGCAAGTCAGGGACCCCTCTGTGCCAGCACTGGGTCCGGGGGGACGCGGTGCGGAGCCGAGGGGGTTTGGTGCACCGGGAGCACCCAGAGCAGGGAAATTTGGGGTTTGCGGGTGGAATGGATGGAGGAAATCCCTGCTGTGCCCAGCTGCAGTGGGGAGGGCTGTGCTTGGTGGGGTG
>VZSF01008094.1:0-11410 GCA_013398295.1 Chionis minor | reverse complement strand
TGGGAATTCTTTGCAGACTCACCTGTTTTCTGCCACCAGGATCTGCTCCAGGAGTTTTCCTGCCTGGCACTTGGTTTCCAGCTCTGCGGTGTACAGCAGGTTCAGCAGCAGGTCCAGGCCCCCCTCCAGGCGGATCATGTCGCACAGCACTTTGGCCACATCCCTGCCCACCGTGGGTGTCCCCCAGGCTTCCTCCACCAGCTGGAAGACCTCGGTGATGGCCTTCCTCAGCTCCGGAGGATCGGCTGCCTGCTTGGCGTGGGCGACGGCCCGGTGCAGGGCGGGCAGGATCCGGTCCAGGGCTGCCCGTACATCCATGTTCACCCCGGGGGAGACCTCCCGGTGCTCCCTGGAGCTGCCCGTGCCCGTCCAGGTCCCCGCCTGGCTCACGCACTCGGGCACCACCAGCCTCTCTGCACCCGCCATGGCGAAGAACCGGCCCAGTTTATAGAGGGAGACGAGCAAGGTGAGCACCATCGGCATCTCCTAGCGCAGCATCCTCGGTCACCCGCCCACTGGGAGCTTCCGGGCAGGGCCACCACGCTCCTTGAGGGGACCCGAGGTGGCCGGAGCGGGGTTACAGGAGCAGGGATGGAGCTGGCCTGGGGTCCAGCCGCAGGGCTGGGCTGCCGGCTCCCTCTCCCCTCCCTGCCCTGCCAGGATGCGGAGCTGGAAGCAGTGGCAGGAGCCGCCTTCCCAGAGCCAGGCTCAGCATCTCTGGTCCTCAGGGGCTGATGTCACCCCGCGCAGGCGCCGCCTCTCCAAGGAGGGGCTCATGTGTGGGCAGCAGCATCCCCCTCCTCGCTGCAGATGCTCTGGCATCCCCCCAGACCCCTCCTTCCACAGCCCTCCGCCTGCCCAGCCTCAGCTGAGCCTTGTCCCCATGGCCGCTGCCCCCAGCCTTGCCCGAGCTGCTGTGGAGCCTGTGGTCACCTCCACGGGTGGCAGGGACCCCCCCGCCCCGCTGCTTTTGCAGCAGGTCTCTCCGGGACCCTCTGTGACCAGAGGGCCAGCCACCATGGTGGCTGTGGCCACGGTGTGGTTGTGGCCATCCTGGCACTGCGTTTTGGTATCGGCGAAGGGGAGTAAATAGCAGCCTTGGAATGGTGGAAATTCAGAGCAGCTTTCCTGTGTGGGCTCAGGATTTACATGATAAAAGAAAGAGCAGAGGCAGCCTGGGCCCCTTTTATTTTCTTTTTTCCAGGCCAGACGTGCTCAGGGCAGAAATGCTTTGGACACTTCTTGCCTGTGTTGGGAGGAGCAGCTTAAATCCTTGGCTCCAAAACCAGGTTGTTGCCAGCTCAGACCGAGAATTAAATTCAAGTTGATGTTTTGATGCCACAGAGTCGCTTTTAATCCTCTCTGAATCCACTACGCAGGGACAGACGGAGGAAAGGGACATTGGCTGGCAGTGAGGGATGGTAAACGAGGCGACCTGAACGGCACAGAACTGCAGGAGAGGCTCAGCACAGAACCAGTAAGGATTTTCCTGATAAATTATTATTTACCAGGGGGAACGATACGAGCTGTAGTGATGCAGAACAGCAGAGGGGTTTGCTACCTCCGAGGAGGCTGCTGCTTGTGGCAGGCAGAATTCAACCCATTCCCTTAGGCTTGTCCTGGCAAACCCAGGGAGCTGAGCTTTGCTTTGCTTTGCTTTTTGGGAGGGGTTTCCAGCACCAGCAGCCTGGGCTCTGGGAATGGCAGGGATTCCCAGCCTTGCCCTGGGGAATCAGCCCCATCTCCAGAGCTCTCCTTGCTGGGTCTGCTCAGCCCAAGGGCTCTCCAGGGCTCTGTTAGCCGAACCAGCCCCTCTCCGGGGCTCTCCTCCTGCCACGCTCCGAGCACAGCAGCCAGTGAAGGGCTCACTGAGCCTCCATGGATCTGCGGTTGCTGGTGGTCGGGAGCCTGGAGCAGCAGGAGGGAGCTTTGTCTCAGCCGATCAGCAAAAGCAGCTCAGACGTGGCCCAGCCCTTCTCCCCCCGCAGCCTCCCCTCAAGCCCTGAGCCCTCTCCGGGCGCTTGTCCCCCAAGGCTCGATTCAACGGGGACGGGATGAAGCTTTAGGGCAATGCTGGGCTGGTGCTTGCACCCGGGGCTGCTGAGGCCAGGGGGCAAGGAGAGGGGTGGTGCGCCCCGCAGGAGGAAGTCTTGCCCCAACAGCCCACATCTGGTGGCTGGCCTCTGCTCATCGGGGCTTTCCAGCGGGAAATGCCTTTCGCAATACCAAGTCAAAGCTCTTTCCAGCAAGGGTGGGAGCAGCCGATGCCAGGAACTGCCTGTGTCTGAGCTGGCAGAGGCAAAGGACCCTGGAGAAGAGGGCACCCTGCTCAGGTTCTTCTCTCCCCAAATCTTCCATCGCTTATTAAAGCCCAGAGCTGCGCTGCTTCTGCCCCGGGGCTGGGACGCACCCCACGGAGCTCCTGCCCCAGCCGTGCTGCGGCAGCCGAGGCAGCCGGAGGCAGTACCCCGGTAGCCTTGTGAGCGGTTGCTCCTTGCCCCTGATTAAATAAACATCCGGAGTTATCAGGAGCTGCAAGAAGAGCTGAGTCGACATTAATTAGTAACCAAAAAGATTGGTCAGAAAGGGAATGACGGGAGCAAAATACACAGGCTCTTGTTTGCCTACTGCAGGGAAAGTGCAGAGGGCTCCTGCTCTCCCTCCCTCGCGGCCGCTCACCTCTGGCCCCTGGTCCCCGTGCACAGAGGTGGCACCTGCCCCATCCCGAGCTGCGTGCCTTGGGGCTCCCCAGGTCCACTCACAGCCTTGCTGACATTGAGAAAGCTGAAATGTCAAGAGCAAGTCCTCCAAAATGGTGACATTTTGGGAAAGCGTAAGCCCAGGGCTTTTCCCTTTGCCCTCTGAGCACGACTCCTTTGTCCCCTCTTGTTTGGGTTTTTGTCTTGCCGAGATCAGACTGGGAAATGACCTCCCCTTGAGTCAAAGGCTGTGAGCTTAAATGCCATGACGTTTGCTACGAAATAAGTGTGGCAGGACCCCAAAACTGGCTCCTGGCTGTGTCCCCCCTGCTCTCTGAACCGGTGCCCACCCCTATCCTGGCCGGGAAGGCGCTGGCACCAAAGGCACGGCCAGTGGCTCTCGGAGCTGCCTGCACACATGGGGAGCCCTGTCCCACCCCGCAAACGCACCCAGCTTGGCGTGGGCTGCAGGGGGTGCTGGGTGGGAGAGTGTCTCTGCCCGTTCTCCCTCTGCTCCGACCTTGGCCTGTTTGTTTTCTCCCGCCGGGGCAGGCTGAGCAAACAGTGGATGCCAGGGCCCCGGCCGCAGCCGCTCTCCAGCCCGCACAGTCGCAAGAGGGCTGCGCTGCCGGCCGGCCAAGATGAGACTGCTCTTCCTTGCCCTCCTACTGGCCCTGCTCGCTGCCTCCCATGCTGCTGAAGGTGAGCCAGAGCCGGCCAGCCCCGTGCCGGGTGCCTCTCGCTTGTAGCCAGGGTGGGGATGGAGTGAGTGTGGCTACTGGGCTCATGGAGGGGCTGGGGGGCTCGGACAGGGTGAGGAGGGGAGCAGGGGGGGACCACAGCCACTGGCCACATAGGCTACACCTCGCAGGATGGGGAGAAGGCAAGCAGGCAGCACACGGGTGTCAGTGGTGCCTGCGCAAATCCATGGCCGTCCTACAGCTGGATCGCCAGCGTGGAGCTGGGACCCTGGCATAGCCCTGGTCCGTGGCTCCCGTCCCAGCGGGACCTGGGCGGGAGAGGGAGAGTTGCTGCTATAGCCCTGGGAATGGGGGTACCCATGGAGAGGTGGGGTCCCCCCATCTGAGCCATGCCCACATTTGTTTTCACTCCCTGGGCTGGGCTGGGGGGAGGCACCGGCCCCGCTGCCCACCCTACATTACTCCTCCTGTTCTGACCGTCGGCTCTTGCAGAGTCCTGCGTTGGCCGCTGCGACGACGGCTTCGACGCGCGGCGCAAGTGCCAATGCGACACCCTCTGCGTGTACTACCAGAGCTGCTGCAGCGACTACTCCACCGTCTGCAAAGCCAAAGGTACCAGCAGGGGTTGCCGGGGTGGCCATGGGTGCCCAGCGCCGCCGGGGCTCGGAGGGGTCCGTGCAGGGTCGGCTCCGCACCCACCCGTGTCCGCAGGGTGAAGGCAGTGCCAGGATTTGGTGCGCGGGGTGCTGCAACACCAGGATTTTTGGCAGCCAGCTTGCTGCCGCCCACAGCGTGGGGCCCTGGGGGTCCCTGCAAATCCGTATTGCCTGGGAACAAGCAGCTCCCACACCCAGACCCCATGGGAGATGCCCAGGGCTCCCGGGAACCAACCGGCTCCCTCCCACAGTGACCCGGGGAGACGTATTCGCCTTGCCGGAGGATGACTACGTTGACTACAACCTCACCGTCGACTTCGGTACGTTGGAGGGCACCGAGGCACCCCCCACAGAACTGCCCACAGCCCTGTTGCCGGCGCACCCCACGCCGCAGAGCAAGCCGGGCCCCGAGGAGACACTGACGGAGGTGCCCGTGGAGGAGCTGCCCGTGCCCACCACGCCGGACGGGTTCGGTGAGTGGAGCCCCACCGAGGAGCCTGAGGAGCTGTGCAGCAGGAAACCTTTTGATGCCTTCACCGACCTGAAGAACGGTTCCCTTTATGCTTTCCGAGGTAACTTAGAGACCTTTCCCAGGCATGGGGCACGCTGCCGGGCTGTCACCCTGTGCCGGTGGCTGCAGCACTGCTCCCACCTTTCCTCTCTCACCAGGGAAGTACTTCTATGAGCTGGACAAGACGAGCGTGCGGCCCGGCTACCCCAAGCTCATCAGCGACGTCTGGGGCATCGAGGGCCCCATCGACGCAGCCTTCACACGCATCAACTGCCAGGGCAAGACTTACCTGTTCAAGGTGGGCAAGAGGCTGGCTGCCAGGCTGGGAGCCTTCCTGGGGTGCCCGGCATGGCCCCCCAACCCACCCTGTCCCCACCCTGGCACCCTCCACACACGCACGCACACAAGGGCTGTCAGGTATTCCCAAATTCCTGTGGCTGTCCAGGGCCACAGGCAGCCACAGCCTCACCATGGGGCTTCCCAGCATCCGCTCGCTCCCCCGCCACAGACGCGCGCCTGGGGGATGCCACAGCCAGCCCCCTGACCCCTGCTCTGTCCCGCACCTCGCAGGGCAGCCAGTACTGGCGCTTTGACGACGGAGTCCTGGACCCCGGCTACCCACGCGACATCTCCGAGGGTTTCGAAGGCATTCCCAACAACATCGACGCGGCCTTTGCCCTCCCCGCGCACAGCTACCATGGCAATGAGAGAGTCTATTTCTTCAAGGGTGAGGGGCGCAGCCCCCAGGCCCCGGGCAGAGCCTGGCACCAGCGGCCGCGGGCAGGACCCGTCTCTAGCCACTTCTGCACCCCCCCCGAACCTGTGTGTGTCCCCCACTAACGCCCTGTGCATCCTCTCCTAGACAAGTACTACTGGTCCTACGACTTCGCCCACCAGCCCACGCAGGCTGACTGCGAGAAGTCCTCCCCCTCGGCCGTGTTCAACCACTACGCCTTCATGAACCGCGACAGCTGGGAGGACGTCTTCCAGATCCTCTTCGGCAGCAGGATGAGTAAGGGTTGGGCCAGCCCCGGGCGAAAGGGCTGGCATGTGCCGGTACAGCCCATCCTACAGCCCGTCCTGGTGGGGCGCGAGGGGTGCGGGCACCCAGGGAGGAGGGAGCGATGGCCGGGAGCGCAGGCAGGCTGGATGAGCCGCCGTGCCGGGCAGGAGCCCAGGCTATACAGAGGAACTCCGCAGGCCACAGCCGCATCTCCCACAGCATCCCAAATCCCACCCCCTGCAATTCCCACGCCCCGCACTACCGAGCCCATCACCAGCCATCCCGCACCACAGCGTCACTGCTGGGGACTGTTTATTCCCACTGGAGCTGGAGGTGCCATAGGAAAACCCCAGCCCTGGGCAGAAGAGATGAAAGATGGCGAGGAGGAGAAGGGGGCTCAGCAGCACAGGGCTGATCCCAGCCGCAGTGGGGTGAGGGGCTGCTGCCGGCTCTGCCTGGCCCGCATCCCTGTCACGCATCCCATCCAGGCTGGGATCCTTTGGAGCATCCCTGTGGGTCTCGGAGTGGGTGCTGGGGGGCTGTCTGTGGGGCTGGGCTCAGCTCACCCCCATACGTTGCTGCCCCTCTAACTCGCCCTCTGCCTCTTTGCCAGCGGGGGCGAGCAGCCCGCGGTACATCAGCAAAGACTGGCGGGGGGTGCCCAGCCGGCTGGACGCCGCCATGGCCGGCAGGATCTACGTGGCCTCCCAGCAGCCCCGGAGGAGAAAGTCTCGCCGCCAGCGCAAGAAGTTCAAGAGCCACCGGTCACTGAATTTGGGTTTCTGGAGCTGGCTGCAAAACGACTCGGACTCCGCCGGCATCGAAAGTGACTGGCTGTCGGGCTCCCAGTGCGAGACCCTGCAGAGCGTCTACTTCTTTGTAGGAGGTGAGTCCGGGGTGGCAGGATCTGGGAGAGATGCGGGAGCAGGGCTGCTGGGGCAGGGGGACACCTCCTCTCACTGCGATGTCCCCAAGCTCTGGGACACGGCGGGAAGGTGCCCAAGGCTGGCAGCTCCTCCCGGCTCTGCCCCGGGTGCAGTCCTGACAGCCATCTCCCCTTCCTCCAGACAAATACTACCGTGTCAACCTGCGCACCAAGCGCGTGGACATGGTGCAGCCCCGCTACCCACGCTCCATCGCCCAGTACTGGCTGGACTGCCCGCAGCCCGGGGAGGAGAGCACCTGAGAGGGCCCCGCCGCAGCCGCCGGGCAGCACAGCCCCTAGCTAGAGAGAAATAAACCGTGTGTGCCGTGTAGGCTGGAGAACACTGTCTGTCCGTCCATCCATCCATCTGTCCCGTCCTTGTAGTCCGAGATCCCCGTGTCCCCAAGGGCTCTGGTCGTCCCCCCAGGTGTAATAACTGTGCGTGGGCTGTGCCAGGTCCCCGCTGCTGGCCCCGTCCACGGCGAGGCGGCGGCTGCTCAGATCTGCTCCGCCAGCCAGTCCGGTGCCTCTTCCCACTGGAGGAGAGGGATGGTGCCGGCAGCTGCCAGCCCGGAGCCGGCAGGGTCAGGTCTCCAGTGCCTCCGGGATCAGGTCCACAGCCCCATGCATGAGCAGCTGGGCTCAGGACGGGTGCCCATCCCCGAGGGACCCCATCCGAGGCACTGCCCGGCATCCTCCCAGTACCCTGCTCACCTCTTGGCTCCAGCAATCCCGGCCACGGCGGTGCCGAAGGGATGACCCTTCCCTCAGGGCTGGGACATCGCTCAGTGCCTGGCAGCTCCCGAGGGAGCGGGTGCCGCTGAGACGAGCTCCTGCCACGGCTCCTGCCGTGAGGACACATGAGCAAACCCTGACCCACTGCCCCCCCACCCCACGCCCCGGTAACCCCAGGGGCTTCCTGAGCTGCAGGTGATGCCCGGGGGGGTGGCCTCAGGCCCCGGCTCTCACCGCTTCCCCTGGTGTGGCTGGGGGTGCCCAGGGACCTGGCGGGAGCCGGGCAGAGCCATGTCTTCCTGGCCGGGCGGCAGGATGCTGGTGCTTCCCTCGGGGGGGACCGGCTGCGGCACGGGGGGCCCTGGCAGCGCCTGGGGGGGTGAGCAGAGCGGTCAGGCTGCTGTGCCACGTCGTGTCACCCCTCACTGAAGAGACTCTCAGGGCCATACCTGGGAGATGGTGGCATCGGCTGGCCCAGGGCAGCACTGGGGGCACCCCGGGCAGCCGGGGCGGCCGGAGGCAGGAGGCAGCTTCTGCAAGAGGGGACAGCAGCGGGTGGGTGGCACAGCCCCGCCATGAGGGTGCCCGTGGAGCCTGGGGCCGCGCACGCTCACCGGCAGCCGGGAGCCGGAGGTGGGTATCACGTCAGGCTGTCGGAGCTTCGCAGAGTGGCTGGGGGGGACACGGTGGGTGCAGGCGCTCCGGAGTGGGGGCTGGCTGTCACAGGAGCTGCGGGTGGCTCTGCGGCATGGGCCAGCTGGGATGTCACCGCTGGGGTCTGGGGACGGTCGGGGCTGCCTGGGGAGCAGGGAAAGAGCAGGGCAGGGCATCAGCAACCTCCGGCAAACCTCCGAGCCCTGCCTGGCCCCAGGGAGTCCCTAGGAGAGGCTGGCTGCCACAGGGCGCTGCCCGGCTGGGGGCTCTGGCTGTCCCGCTGGCCCCTTGAGCCCCTGCTCAGGGGTCCTGTGCATCCCCCCCATACCTCAGCTGCTCGTTCTCCACCACGAAGTCCCGCAGGAGGCCATAGAGGCTGGGCCAGGCTGGGGCTCCCTCCGACGGGAGCTGCCCATCGGGAGGGGAGCGATGCAGCCCCGCAGGGCCATACCTGCCTCCCCAGCCTGGCCATGCCCCCACCCTCAGGGGGGTCCCTGGGACCTCTGTGCTCCTCGTTGGCACCAAGGGCAGGCACAGCTGCTGGCGCAGGGAAAGGTTTTCCAGCTGCAGGGCATGGATTTCTTCCTCTAAGGTTTGCAGCAGCTTCTCCCGGGACACCTGGGAGCACAAGGGGGTGGCTGGAGGGGGGTCCTAGCAGCAGGGCAGAGCACCCTGCCCGCAGCCCCTGCCTGCCATACCCTGTTGGCCAAGGGTCTGGTGGTGACCCTCCGGGCCCGGCTGGCGTAGTGCAGCGTGCTCAGCGTCTCCGAGAGGCAGCGCGAGGACGGGGAGACGCAGGCGACCTGCCGACGAGGGAGAGCCGCAGGTGAGCTGCCAGCCAGGTGGTCACTCGTTCCCCTCCAGCCTCCCCCTCCATGGGGCGAGACCTCGGTCCCCTGTGCCTTTGTGCACCCCTGCCCACCCTCCTGCATCCACCTACCATTAGAGTGATGCCCGAGCCACCCAGGGAGCGCGCCAGCAGCCGGGTGAGCTTGCTGTCCCGGTAGGGGATGTGTGTCCGCTTCCCTTGGGGTTTGGCCAACAGAGAGATGCAGTGTCCTGCCAAAGGATGAGCCACAGAAGGTGCAACAGGGCTCTGATGGGGACCAGCAGCTCGTGCTCCCATGGATGGGCCGTTCCCTGGCTCTTACCCAGTGCCAGGAGGCTGCGGTTGATGTTGTTGGCCTCCATGGAGAGTTCCCCGCTGGAGCCAGTCTCCTTCACCCGCTCACTGCCAGCCAGGTCCACGAAGCAGAGCGTGCCCTGCTTGCTGGGGCAGGCGCTGGGCTGGGGGGACCCATGTTGGGGGGGTTGTGTGATACTCTGGCCCCCCTCGTCTCTTCCCTGTGGCCCACAGCAGTGTCCAAATCCCTGGGTCTGGGATCAGCCTCCCTGCTGCTCACCCCAGCCCCACTAATGCATCCTTGGGAAGGAGGATGTGACCCCCCCCCCCGCCCTAGGGCTGTTTGCACCCCCATAAAAAGCCCCCACCCCCCCAACCCTTCTCCCATGTGCCCGGAGCAGGATGCGTGCTTACAGCCCGGCTGCGGATGTGGATGGTCAGAAGAGCGTGGCTGCGGCTCGAGTGCCTGTTGAGGGCGTGCGCTGAGGTCCGTCTCCTCTGGGATCCTGCCAGGGGGGAATGAGAGCTGCAGGGGGGCACGATGCCCCATGTCCCAGCACAGCGCCCACTGCCCACCCCCTGCCAGACATGAGCCTGCCCAGGCTCTGCAGCAGGACGGGGAGATGCCCCTCTTGGCCGCCATCGGAGCCCCACCAGTCCCGGGGACAGTTCTGCGGGGGGCTGAGAACCCCCACACCGGGTCCAGCACCCTCCAAACATGCCCTGCGGCTCAGCACCTTGCAGGAGCAGGTCAGCGATGGCCTCCAGGCTCTCGAAGTCCACGCTGAGCTGGTTCTCCACGTAGAAGCCGCGGGTTTTGCTCCACCGCAGGGGCAGGGCACAGGGTGGCCCCGGGCTCAGCAGGTCCCGGACCTGGGGGGTAGAGCGGAGGGAAGGCAGTGGGGGAGCGGAGGTGTGGGGTGCCAGCAGGGCCTCGCTGGGCGGCTGGGCGGGCGCGTACCTGCTCGTTGTAGATCTCCAGGTAAGAGGCACTGAGAGCCAAGTCAGAGCCGCGGCTCTGGCTCTGCTCCAGGAGGCAGGCGAAGGACCTCTGCATCAGCCCCAGCAGCCCCGCGGCCGCTGGCCGGGTCTCGCTCTGCAGAGATGCCGGGAGGGCGAGCAGTCACGCCGCTTCGGCACCCACCTCCTCCCACGACCCCAGCGCCCACCACCCAGCGAGAAGAGCCCGTCCCGTCAGGATCAGGTCAGGCTGGCAGGGGGGACACATGGCGTTGTACCTGGGTGAGGGGTCCCATGAGGGTGTAGGTCTTCCCCGAGCCAGTCTGCCCAAAGGCAAAGACGGTGCAGGAGAAGCTGGGGAAGATGCTGAGCCTCAGGCGTGGCCCCAGGCGGTGGCACAGGGATGCCACCTCCCGGCACAGCCCCGGCAATGCCGAGCCGCCGGCGAGGCCTGGGTGGGTGCAGCGCAGCGGGGTGAGCCGGAGGGCTGGGGGTCCGCAAGGGGCTCGTCGGGACTCACCCGTCTATCGCCAGCTCCACCAGCTGCCTCATGCCGCTGCCTTCGAACACGGTCTCCTGCGAGGCTCCAGCGTCGAACACGGCGCTGAACCCAAAGGTGGCATCGTGCCTGGCTGCGCTCACCTGGGTGCAGGGACGGTGGTGGCTCAGGGGGTGCTGCAGCCCCCCTCTCCGGACCCCAGTGGGGACATGGCGCTTACATGGACGGTGCCGTCGCCGAGGCTGTGCACAACCCGCCGGTCACCTCGCCGCGTCTCCGAGCAGGTCAGTGGCCGGACCCTAATGGCAGGGGGGGACGGGGACACAGAGGTGTCACTGCAGGGGACCCCGGGGAGCCCCGCCATGCCCCTGCCCTTGGCAGGAGTGATGCTGGTTCCCACCGTGTCCCCAGGCCCTTTGTGTGTGTGTCCCTTACCTCAGCACCACTCTCAGGCGCGTCTCTCTGCCCACCATGGGGCCCTCACGCTCCTCTCCGGGGCTCCTTTGGGGAACAGAGGACAGTGGGGGGGTGGGTGCCCCCCGGCTGGGGGTCCTGCCCGCCGGCACCCCAGCTGCCCCCCGGCTGGGGCAGAGGGGCCCACGGTCGCGCTGTGCTCGGGCGGTCCCCTCTGTCCCCTGGGGCCTGGGGCAGGGCACAGAGTGCGACCTGTCCGCCCCTCCATGTCCCTACAGAGGGACCACCCTGCGTCCCCCCAGCCTTTCTTGGGCTGTCGGCTTCCCCGCCGGCTGTACGGGGGACGACCTGCCTGCTCCAGGACAGGGTGCCCTCTGTCCCCCCCGTCCCCTCCATCCCCTCGCCGACTTACGGTCTCTCCTGGCCCCGCGGGAGCGTTTTGGGGCGTGCGCCCGGCTGGGACTGCCAGCCCCGCTGCCCCTCCGCCTCCATTCGCCCCCCAGCACCCCTCGCCCGGGGGTGTCCGCGCC
>VZSF01008090.1:181789-205507 GCA_013398295.1 Chionis minor | reverse complement strand
TCGCTGGTGTGTGGGCAGGGACTGAACATACAGTGAACATATATAAATATTAAACATTATTATTATTAAATATTAACAACTCTAATAATAATATTTTTTTAACAGTAAGGGTGAAGCAGGTTGTTGAAAAGCAATTCTCCCATTCCCAGCATGGGCAGTTCTGTGGTATTAGTGGTAACAAACAGAACAGCTACTGTTTATCTCATAAATTGCTGATAGGAGAATCCACAGTCATATTAGTATAATTCCATGGTTAAACCCAATTATGTACCTTATCACAGTGGGATATGCATTTGGCAAACAAAGAGATTAGTGGCTGTACACTGAGATGCTAATTTATAAGTGGTTAATATTAAAATAATTCTATTACATTAATCTATTCTGTGAATTACTTAACTGTGGATGAAGGCAGAAGGCATTTTGATGAAGGCATTTTGGGGGATGAAGACAGAGAGATTGCAATATGAGCTATAATCTGAGATGTAACAGTGGCACTTGTGATGCTTTTTAGCGTCACCACCTCCCCTGGGGGCTACAGCACCATCCTTTTCTGTGGTTATGATGCCCACCTTGTTGTTGGCATTTGGACTGCTTGTATGTGGTATATTGGTATTACCAAGGTGATTTGTGTTAAAGATGTGGTGGTAATGAACTCCATTGTCCTTAATCTCTTCTCCCAAGTAACAAGCGATAGAACAAGAGGAAATGGCCTCAAGTTGTGCCAGGGGAGGTTTAGGTTGGATATTAGGAAAAACTTCTTTACCAAAAGGGTTATCAAGCATTGGAACAGGCTGCCCAGGGAGGTGTGGAATCACCATCCCTGGAGGTATTTAAAAGACAGGTAGACGTGGTGCTGAGGGACATGGTTTAGGGGTGGTTTTGGTTGGACTGGATGATCTTGAAGGTCTCTTCCAGCCCGACTGATTCTATGATTCTATGATTCTAATGGAAGAGCTGCTCCCAAGTCCTCTACATTCCACTGCTGAACTGTAAAGTTTGGCTACATTTATAGATAGAACTATATTGCTGAATGCAGTGGTACGACCACCATCCGTTTCCTTGGGTTTGGATGTTATGCTTCAGCTTGCGTTAGCACACCAATGTTTTTCACACAGCTTTTACTGTGGCTTAAAATAGGCCGAATCACCAATCACATTGTTTAAGAAGTGGTGCGCACTGGTAATGCACGAGCGTCTGAGATAATTAAAAAAGAAGCATTTCAGTTTCTGGGCTAGATTAACCAGGGTAGGGTAGCGGGGCTGAGGAGTTGGCATTAAGAAAATGGTGGCTCTGAGGTTTTTTGCTTGGAATCTGCTAGTGTTGGCAGAGGCAGACTCCAGAAAGGCTTTAGGGCTACTGTGAATTACGGTTTCTCAGATCTCCTAGTAACAGTTCTGTTTCTTGAGCACTTGCCGGTTCAGCTGCACAATGAAGACTATTGCAATTCTCTTCTGTTTGAATGGGTCTTTAACCTAGCAACAAGAGAATAATTTTGCTTAAAACACGGAAATACAGTGCTAAAGCCTTGTATTTTGCAGACAAACATCAGAGGCAGATGTAAAACCTGCAAGTAATTTTAACTCATGTTTTCAAATTTATTTACTTTGAAAATATGTCCCTAACTGGAATATGATTTCATGGGTTCAAAATTTAATCTCAGAAATAAAGTGCCCGTTTCTCTGGGTACACTATGAAATACTTATATTCTCCAGTAAGTAGCAGGTTAAGCAAAAGATGAATCAAATACAGCTTGGTGCTGCCCCATAATCAAAGTGTAAGAAAAGATCAGCTATTCCTCCTTGTTGTTAACAATTGTATGGGAAGATAATAAGAAATCTGAATCCCTAGATGGAAAGGTATATCCCTTTTTGCTTTAGAGGCTGAAAGAGATTATGCGAAGGACTGTTTTACATTCTCATCTAGCAGTTTAGTTTCTATAATGGAGGTGCTCATATATTAGCTATGAATCCTATAATATACTGACATACTTCTAACAGCAAAACTAAGCCAATGAAATATATTCTATAAGAGAACAGTCATTTTAGTTTCAGTATTTTACTTACCAGCTCCACCATGGAAAATGATTACATGTTCTTAAATTACCGTTTTTTAAAAGCCTGTTATTATATTCTAAAGTGAGACTTACTCCGCCCCCCCAAGACCATTACAAACAGATGCAAGAAGGATACATTTCGGATTACTTCCTCGTAGTTCTGCTGGAAATCAATACAGAAGGTCTATTTCTTGATCTTTCCTCCCCCAACATACACAAAAGCCCAGTGTTGGCAAGAAATGGAATTCTTCTAGCNAAAAAAAAAAAAAAAATTTGAAACAGAAAAACAAGCAGCAAGGAGGCCAAGGAATAAAATTACCATGAGAAGAGAGAAAGCACCATTTTCTATCTGGTTTGAGTTAGCAGGAAACATGGCATGCAGTGTATACTGTATTAGGTTTGAAAGCCTTGTATCTCATAGCAGCATGAATTGCTTTGCCAGCATTAATTATCAAATTGTTCCTTTTAACTGTGTGTTACTTACAATGTGTTAATGTTTGTTTTTAAAAGTAGTTATTTTGCAGAAAACGTATTTTAAAACAGCCTAAGATAGATTTTATTGGACTGACAGAAAGAAAGGACAAAATAAAATGGCACTGTTTTATTCGAAATACAGAACTAGACTTCCTGTGAGAGAAGTACATCATATATGGTCACTTTGCACCACATTTCAAGAAGTTCTGAACTTATAGTATACTTTGGTAACTATGGGAGGTGGTTCCTGGTGCAGAGGATCCAGATACGTGACGTGACCTCACTTTGTTTAAATGAGAGAATTCAGCACAAGATTGCATTGTGCACCTTTGGGTCAACACATGCACAAGCCTGTCCAAATGCAATCCATACCTATTGCAACAACTATTATGGAGGTATCGCTCTTCCTGATCAAAGGCATCTGCATACATACTGTGGTTTTCCTACAGAAAGACAGGTTCCAGTTTGGGCTTGTGGAATATCAGCAAACTACCTGAGCTACACATGGAATTAATTTGGTGGTCATGTAAAGAATAGGGACAAAACTGCATTTAAGAACAGCACCTGCTCACTTCCCCATTATCAGCCAACTATCCCCAAACTACAGGGCAACAAAAAGCTGAAAAAGGAGTTTTTCTACTGGAATATATGATTTTCAAGTGCTTTAATTTCTCAATGAAAACAAATTGTTACTATTAGCATAAAGATAAAAAGAATTATCCAATCCAGTCTTTCTTCCTTTATGAAATATAAAATAACTGTATTTTGAAAGCAAGAGCAGCAAACTAATTTTATATTGTAGCCAGGCTTTTACTTGTCTAACAGGCAAATTTGCATAGGCATGTATGACAAAATTTACAGGAGGAAATTGCTGACCAAACTGACGTAAGGCTTTGCAGTGCTATGTCAGTCAGAGCTATGGTTCATATACTACAGCGTTAAGAAATGATACTCTGAACTACTCCATAGCTAGTTCTCAACTTTGTGTGTGCATTTGGTTTAGACCCATTAGAGATTTATGGGCTTCCAGATTCTGTAGTAAAATAAATAAACAAGTTTAAAAGAGTGATTGAAACATCCTTAAAGCTCTCAAATTTTTATATCAAAAAGACAGTGAAGAAACAAATAGTATTACCTATGTTTCTTATTGTATTAATAATACAAGAAAATGAAATTTTATGAACATGATATTGATATGTTTTTGTTCATTGTGGAACTACATCAATTATTTGATATTGTAACCTGGCTAAATTCAGAGTTTTTTCACATACTTACCTAGACCACTCATGAAGATTATCTAACATTTGCTTTGCTTACCTTTTAGTAAATAAAAAAAAGACAAAGTACTTCAAGTTGCCTCAGATAAAAAAGTTAAGGACAGGCTTACTTCATAAACTACACTTATTGTTATGTCAGGGGAGCTTCAGCAAAAGATTCTGGTTTATACTGTCAGTTTTTGATGGTGATCAGAAGAGAAACATGCCTCAGAGGAACATGCTATACAGGAAGGAATAAAAAATTGAAAGCTGGTATTTTGCTGAATTCTTCAGCATTCTTTTCAAATTATAATTGCTCAACTGCATACTTTGCTGACTTTATGATTATATGTAACATTATAACTATTTCACCCATTCTTTGCCAAGAAACAGTCAAGTTTTTTTACTGAAGATCAATCCCTGATCAAGTTTCGATCAGTAAGAATGACAGGAAAAATCTACTACATGCTAGATTATCTGGAATAAAAATAAATCTTAATTTTCTTTCCAATTAACATTTTCTCCAACCTTAGGAAAGACTCGCAATTTCTCCTTACTCCTTGAGCTATAATCTAAAATTTTCTGGATTGCAGATTTTGTGCTGCTAAGAGCATTAAAACCCATATTTTCCATTGCTTTTCAGTTTACTCTGGTAAGTGAACAAATCATATATAAATCATCCATAAATCACCTGTAAGAATCTTTGAAAAGAATCTAAATAAATCTCTAATGAGAATTTGGAAAGCCCTTAAATTCTGTTTAAATATCACACACTTAAAACTAAAAAAGTTAGGATTAAACTGTATTTCAGAATAGAAATCAAAGAGATGAATTAGTATCTTCTAATGTCATTCATTTGTATATGGTACATTTCTCTTCCCATTACATAAACTGAAAAGAAAAAGGGTGCTTGGTGTTCACAGTTTAATTGAACGAGTATTCTAGAAAATGCAGCTCCATATCCTGGTCTTCAAAAACTTTCACGTTTTGGGGAAAATTAGTTCTTTAAAATGAACAAAAAAAGTAAATAAATATGACGTTTAATAGTACAAGCAGGTTTTGGACAAAAGAACAACACCCAACATCTTGCAACCAAAAATGCAGAAAAAAGATGATTTAATTCCGATTTGTCTTGGCTGCGTGTTTCACAATAGTCCACTGGATGGCCCCCTTAACACTCTCTGGTTTTGTCTTTCCTTGAGCACGGTATTACCGTGTCGTAACGGCACCAAGGCACTTCCACTGCCTCAGGAAACCTTGCTCAGAATAAATGAAAAAACAACTTTATTTGTGGTCCGCAGGTCTGCGAGTGCAAGGTGTCCCCCCAAAACAGTAAACTCTGATTTCCTGTAAAAAAACAGTGGCTGACAATCTGCGAGTGTAAGAGACAGTGGAACACCTATCTGTAACAACCACAATAACAAAAAAAAACCCAAACCCCACAGAGTATACTGGCAAAAAGGTAAAACTAATTGGGTTAGATTCTGGCACTTCTATCCTCTTATAACGCACTACACCAAGTGACTGACATAGTCATCCTAACACCAAGTAATCCATCCTCCTTAGAAACCTTGTAAAGGCAACACCACAAAGAAAATTCACGAACAGAGGCATACTGAAAATGCTTAGCTTGTGGGAGCCAAGAAAGACAAAATAAAGAGGAATTGTTCAGTGTATGCTTTGCTCCTTGCAGCAGTTTGAGTTTGCAGTTGTGGGTTCACATTAACAGCAAGTAGGCCCTAAACCAGGCAGCCCTGGTCACTTCTTTCCTTAGTTACACCAGGGACAAAAGGAAGACCAGGGAGTATGTGGGTCCACTCAGAAAGCAAAGAGGAGACCTGGTCACCACAGACATGGAGAAGGCGGAAGCACTCAACAACTTTTTTGCCTCAGTCTTCACTAGTAAAGTCTCTAATGACACCTCACAAGTTGGAGAAGGCAAAGGCAGGCAATGGGAAAAAAAAACATTGTAGGTGAAGATCAAGTCCAAGACCAGCTGAAGAACCTGGATATGCACAAGTCCAACAGACCTAATAAGATTCATCTGTGGGTCCTGAGAGAACTGCTGGATGAAGTTGTCAAGCCACTACCATCATATCTGAAAAGTTGTGTTGGTCTGGTGAAGTTCCCATTGACTGGAAAAGGGGAAATGTAACCCCCATTTTTCAAAACGGGAAAAAAAGGAAGACCTGGGGAACCACAGGCCGGTCAGCCTCAGCTCTGTGCCTGGCAAGATCATGGATCAGATCCTCCTGGAAACTCTGCTAAGGCACATGGAAAATAAGGAGGTGATTGGTGGAAGCCAACATGGCTTCACCAAGGGCAAGTCATGCTTACAAATTTGGTGGCCTTCTACAATGGGTTTACAATGTTGGTGGATAAGCGGAGAGCAACAGATGTCATCCACCTGGACTTGTGCAAAGCATTTGACACTGTCCTGCATGACATCCTGGTCTCTAAATTGGAGAGACACGGATTTGATGGATGGGCCACTCGCTGGATAAGGAACTGCCTGGATGGCCACACTCAAAGACTTGCGATCAACAGTTCAACATCCAAGTGGAGACCAGTGACAAGTGGTGTTCCTCAGGGGTCGGTGTTGGGAGCAGCGCTGTTTATCTTCTTTGTTGGCAACATGAACAGTAGGATCGAGGGCACCCTCTGCAAGTTTGGTGATGACACGAAGCTGTGTGGTGTGGTTGACACGCTAGAGGGAAGGGATGCCGTGCAGAGGGACCTGGACAGGCTTGAGAGGTGAACCCATGCCAACCTCATGATGTTCAACAAGGCCAGAAATGAAGGATGGCAGCCATGGCGTACAGAATGCTGATAGTTTTAGACCACACTGGACATAGAAATGCTCAGAATGCCATCGTGGCGAACTAAAATCACAATCACTTACACCGGGTCAATTAACCAGCTGGAAGGTGTGTCTTGGATTGACTTCAGGAAGTGAAACTCCACTGTACTTAAATAGGGATTTTAGTTAAAGAAAACTTCCACCTATTTATTACAAACTGCCGGATTCAACAAAAAATGAGAGGAGCTCCCTGAATAGCCAGCTCAGCTACGGGATTAGGCTGAGCCTACTGTACAACTTCTTTAAAACAGCAGATTACTTACAGAATGAAGTAGGATAAATGAAGATAGAAACAGAGAATCAAAGTTATTGTAATACAGAGACAAAATCTGGTATACTTTTCTACAGTTGTGTCAATGCATATTCAGGCAATGTCTTTAAATACACATGTACAGAACAACTGGAGCAACAGTGATGAGACTTGATTCTCCCATGAAATAAAATCCTTCACTCTCCAATATGGAATAGGCAGTCTTTAGAATAAATCAGGACTAAGTTCCAGAGGCTTACAGACAGAACAAAAGCAGAGGACATCCAAGAATGGGATGCAAGATATGGGACCAAGAATGCAAGTATATTTGTCCTCTCTGTCTGGAATTACGTGCTTGTTCTACTAAAAGGTTTCAATACCTATATTACTGCAAGAGGATGATATGATTCTTGCACTTGTAGCTAAGACATTTATAAGTAGTGTAAGGACAACTGAACTGTATTACACCTATTCTTCCATGTTTTTCTAGGGCTGGGTCTGTTGTGGCTCTGGCTACGAATACTGGTGTCGTGGTTTGAGCTGGGCTGGCTATTAAAATGAACAACAGATGCTCTTTTTTACTTTTGCCCCTTCAGAGAAAGCAGATCACCTCTCTTCTGGGAGAGAGGGATGAGAAGGAAAAGAGACTTTTGATTTTTTTAAAAAGAAAACAAACTTCTTTAATGAAAATACTAGTAACATAATAAAAAAGAAAACAATGAAATATATACGATATATACAAAACTGTATCAAGCTCCCAGGATGAGGATCACATCACAGTCAGGCACTGGAAAAGTCCCAGACTAGACTCAGACAGGAACTGGATCCCAGATCTGGATTCAGGAAGGCATGGATCGGTATCAAAGGCAGATGAAGAGTCCTCCTTGATGCCAGCCATTGAAGAAAGACAGTTGACCCTTTGATCCCTCAGCTTTTATGCTGAGCATGATGCAGATGGGATGGAATGCCCCACTGGTCAGTTTTGGGTCACCTGTCCTGTCCGCTCCTCCCTGCAGGTGTGAACTCTATACACTGTTCCGCTTCCGACCCTCCAACGGGGCATACAACAAAGTTCACTGACCTTGGTTGTTATAGCAATAAGTATAAGTAATAGCCTTTCTGTATATAATTCGTTGGTATAAATTATAAAAAATCACGTCTTATCAATCTGGAAGTGGACAGCGTCTGAAAAATATGCTGTTTCAGAGAATTCAGTCAGTTAGAAGAGGCTTCACTGCAACATAAAATTACTGAACAGAAAATTGGCTTTGTTTTACCTCAAACCAGAACATACTGGTTATGTAAATAACATTACATACAGCTATGACAGTTTCATATATTTAAGCTTATAATCAGACAGTGGAACAAAGTACAGAGACCTTGTGTGCAAGCAGTCATCAGAATAGCCATTAATTAACAAAACGGAGTGCTTAATTTTCTCTGACAATTTTTTTTTTTAAATTGGGCTGTCATGGTGGGCATATTAACATGCTATAAATGGAATGGCATGGCATGGCATGGCATGGCATGGCACGGAATAGAACAGAACAGTTCAGTTGGACAAAACCTGCAACGATCATCTAGTCCAACTGCCTGCCTACTTCGGGGCTAACCAAAAATTAAAGCATGTTATCAAGGGCACTGGCCAAATGCCTCTTAAACACGGACAGGCTTGGGGCAACAACCACCTCTCTAGGAACCCCATTCCAGTGTTTGACCACCCTCTTGGTAAAGAATTGTTCCCTGATACCCAGGCTGAACCTCCACTGATGCAGCTTTGAGCCATTCCCACGTGTCCCGTCACTGGAAGTACTGAGGCAGTTAAATGTTCAAGACATATCGTACAATTATATTTCTATTTCAGACAAAGACAATCCCCATTCTAATCTGCATGGCCACTGGAGTGTTAATATGCCATGGCCCTGGCAGAGGAACCTCCCTCCTCCTGCCTCTCAGCTGAAAACGCCTGTCCTGCAAACACAAGGTCTGCAAGCTCAGCTAACACTGACGATAGTCTGAGCAACTGCAAGCATTACCCTAACTCACATGCAGTGCTTCCTGTGCTTTTCTCGGTTTTTAGTTCTATTAAAGTTGTAGCCTTAAAGCCCAGTAAATGTGGCGTGCAATTGCTTGTAATAGGACGCAGACTTTGTGTTAAACTAACAATGCAAGCCTTAGGACCTGCCAGGATTTATTTTGGCCTACCTGGAGTTCTGCTTTTGTTTGTTTTGTTCTATATGCAATTACCCAACTCTTTTGGTAATTATCCAGTATTACATAGTAGGCGACTATTACCTATTATTGTATTATATTTTTCCTCGGTGCCTGTTACCTATTATTGTATTATACGTTATCTTTTGCTTACCACTGCACTGTCATGTGTTGTAACTCCTACTATCACACTCAAGTTGTAGCCTATCATAACAAATTCTTGCCTTTTGGAACTAACAGATGGCAAGAGAAAGTATTTATTTTCTGCAGAATGAAGTATCTATGACCCTGTAATAGAACACAGCATTGAGGGCTAGAGAAATCAGACGATAGTAGAGGCCTAAGCACAGAATTATAGCGGGGTCCTTATACTACAAACAACTCACCACTCTATTACTGGTCATTAAAGGAGTGCTGTCCTGGGAGGTGGGTAAGACCAGTCTCAGTGGTAACCGAACACAGAACAGGCGTCCAACATATGTAAAACACATCTTACAGTAAATATTGATCTACTCTGGACTTGCAATCTGGTGAAGAAAGAGCAATGTATAAAATACATTAACAAGAATATAACAGTGATTCCAAACAGATCCCAGAATGTGGAGAAAGAAATCACCGTCAGCAGTATTTTACTCCTGCTAGCAAGACGGAGGAAGAAACCCCACCATCAATACCATGCTCCTCTCAGTGACAGACTCAAGATGCAGCCCCCAAACTGGAGCCGTTAATGCTTCATACCCAGGGGGTCAGTGGAAAGGTTAGCATTCAGCCAAAGACAGGGGTAAATACTAGAAAGTTTGTTTGTATCAGTTTTAACTGTACATAGTCTGAACTGTAAGTGGTGATACACATTTAAATGGACTCATTAATTTTGATTAAAAATTTACTTGGACTATTAAGATTTTACTTAGACAAACAGTAGATTCTTGGCTTTGCATATAAGGTATGTTCTTTGGCTCACAGCTGCACAATTTGTGCAACTAAATGAGGGAAATTCAAACTGGTCTGTAACTTGGGTACAACAAATTGATAGTAAAATACCTACACATATATACACACATAAAAACTCATGCTATGTCCCAGGCATCTTGCAGAAGACAGCTTAGAAGAATGGAATTGCTAACAACAGTATCCCTTGCCATCCATTGATTTTCTTTTTAAAAAAAGTAAACTTTGTCCATATCTTTGAAAGAAAACAAATAAGCCCTTGTTTTTAGAAGTCAGCTCTGGTAACTGACTAAGTCAGGATCCAAATTAGCTGGTTGGAAGCTCTAAATATGAGGAGGAACTTCTTTCCTTTGAGGGTGGCAGAGCACTGGCACAGGCTGCCCAGAGAGGTGGTGGAGTCTCTGACACGGGAAACACTCAAAATCCACCTGGACGCCATCCCGTGCAACCTGCTGTAGGTGGACCTGCTCTGGCAGGGGGCTGGGCTAGATGATCCCAAGAGGTCCCTTCCAACCCCCAACATTCTGTGAGTCTGTGATTCTGTTTGAGCTGTTTGTATTATCTGCCAAACAGAATTTAAGATTTCCCTTATTGTTTCTGTCCCTCTAGATCAAGACAGATACAACTTTTCATGCTGAATTTAAATAGCATCATGCTGCCTGTTTTGGATGTCCTTCTTGGGCATCTAATTTTATCACATTACGGTGTAGCTAACATTAAGCTAACTGTGCAGTTAGCTTAAATGCTTCACTCAGAGGTCTACATTGAACTCCAGAAGTGCTAGATATTGTGTTGCTGTGACATTACTTCCACTTATCCTACCCATCATTATAAAGGTCTAGCTGTTTAACCAGAGTTTTGTGCTGTTCAGTGATTCCTGAACTACTGGCACAAGAAAGCCCTCCGACTTTCTCATAGGCCCCTGGGATAGCCACAAAGGACAAGAATGTTCTGCATTTTCTTTGTAATGAGGACCAAATGTGAATCACTTTGGAATGCCTTGCACATTGCTGGTTTGGGTTGTGCATAGTTTATGAATCACTTCTCTGATGGATAGTCAGGAATAGAAATTTTTCTCAAAAGATAAACTCTGTTGCCACTAAAAACTACTTGATAAAATAATAGAGCTTTTTAAGAGCTAAAATAGATAGTCATCTTCTTTAGAACTTTATAATCTGTTAGTTTTTATATTACCAATATTTGTAGCTAAAGCCACACAGACCCAGTCCTGAACTTCGCGAAGGATGCAAAGAATAATAATAAGAGCTTCTTCAGGTATGTCAGGCAGAAAAGGAAGGTCAAAGAAAGTGTAGTCCACCTGATGAACACGACAGGCAAACTGGTAATAATGGATAAGGAGAAGGTTAAGGTTCACAATAACTTTTTTGCCTCAGTCTTCACCAGTAATCTCTCTTCCCACACACCTCTTGGGTGGATGGACCACAAGACAGGGACTGGGGGAGCAAAGTCCCTCCACCTGAAGAACCTAAATCTTCAGAATTCTAAGGGACCTGACAAGATGCATCCCAGAGTTCTGAGGAAATTGGCTAATGTAGTTGCCAAGCCTCTCTACATCATATTTGGAAAGTCATAGCAGTCAGTGAAGTCCCTCATGACTGGAAAAAGGGAACTATTGCACCCATTTTTAAAAAGGGTAGAAAGGAGGATCCTGGGAACTACCAATCTGTCGGCCTCACATCCGTGCCTGGGAAGACCATGGAAGAGATGCTCCTGGAAGCTATGCTAAGGCAAATGGAGGACAGGGAGGTGATTAGAGACAGCCAGCACGGCTTCACCAAGGGCAAGTCCTGCTGGACCAACCTAGTGGCCTTCTGTGATGGAGTGACTACATCAGAGGACAAGGGAAGAGCAATGGATGTCATCTATCTGGACTTCTGTAAGGCCTTTGACACAGTCCCCCCCAACATCCTGCTCTCTAAATTGGAGAGATATGGATTTGTTGGGTGGACTATTTGGTGGAGGAGGCATTGTTTGGATGGTTGCATCAAGAGAGTAGTCGTCAACTGCTCAATGCCCAGATGGAGATCGGTGACAAGTGGTGTCCCTCAGGGGTCTATACTGGGACTAGCACTGTTCAGTATCTTCTTCAATGACATAGACAGTGGGATCAAGTGCACAGCACTCAACTCTGCAGACACCACCAAGCTGAGTGGTACAACTGATGCACCTCAGGGACGGGATACCACTCAGAAGGACCTAGATAATGTGGAGAAGTGGGCCCATGTGAACCTCATGAGGTTCATCCAGGCCAAGTCCAGGGTCCTGCACCTGGGTCAGGGCAATCCCTGGTATCAGTACAGGCGGCGGGATGAAGGAATTGAGAGCAGCCCTGCCGAGAAGGACTTGGGGGTGCTGGTTGAGGAGAAGCTCAACGTGAGCTGATATCACAGCTCAGAAAGCCAGCCATACCCTGGGCTATTATCAAAGAAGTGTGGCCAGCAGGTCAAAGGAGGCGATCCTGCCCCGCTGCTCTGGTGAGACCCCACCTCGAGTACTGCGTACAGCTTTAACAGTCCCTTCCAACCCAAACCATTCCATGATTCTGTGATTCTACAAAACCATAGAATAGGCATAGCGTAGTTCAATTGACCTTATATTACCTACATATTTGCAGCACTTAGTCTTTTTTAGTACACATCCTCTTCAGTTTGATTGCTGTTATTTCCTTATACCGAAGCAATATACAGTAGTGAAAAATTGATTATGAAAGATATTCTAGATCTTTTGCTAACATATTTTCTGGAGCTTATGGTACTGAGAAAAAAATAATCTGGCGTTGGTACACAGTTTCAGCTCTGATGTGCTCTTCTCTGACATTTCATTAATAATCTGACCACTATACAAGGACTAAAACATCCTTATAAAGGAATACATTTTCAGCAGATCCAACTTAACATGTTTTATTATGCAACTAAAAACTAGCTGTACTTAAAAAAAAATTGGCAAGCATGTGCTCCCTAATGAGGATTAATTGCTCCAGCTTTCATAAATATATATTTTTGTAATTAAGATATAATTACCTGAAATGTTTTTCCTTTTTTCAGTTTTCACTTTTTTAAGCTGCTAGACAAATAGTATTAAAGAAGTGACTGATTATTCAAGTATTTGTATGCTTCCTTACAAGCAAACTGCTAAAATGTTGAATGCATTGTTTGAGAGCTCCCAACCTTATCCTTGGGTTTTGACGGGGCCAAGCAGGTCCAGCTTTTTTTTTCAGTACAGCACTGATTTTTAGAGGTGAAGATATGCACTAACGTAATTGCGAACCTTCAGTCCTGGGTTAACAGGCATGTAAGGAAGCAACTGAAGCCAGTAAAATGAGGCTAGCATTTCAGTTTGGAAATAGAATAGCAAAGAGTGATGCTCTACAGTAAAGGCTGGGTTTGCTATGGGTGAAAAGCCAGATCAGGCTGGAAGCTGACTCTGCTGCATTAGGTTTTCAGGGAGGATTAGCAGGCGTTGCTGAGCTAGTGAAAGAACTAGAATTAGGCTGATGTGATCCATACTAATACTGGCTTCTTACATATTTATAAATTGTTGAAACATGTCGTTATGCCTAGGTTTAGACCTGAAAGCGGTTTCCTGACTTGTGCTATTGCTAGTGTTTGCACTTTCAGAGTTTGATGTACTTGGATTATAGTTACATTAATCTAGAAAGAAGGCTTAGGACTGATAAGCGAGGGTTAGAGCTGTCATATAGGGAGCTGTTATAAAGTTAGGGTTAATACTGTTGTTTTGGCTGACCAGACCCAGTTGACCTAGTCATACCTGGATCCACGTGGCATTGTTGAGTTGGGTTAAACATGGTGCCATTGTGGCAAGTTTCGAGAAGGACTGGAATTTGAAATGCTCTAAGTTGACAAGGTGGGGTCATGGTGAGATCATGGGACAGCTTCAGCCCAACAGTGACAACTTCATAGAGAAATGGCAGTATTTTAGGTAGTAAGGCTCCAACCTATCTGAAGATTTTTAAAGGAAAAGTGGCACTTCAATTTCAAAGTGGAAATGAAACGTAAGTCAGTGGGAATAATGATTTTCTAGTGACAAGTATTCTGCCAAAAAGAAATTATGGGATTCTGGGTCCAGCTTAATTTTCTGGATTTATCTACAGTTAGCTTATCCAGTTGAATGTAGCAAAGCCATCAATCATGCAACTACCTTCCATATAAAATCATGTCACATGTCTTGGCAAGGTACAGACCTTCAAAAAACTCACAGAATACTACTGCTGCATGATAATCTAACACTAAAGACCTCCCTGTTATAGTTTGAAGAACCCACAACAATTTATTGTCATTTAGACAATTATTCTATTGCCTGACGACCCCTCCCCACCTGGGAAAGGGAACTGTAAAAAGACAAGGAAATCAGAGGTTTGAAATGTAAACAGATTTAATAGAATAATACTAAATAATTAACATTAATAATACAAAAGAACCAATATTGATCCTGATACCAATATAAAATATACAAGGATTATACTCAGCCAACTATATCAGTAGGAAGCTGTGCATTCCCAGCAGTGGACAGCAAATGTTGGACACTGCAAGTGCTACAGCTTCGGGAGGAAGGGAAGGCCTCAAGGGTCTGGTGCTGGGGCAAGGAGTTCTCAAGATTGCAGCCATCATAGAGGAGAAGAAGCTCCTCAGCAAACTTTTTAATTTATATTGAACATAACATTCATGGTATGAAATAATTCTGTTGGCCATCTTGGGTCAAGTGCCTGGGTCTCACTCCTTGTCTCCGCAAGTGGATAGCTCAAAAATACTGAGATCCCGAAACCCACACACCATAGCTGTCTATAGAGTAAATATTTTCACAAATTCAGAGACTAGAGTCTTCTGAAAATGCAGTTTTCCCTAGCATTAAAAAAGAACTTACTGCAAAGTAAAATTACTGAAAGATAAATTAATCCTGTGTTGCTCAAACCAGGACGCTCCCTTTACCATTTAACTTCTGCTCATTAAAAACCAACTTTTAGGTGCCAGCCTAAAAATGGTTCAGAATTTTCTGAAGCTTTAATTTGTCCTTGTGGAACACTGTACCCAAACTCGCATAGTTATTATTTACTGATTTTGTTCACCTGTTGTGTTTAGCCCTGAACAAGTCAACCCTTCTAGTCTTCTAAGACAGGTTCTGTATTCTGTAGATTATCCTAGAAGCAGTTTTCTGTACCTGTTCCTAGTTAAACTAAGCTGTGCTGACAATGCTAAGCAGTATTTTATATAAAGTTTCATATGAGGTTTATACAAATGGGGTCCCCATTTGAGTCCTTTTGCACATATGGAAAACTAGCTCTAGTAGAAAAAATAAGATTCCTGTGGTAAAAATATGCCTTCCCAAACTTTGGAAACTTTTCCTGAGTGGTGTGAGTGACAAGGCTTACACACACCTTTTTTGGTTAACATAACCGCTGAAAAGATTATTTTCCAATTTGTTTCTTTAAAAGTTACCTGCAAAACTGCTGAGGTACACTTTTCTCTGCACTACTGGGAGTGCAGAAGAGTGCACTCGTCCCCTGTTACACGGATAAAACAATAATTGTGCCAGAAGTCTACAAAAGATTACACCAAACAAATTCTTACACTTCATTGAAAAATAACATTATAATTGGATATCACAACACCCAGATAATTACACTTACCTATCTATGATTAGCCTGGTTTTGTACATTTACTATTTTGCAGTAAAAATTCTCATGTGATTATTTGTCACGTATTCTCAAAGCAGAAATATATTTTTCACATTTCAGCCAACCCACTAACTAAAATACAGTTCATCACAGAGTGTTGAAGGTGAGATGGGATTTTTTATTGACTTTATTACAGGAGTTAAATAGCATGCCTAGAGGTTTCAGAAACACAAAGGAGACCATAAAAGGTTTTAGAATGATCAGTTCCATTCAATTTTGCAGGATGTAGTTCTTTAATCTAAACTACAGATTTGGAGTGATCTTTTAAAACAATTGGGAAACTGAAGCTGAAAACCCTGCCACTCTGCATGTCCTGTATATCATAAATCTAGCTGCAAAGTTCTTCAACCTCGTGAATCCAACCTTACTGAAACGAAAGATGAATGAAAAGTTTGCCACCTCTGAAAATTCAATATGAATGCTCCATTGGTTTTCAAGGACTAATTTTATCAAATTCGATGTCAAGACAGTTTTATAAATACTCTACTGGTTTTAAATGAGCTTTTCTACAAAGTTCAGTTCAGACATAATACAAATTTCTATCACAGTAGCCTAATCTATGATTCCCTGGAAAAGTTCAAGTAAAACCAATGGAAGATTTGATTCGCTATACTTTTATGAATTTTACATGAGCTGCTTCCAGTTGCTAATGCCCCACATTCAGTTATTATATCAAAACAGTGTCTCTTCTACTTGTGCAATGCCAACAACACTGGCATGTACCCTGCTGGTACCACAGGATGCTCACGTGAAACAAAGCATGCAGTAGAGCAATAAAAACTGATTATACAGTGAATAACACAGGTTCCAATGGAAATAGGAAGATGGGATTATAAAGAAAATTAATGTTTCTATAAATCCCGCAATTGAACAGTAGTTTAAAGTTCAAGTTTTAGACACATCAGGACTCTATTAATTCAAATAGCTTTAATTCTCACCAACAGTAGAGTGACATTATCTAGAAAGAAGGCAACCTATTTATCTTAACTCCAGGCCTACCACAATGAAGTCCACAGTTTCAGAATGGGCTTCTGATTTTTCCTTTGTAAAATTTTATAACTTTGGAAAGTATTCTGTGGCACTGAGAAAAATTTAAGAGCGTATCATTAAGAAGTGTAAGAAAAAAATTATACAAACCTAAAACCATGGAAAGAAAACACACAGACGTCTACGAAAACCTAGGGCTTCAGTACTTTTCTTCCTCATTAAGTCAAGTTTTGAGGAATGAATACAACTTAGGACAATGCTGGCTTTACACCACTGTCTTTACAGAGAAATACCCACATGCATAAAAGATAGTGGTACTGTGTAAAGCATTAAATGGCCCCATACATGTAATCCATTTCCATCCTTTCAAAAATAATAGAGGCTCAAACTTACAGGGACTGTCATTATTGAGTCAGAGGCATAAGGACAACAGGCATAAACTAGATACGCCTCTCTAGTTCTACATAAAAAAATGTGAGTATTTTTTACTAGGTCTGCTCTATGTTTTCTAACTTCTATGCTTACATGATGAGTTGTGAATTCACCCGTAAGGTACCGTAAGGTACCTAAAAATTCCCAGTTGACCAACTGCGCATTAGTAGCATTACTCAGCATTTATATTTCTCAAGTAGTTATTAAATAATTTAAGTGCCTTGCTATAGTAGACTGATTTTATCATACACACAAAATATTTCTCTGTATTATAACTATAAACTATAGAGCTATAAATACTATATTCAACACCAGAGTTTTGCTCTTAGGTTAATCAGAAGAATGCATGTAGAGAAAGCAATACCGTTAGTTCTGGAAATAATACCACAGGATTTATAAATAAAAACTTGAAAGAAAATGTAATATCTCATTACTCATTTCAGTAGTGTAGGATTTGAAACACAATTATAATACAGTAATTCTTGATAAAATCACTGCATTTCCATAAAAAAACCCCTGGTCTTACATATTGTAATATGCCATATTGACACCTAAATTGAAATGAACAATCCAAACTAAGAAAAAATCTCAAATCATATACAGAGAAGAGGCTGTAATCTTACGAAGTGTTATTATTCACTGTAAAAATTACTGACATCTGAAATAATTAAGGATGACAACCTTACTAATATGAATTACCTAGCTTTTAACAAAAAAGCATATACTGAGACAAACTAATTCTTAAAGCAACTTGGCTAGAATCAACAGAATTATATGAGGAAACAGTGTGGACTTTTGACTTAGCTCGGTTGAGGATTATCAGAACGACGCAGTATCCATATATTTACTTCTTTTTACTGTTTTCACAGTGGAAATTGTATAACATTACGTGAATACAGATTATATAAAGTATAATTTAAGGCTTATTTTACTTCACTGAGCTCCAAGTACATCACTCCATAGGTACAATGTATTAAAGAAGTGGGCAGCATCTGCTGTGGGCTGTATAGTCCTCAGGACATGGACTTTTCTCACTGTAAATAAAAATAGACTCTTGTTATTTCTTAGTCAGGGCAAAACAGTCGCTGCTCTGGTGCCCCGAACTCTTACCCTGCTTTAGAGTCAGTCTCTTCTCATTCTAGCTGCCATAGAACACACACTTTCTAATGCCTCAACCTTTCTGGCAGAAGAAACATTGCTACGTGTATCTTTAATAAGGCAGAGTTGTTAGTTGTGTTCCTTTCACAATCAAATAAAAACCCCTTTTGTTATGAATTCTTACTGTCACAACTTTGTTGTCTTTCCTAACTCCCCTTATACACTGCAAAGAACAGTCAGCTGTTCAGAGCAGGATACCATTCTTAGGCGTGC
The DNA here is from genome assembly GCA_013398295.1 of Chionis minor. Taxonomy (NCBI): domain Eukaryota; kingdom Metazoa; phylum Chordata; class Aves; order Charadriiformes; family Chionidae; genus Chionis; species Chionis minor. The sequence continues at coordinate 186,952 of VZSF01008090.1, read as the reverse complement.
TGGCTCTGTTATCTGCAACAAACTACACTGCACTTGCTTTTGCTCTCTTCATCAAGTCTAAGTAAGGTTAATTAAATCAGCCAGCCTGGCCTTCTCTCCCAACACATTTATGCTGGAATAGTCACATTGACTTCATGGGAGCTAAGTGACGCATTTCTACCAAATTTAGTTGACAGATAATTTCAATTTCCTCCTTCTCCTCCTCTTCCCTGGAAGGCACATTAGCACATCTGAACAGAAAAGTAGTGAGACAACTACACAGGTTATTACGCTGCCTATAAGTCATTAAAAGGCTCTCAGGTGTAAAGCTCACTAGAAAAATAAGCCTGTAAAAAGATTTCCTGTCTTTTCATTCCTGGCTTGCTGCTCCTCTTGCACAGCTCCTCCTAGAAACTCAGTGGTATGCATTTCCCTCTTCTGCTGGTTTTTTTTCTGCTTCCTCTGCTTTGTATTACCCTCCCATTCTTCCACCCACTCCTCAAGTGTCCTACGCATTTGTCTCTTCATCAAACTCATCTCTGGCTTCTTCTGTCCCCATGACTTTATCCACATTAAGGCCATTCAGTCAAGAGGTTTCCCACCAACAAACATATAATCTGTAAGACAACCTGCAGAATTTTTAAGAATTCAGACAGAATTTCAAATACCAGAACAAACATAATCTCAAGCAACTAATTGTATTTATTTACATTGTAAAGCAACTTATCCACGGACAATTATGAAAATGCCTACACATGCAAAGACCCCATGCTAATAGCTCCCATATTTCACCCCATAATTTTAAACCTTTCACTATTTTATCTCACAAAAAACCACCAGATTTGCATCATGGTTTGCTTTTGAACATTTCATCATAAAAAAAAAATAATCTCTTAACTGCAAAACAAACTCATGCTTACTGTCATGTCACTCTCAGTTTATTTTTCATTTAATTTCTCATTCTTGTTCTATAATTTTCCACTAAGAAGACTAGCATTGTCTTACCTCCTCAAATCTCATTTCAGATTTTCCTTTTCTATGCACCCTTATGCTGTTTTGTCACTAATATCTGGTTTTGTCTGCAATTGTATCTTTGCACTTTCCTCATTGCTCCCATGTTTTACTTTCATATTCTTGACTCCTATCCTCTCTGTCCTGCTCATTCTAGTAATTCTGCTGCTGCAGTCACCCCGGCCCACCATGCATACTATGCTCCTCAGTCAGATTCTCCTTTAGCGTTACCTAATTTCCTCATTAGCATAACCATATCCCAAAAAGGACATTATTGCCTTCTAAATAACCTTTCTTTTCCTCTCCTCCTCAATAGTTGCCCCTTTTCACATCCTCTTTCAGACTCACAGTGAAGAACTTTTACACACTTTTTTCACTTTATATTCCAGTCTCCGGTCCATACTGCACATTATAAAGCAGTCCACCTAGAATCACTCCATAGCAAAGTGCTTTTTCTAATCAGTAACGGCTGGGCCAGCAACCTCACCTGCTTTTCTGCTTTTTGTAACAAACTGATCCTCTTTCTTTTTCTTTCTCCATATCAAAAAATGCTTTCTTTTCCAGGAAGTCCATCCTGTAACTTTCCATAAAGTCTCCCTAGCACAAACTGATGCTATTCTCCTTAATGTGGTAAAACATATCCCATTTCAGAATTCTTTCAGATCTTTTTTCCCCATTGCAAAAGACAGACACATTTTAGCGCTTGCTTCAACAGAGAGGCTGTATTCTGCAAATGGTATTATACTGAGACTCAGTTCCTTTTACGGTAGACATGGAGTGTAACTAAGATGAAGTGGAAGATGGCTTGATTTACAGTTTCTTTCCAATATGACTATTAAACCCCGTTCTTACTGTACTCCTCTGTGTTAAATCACAGAATCACAAAATGGTAGGGGTTGGAAAGGACCATCGGAGATCATCCAGTCCAATCTCCCTGCCAAAGCAAGTTCACCTACAGCAGGTTGGATGGGAATGCATCCAGGCGGGTTTTGAGTACCTCCAGAGAAGGAGACTCCACCACCTCTCTGGGCAGCCTGTCCCAGCGCTCTGCCACACTCAAGGTAAAGAAGATCTTCCTCATGTCAAGATGGAATTTCCTGTGTTCCAGCTTGTGCCTGTTGCTCCTTGTCCTGTCGCTGGACACCACTGAATAGAGTCTGGCCCCATCTTCTTGACACCCGCCCTTTAGATATTGACAAGCATTGATGAGATCTCCTCTCAGGCTTCTCTTTTCCAGGGTAAACAGACCCAGGTCTCCCAGCCTTTCCTCATGACAGAGGTGCTCTGTTCCCTTGATCATCTTCGTAGCCCTCCGCTGGACTCTCTCCAGTGGTTCCATTTCTTTCTTGAACTGGGGAGCCCAGAACTGGACACAGTACTCAAGTTGTGGTCTCACCAGGGCAGAGTAGAGGGGGAGGATGACCTCCCTCAACCTGCTGGCTATGGTCGCTTTAGTGTACCCCAGGATGCCATTGGCCTTCTTGGCCACAAGGGCACATTGCTGCCTCATGGTCATCCTGTTGTCCACCAGGACTTCCAGGTCCCTCTCTGTACAGCTGCTTTCCAGCAGGTCAGCCCCAAACCTGTACTGGTGTATGGGGTTATTCCTGCCCAGGTGCAGGACCCTACATTTGCCCCTGTTGATCTTCATTAGGTTCCTCTCCAACCATCTAGTCTGTCCAGGTCTCACTAAATGGTGGCACAGCCTTCTGGTGTGTCAGCCACTCCTCCCAGTTTTGTGTCATGCTTTGCAGACTTGCTGAGGGTACACTCTGTCCCCTCATCCAGGTCACTGACGAATTCATTGAACAGGACTGGACCCAATACTGACCCTTGGGGAACACCACTTGTTACAGGCCTCCAACTAGACTCTGCCCCACTGATCACAACCCTCTGAGACCTATCTGCCAGCCAGTTCTCTATCCAGTCATGCCATCATAGTGGTCAAGCATGACTTCCCCTTCACGAATGCATGCTGACCATTCATTATAACCTTTTCTTCCTCTATATGCTTAGGGATGATATCCAGGATGAGCTGTTCCATCACTTTTCCAGGGATGGAGGTGAATAATCATTAAATGTTAGAGTGAACCTAAGAAGACTTGAGTCTGAAAGATCGCGAAAGGCCATGTGTACTACAGCCTTCAAGTCTAGCCTGTGTTACCACCAACAAATAGAAAACCAAACTCTGAATTTGTGCAAATGGTCATTTGGTGACATGCTGTGACAGCAGCAGTAAAGAAAGTTGTGCCCTATCACAAGAGCAGAGATAGATTAGCAAGGATGAAGAGGAAAGGAACAGATTTGCAGAATAATTAAGAAACTTTTTATTGTTCAGCTGCCTTTGCACATGTTCATTACCCCAAAATGAAGCCTGAAGTGACTCACTCAAAACTGCAGTGTGAATTCTCACACCTGAAAGTAAAATACAGGAATCTTTACTAGCATACTGGGTCATAAAAGCTGTGTTTGTGTAAGTGGGCAGGTGCCTCTGCGTGTGGATGGAGAAATAGTTACGAGACAACACCAGGATGAAGAGAAGAGAAATACATGCTGGGAGACGATGCTGTCTCCCAGGAACTCACAGTCGTCTTGGAGCAAAAATTGGTAAGCTCAGGGTACCAAGGCGGTGCCAAACCTGCCCGAGGCCTCCAGCACACACGGGCAGCGACGACGGGCCGTGTAGCCCACACCACATCCAAGAAGGCAGTGGCTGCTGTCAGCGGACAAAGACTAGAGGGCAGCATGAGTGAGCCCAGCTGCCGAAAGGAGGGACCCCCTGCATGACTTTGTGCACAGCTGCCAGGAAACCCCTGGAGTGTGGGTACGAGTCCTGGCTCCTGAGTGAACTGCTGGGGTTGGCCTCTCTGCGGCTGCTCCAGCTGGGCGACCATGAGTGCGTGCACTTCGTGAGGCAGTAACTACATGTATGATGCAAACAGTTATCTACTATTAACTGTCTAATTAATAAACAGTGTTCATGTATCTGTTGGTTGTGATCTGTTCTTCCCCTAACTCAATAGTCTATCAGTGAAATTTACAATACCTGGCACAAAAAATCCACAAAAGTACATAGGTGTCATTTGGATCTTGTAAATCTGTATTTCAATCCAGATGCCAAAGTTGTAGACAATAAATCTCCTCAGAATCCCCCCCCAAAGGCACCCATTGGGTGGCTACAGCTATAAACCATCTCCTTGTTTGTAGCAAGCCCTGTATCAGATAGATACATTTTTATACTATTTTAGTAGTATTCAGGTGTGCTGGTTTTGGCTGGGGTGGAGTGAATTTTCTTCACAGTACCTGGTATGGTGCTGTGTTTTGGATTTGTGACCAAAACGGTGTTGCTAACACAGGGATGTTTTAGCTGTTGCTCAACAGTGCTTACACAGGATCAAGGACCCATCAGTTTTTCGCAGCACCCTGCCAGCGAGTAGGCTGGGGGTGTGCAAGAGGCTGGGAAGGGACCTGGCTCGGACAGTTGACCTCAGTGGTATCCCAGACCCTATGATGGTCCTGCTCAGCAACCAAAGTTGGGGGAAGAAAGAGGAAGGGTGGGCCATCAGGAGTTGCTCGTATTCTGAAGTAAGCTTTATGCGTAACGGAGCTCTGGTTTCCTGTAAATGGCTAAACATCTGTCTGCCGATGCAGAGTACTGAATCAGTTCCTTATTTCGCTTTGCTTGTGCGCACAGCTTTTCCTATTAAACCATCCAGACACACGTTTTCTCACTTCTGCCCTTTCTCTGCCCCACCTCTCCCTACTGTGAGGTCGTGACTGCTCGGGGCTCAGCTGCTTGACAGGGCTAGGCCACGACGGCATGACAAATCCAGATTTTTCCGACGTCAACTTGCAGAATTACCCAGTTCAGCAAAATACAGAACATCAAACCCAACATCAGATTGGAAATATAAATGAGGCTTGCCTTTTCTTCTCCAGCCCCACACATCCATCTATCTAATGTGACGCGCGCAGCTAGAATTATTCTGTATTTTTCAGGCACAGCCAAGTCCGGCTGGGTGGCGATTTCACGTCTTCGGAAACACGGGGGCCCGGGTTTCAGGAGTGGGCACCGTTCCCCTCGTGGCCTGCGGAGACTCCACCATTCCAACGCCTTCCGGCCGCCGGGCTGGGCTAGGCCGCAGGCCCTACGGGCCCCAGAGGCCAGCGAGG
>VZSF01008090.1:37989-180596 GCA_013398295.1 Chionis minor | reverse complement strand
GCGGAACGCCGCCCACCGGGGCCCGCACGTGGCGGACCGGGGCGGGTGGAAAGGCGGCGCGAAGTGGCGCGTCCCGTCAGTACCCGCTGCGGGTCAGTACGGCGCGCGCCCCTCCCCCGGCGGCGCGCGGCGGGGTAACGGTTCTCGGGCCCCGCCGGTTGTGAGGCCCTCCCCGCCGCGGGGGGCGGGTGGACGGGGGGGGCGGCGGCGCGGGGCTCGCTTTGCGCAGGCACAGCCTGCGCGCCCTGCTCCTCCCGGGGTCCCGCGTGAGCGGCGGGGAGCCCGCGGTGGGCTGACGCTTCCCCTCCCCGCCGGTGCCAGGTCTACCTTTTGATCCGAATAGGTAGCCCCAGGCTGCATCTTTGTCGCTGAAGGGGTGTAACCAACCTTTCAGGCTATATTTCCTGAGCCGAGAGGTGTGCTTGAACAACACCGTTTGGCGCAGCGGTTACCTGACAGGAACAGGAAAGGTGTGGGGTCCATGGTAGCTTTCTGGGAGTGTGGCTCGGAAGATGCAGCTTCTTCTGACAGATGAGTGTTGCAGCGTTCCCCTGAACTGAGTGATGCGATGCAAGGAGATTGCTGCCTCAAAACTGGTGAAGCGTGTGTCTTACAAACAAGTATTTAAAAAAAAAAAGTAAGAAATAGTGTTAACTGTGACTAGGAGATGAGCGTTAGTGGCTAGACCTAAGCTTAGAGTATGAACCCAGTAGAGTATGGCAACCCAGTAGGTTTTTGCGTTCTACAGGTTGGTGAGCGCAAGTGAGCGTGAGGACATGTCCATCAAGACCGTTATGGACAATCTCGTGTTTCTCTGAAGGGACTGAATCGAGGAACATCAACCTTGAAGTTGTGTAACTCACTTAGCTCTGCGTTGTGCCAGCACACCTCTTCTTTCCACGTGGAGTTTGATGTGGGCCACAAGGTTTACCCAGGAAGCAGGGAAGAGGAGCCTGTAATGACTTGTGCTTTTTTTTGTAGTCTGTCAGTGGCCAGACTAATTAGCTTGAACATTTCGGTTAACAGATGTCTCGCTTAAGAAAGCAGAATAGTGGAATATTATAGCTGAAGTTGCCTGCATGAGCAGTATTTGTGAGTTTGGTACTTAGTTTATCCTGTTTAAGACACAGTTGGGATCGGGTTCAGTGAAGTTAGGTAGTCCTTTTTTATAGCTTCGCTCACCATTTACATCCATTTTCTTGCAATTACCATAATTAATTCTGAAGCTTCCTTGGTGGTTGTGAATTGCTTTTCTGATCCCATGGTGCTCTTAAGTAGAAAAAAGGTCAGAAGGATTGCTCTTGCACAAGTAAAACTGGATGTTGAGAGACATGAGCAAAGGGAAGTGTAAACAACTTCAGTTCTCTCAGGGTTGTGATAAAATAAAAAAGGACATTTCAGTTAAATGTGAGGTGAATGGAAAGCAGTATACTGAGGTGTACAATGTGGAAAACCTGAATTTTCCTCCATGTGTTGGAAAAAACCTTATCTAGTCCAAGGTCTTTTCCTGTTTAATCTGTTCAGCGCTCAGTATGGTTAAGTCTCTGCTGTCCTGCGAGTAGAACTTTGATCTTGCTTCCGAGTACTGCTTCTTGTAGTCTCTCCAAGAACTCCTAGAAATATTTGGACCTTGCAAGTGGTGGGTACGGGAAGACTGGTTAAATAACCTCCTTTCTTCTGAAAAATGGGAGATGTATGAGGTTATAAGAGTACCGAAACCTAAGTGAGTCACCATTTATGGGTTGAATTTCAACAATGCAGGACCTTAAATAATTTAGGCAGTACTTCATGCTCCTGTTCAAGGGTTGAAATACCCTGAACTACTGATGAAAACCTGATGTTGTGATTAACGTAGTACTTTGTATTACTATTTTTTTTCTTGTAAAACCAGGAAAAATGCTACTTGGTTGAACAGACTGGTTTCTGCTTTTTAACACTACCAGGAGGACCTACATGTGGCACTGAAAAGTGAGCCAGACGGTATTACTCTGTAACTTTGCCTGGTCTGTGAGGGCATCCTCGACTCTGGGAATCCGCATTTCCACAGAGCTGAATAAGTGTCTATCAGCCAGAGAAGTCAAGTCATTCTGTAAACTGAGGTAGAACTTTCTGGGGAGAGGGAGTAGTAGCGTATGCATAGTTCTTTACTGTAGTTCAATGACCTACTCTGCAGTTAGCCAGAGAAGTCTACTGAACGTGGAAACCTGCAGTGATGTCTCTTGCTTTCCATTGTTGAAGAAGTTGTATAATTGGCTGGCACACTGTTGTATTTCAGCCATATGTATTGTTTATGGAATATTAAAAAAAAAAAGTATCTTATGTTGGCCTCTTCCATCATCCTCTCCCACCCTGCTAGAATTTGAATTCAGTGAAAACTTCTAAACAACTGTTGTTGTTAAAGAAGCCATCATCTCAAGTGCCTTTTCCACAGCGCTTACCAGAGTCAGGGAAGAAGGACATCAGAGCCCAGACGCTTCTTCCCAGTATATGGAAGATGCCGTGACTGAAACTGCTTTTAAATTTGTTAGTATTGGTGGTGATGGAGACACCCCAAACCTGTTTCATGGAACACTAAAGTCAATGGGTGGAAGTGAGAGTTGAAGCCCTTTATTTACTTGGTCTGAAGGTTGTTGCAAATCGGGCTTAATTCTTTTAGAAGAAATTCAGCTCTGCTTTTATGCCCAAAAACTATGGTAGTATGGATCATGTTACTTATCTGTGCAAGGTGACTCTTATGTATGGTTTGTCATGCCCATGCTGTGACGCCCAAATGCTTAGGGTTTTGTTTCTGTAACTTTAACTGAAACAATAGCGGGGTAGGAGGGCTGGGGGAACTTTAGTTTTGCATGAGAGCATCCTTGTGATAAAGCAGCCTCAGTGAAACGTACAGTTACAAATCTGGCAATAGGACACACATTGCTTTACCTATTGTCTTTCTTATACAACACCTCTTTAACTTCTGCTGACCCGGACTGGAACATGGGTAGTGGATAGAAACTTGTGTGAGTTCAAGCTTCAGGTTTGTAAACTGTATGCCTAAGGGCTTCTTTAAACACAGCTTGGGAGAGTTTCCAGAAGGATAGAAAAGCGTTATTTGTGGAGTCTGTGGAGTCTTTCCCTGAAGAATGGGAGTGCTAAACCTATTCATAAAACAATTGAGTTTCTTAACACAATCTCTTCCCAGCTTTATTTTGTTTAGAAAATTGTAAACATGTTCAGCTGCAGCTGTCCAAACCCCATCTGCTTCAGGCAAAATATGGGTGTGAGAAATCTTCAACCGGAGCAGTTAATTTTATATTTTTGGAGAAATAATTTGAAGAAGTCTTAGAAGGGAGGTGGTTGCCATTCTTTGATGAATCTGGTAGCAAGTAACTCTGTAGCTTGATGAGAGAGAGTCTTCAGGGCAAATACGATCAGCCAGCATTCCAAAGTTCCTGAAACATTCATGGACTATACTTTGAACTGGCAGTAGAAGTGGTAGCCCGATTAACAAGTTTTTTATGTGATTGTGGAAGTTGTTTACTGATACGAGCTTCTTGTTAAATTTTTACTGCAAAGCTACTAATGCAACTTAACGTGCCTTGGTACCATTATCTTTGTTATTCAAAGCACCTAAAGAAACTGATGGAAAAGCCGAAGCCTATGTGAAAACAGAGCACTTAATACTATTTTGTATGTATGACTTCAGTATTAGGAAGCTGGAAAAACATAATAAAACTTGTAAGAAATTGCATGCCAGTTTTGTGGCATGCATATTTATTCATGTAACCTAGTTAGGATAGTTTAGTACTTTACTTTTTTAATTAATCTGGAAGCTCTTGGAAGCTGGATGTTTCTTTTTATATTAAAAACCCCACAAACTCTTAGATGCAGAACACACCTGATGCATGGCCTAGACTGGCAATTAGATGATGAGGATTTGCGGTGATGAAATGTGATCAAATGTGACCATTTATATTGATGGAAGTTATGAGACGATTCTTTTTTAAAGCTGCTAAATGGATCTGTGTTCCTAATCATTTAACTGTTAAATGATGTTAAAATAACTGCCTTAATATACTCAGCTATTGTATTTATTATTTTTTTCAGACTTCTGTTGTTGATTACAGAAGGTTCAGATAATAACCAGTTCTTCATTACAGGTATCATTACAAGCTCCAAATAGTGATTTGCTGTCCCTGGCACCGCTGTTGCTGAGCTTCAGTTGCCTGTGCTATAGAAGTCCATATCATCATACAGGAGGTACTTGACCACTCAGCTAATCAGCATAGAGATGGATGAGTCTTTCCATGCTTCTAAGGATTTCAATGCAGCTTTGACACACTTGGGAAAAAAAAAATAAATAAAAAATTAGGTAATCCTAAATATCAGCCAAAAGACACCATGAACTTTTATTTATCTGATTAGAAGACTCCCAAGAACTGCAAGAGAAGAGAAACCTTGCTGCTCTAACTTAATCTTCCACCTAGATGCTAATGAGCAAATGTTCCTTTAATGGGATTGAGAGTTGTATCCAAGAAGAAAATGACATATTTAAATTTTTTCCTGTACCTCACCCAGTGATAAAGGAAGAAATAATTTTCAAAGCCTGAACTTATTAAAAAGTTTAACTTCGAAGGGGTACAGACTTTAACCCTGTATAAGTCATTGGCTGAGACTGAGAACGGCTACCTTCACCTTGATCTTCTGCTTAAGAAGTCTTTTCTTACAGCTCTTGACTTTCAGCTGTTTTAATGTTGGCACTAATCTTGTACACTGAAATCTTTTTTGGATTAGAGTTAGCCCAGATCAAAAGGTAAAATGTGTTGGTACCACCTGTACACTCTGCAAAAAACTTTGTAGTAATAATGTGAAGAACACTGTTTTATTGGAGAATGTGGCCTTTAAAATGTAGGCTTCTGTACTTAATTTTAGTTACAGAAAATCAGAAAAGTGTGAATTTCTTCTTGGAGAAAGCTAGTTGAGTACGAAGATGACTAATGTATATTTATCATGGTGCTTGTACTGAGATTGATGGGTAATTACAGACAGTGTCAGCAACAAGATTCTGTGATTTCTTCCAAGGTTGTGTGGCTTTGTGTAGCATGCCAGACTTCCTCTCTGTGTGAGAGTTGAAGCACGGCATCTTCATACTGTACTGTGAACAAACCCATTGGTTGTTGCTATAATTGTAGGAAAGCCTTTCTCAGATACTGGATGCTTCCATAGTCTTCCTTCTCTATGAGTTCCTCTTGCTGTATGCTTTCTGCTGAGTATTGTGGGAGTCTCTATAATATGATACCTGTCTACATTATAATTTGAGTGTAAGATGGTACCATCTGGTATTATGACTGCCTTTCCCCTTGAGTCCAGGGCAAAAGACGAGCTTTTGAATTATACACATAAGCAGTCAAAAGGGAGCACATGCTCTGATAAAAAGACTAATTCCTGTTACCGTGTTGGTGGGATGTTTGGTGGCATAATGGTTACATCTTCAAACATTCTTGTACGCTACTTTGAAATGTGAATCTCATGGCAGAAAATTAACAGAGCTAGTTAAGTCTAGTTTAGACCTTGTTCTGCAGACAATAATAACTTGTTTTGTTCCTGGTTTTTAAAATGTTGTGATCTGCCTGTATGCTGTTCCAGTGGAGGGATATGGATCTAGAGTCTGTGAGGGAATATCCTTATCTTACCCACTTGCGTGTTCCATTATGATTTCACTCTAAAGAGTATTAAGAGAGAGAGAAAGACAGAGCAATGACTTGGGGTTTTGGGGTGTCTGTGGGTGTTTTGTTTGGGTGTGTTTTTTTTTTTTGGACTAATTTCTCCCTATTGAAGTGAGGGAATGATCTGTCATTTGCATCTGTTCATTTTTAACAGCAAGCTATGAATTCCAAACTATTAAGAAATAAAAAGGTAATACGAATTTTGGAGAACAGATTGTCAATGCTAGGACTTCTAATGAAACTGTGTAGATTAAAGTGCTTCTGGTGGCAAGCAAGAGACGTGTGAAGTATGATTCTATTTGGGTTTTGCTTTCATTGAGGAGCTTGTTACAGAGTGAAGGATGAAAAGCATCATCAAGAATGATCTAAGGTTTTTTTTGGTATTTCTTTCCAAGCAAGATTATTTTCCATTTAGGATATTAAAACTTTATTATGGTTGGTTTTTGTATGATAGGTGCTGCTGTTTGGATCTTTCCAAAAAAAGCAATACGGAAGGGGGAGTTAGGAGAAAACATCTAGGAGTGCCACAGTGGAAACGGTAGGAACAGGCTGTGTTTATGACTGCACAGTGTATATGCACAAACCTTGTTTAAAATGTGGAGATAGTATAGTCAAGCCCACCTTTTAGAAATGGTCTTCTGTAGACATGTGAGAAGCAGCCACTAAACCTTGTGGATGTGCAGTCTTTGCATAAAGATGTTTGGGTGTGGTTACTTGCCTTTTTATTCTCTTACTGTAATGGATTTTCTGCGTGGAGTGTCCTTGTGCAGGTCTAGGCCATCTTTTTGGATCGTCAGCAGTTGCTGATAGCAGTTGAACTGTCCTGCGTGCAAGACGATGGGATGTTTTGGTAGAACAATCTCTAGACAAAGTATTTTTTTACAGAGCAGCCTGTATGGGAGCTGCAACAAGTACTGTTGAAACTAGAGTTGCTTGAGGAGGAAGTGGATCTCCTGGAGTTGCAAACACTGTAAGACAGTACATATTAAACATTCCAATTCATACAAAGACTGTAACTTTCTATATGTGGTTGACTACTGTATTCCCTTTTACTTAGGTTTTGTATCTTTTGCAGTTGAGACAACTGCTTCCTTGGGAAACAAATCCAGTATACAGTTATTGTAAAAACCTGACCACGTGCCTACTACTCTGAATGTGGTTAATACATGAGTGTAAAGATCCCAGAATCCTGAAGCGTTCTCTTCAGATACCAAGTAATCCAGGTGTACGCTACTGTTTTCCATGTGGAAATACTTTTCATGTTCTCTTTCAGCTTTGAAAATGTATGCAAACTGAGCATGCTTTGTGAATGGCAGAAGTCCATGAGCTAAGTGTCTAATGTCGTCTAGTAAGTAGTGAAATTTTCTTAATCTGAGTTGGTCCCATTGGCCCAAAACTCAGTTGTATACTTTAAGGGTGATTTTGAATTTTCAGTTAGGTTTTTCATTATTAGGTGCTGGCTGGAGATAGGTTTGAGTGCTGCTGTAAAAATACCAAGTGAAATTCACAATTCTAACAGCCTTCTTGCAGACAGAGAAAGTTAGATTTGTACATCAGTCTTGAGATGGAGAACACCAGAAATTCTGGAAGTCCACTTTGCTTGCTTTCAGTGAGTACCCAGCTAGAAATTACAGGTGTTTGACTTCTTCAGACTAACTTACCCTCTGGGTAATTCCTGTAAACAAGTCTTAACCAAATTTTTCTACTGAACTTGAGCTTGAAGCTTTTTACCCTTATGCATTTGCTCTTAAAGAAGTTTGTAGGGTGCATGTAATACCTGTGCAGAATAAAAGATTGGTGTTACTTAACTTCTCATGATACTACTTCAACTAAAGAACTCTCCTGTGTTCACTGTAGTTTCTTTCATCTTTATTGCTAAATGTAGGCACTGCTTTATTTAGTTCTTGGAAAAGAAAACCTCGAAAGATGCTCAAAGGCACACTTCCATGAATGATTAAAGATCTTGATTGTCAAGTGGAATGGCTGGATTAAGGTGACCTAGGAACATATCCTCTTGGATCACACTTAAAGATAAAAACAGTAGGCAGTGTGTTCTTACAGGAATGATTACATGCTTTCTCGGGAGGTCTCTGTACAGGCTTTATAACCCATAATGAGCTGTGCTTCTGTTAGGACTTGTAGACAAGATAATGTGATAGTAGTTGGTATGGTTGTTTTTTTTTTCCCCAAGTAATGAAGTATCATGCTGCACTCTACATGATCATTCATGTTCATGTAAGTGCAGCTTCTACATGTTTTTGAAGTCATTTGTGGCTTGATGTTACAAGACAGTTCTAAGGGTGATAATAGGTAGGTATCAATTCCAGTACAGGTACTCTTGTGTAGTAGGGTAAATACAGTGTTGTCTTACCTTTAACTATTTATAACAACCTTCTCTAGAAGTATTTCAAAACTGACAGTGTCTTTGCCATGTGATCTATGAAAATACATTTGAAAAGTAAAATCTGTTCTTCTACTTATGGATATTTAGTATAGTGAAAGACTGTTAGATACAGTAAATATAGCTGCTCGTTAGTGTCACTTATTTCAGAATATGTTAATGAAGCCTTATAGGCATTTGAAACATGCCAGTCATTACGAGGAAGAAAAACTGAAACTGAAATCTACTGCTAAGGAAACATGCATTTTTTTTTTTTTAAATGATGGTAGGATCAGAAGAGCTAGCAAAATTTCATAAATGAAATTGCCTGTTCAGTTATCTGTATTTTAGTACATGTTCTAATCGTCCATTAATTGACTTGAATGAAACACATCTTGATTATCTGGGACTTGCCTGATTACTTTTGTTTGTGGTTTGCATATTTGAACTTGTGAATGACAAGTGTCCTTATGTGCTTAGTGAATGATTAAGTAAACATGTAATGTGTCTTTCTTTTCTTTTAATACACTGTCCAGGCAAACATTTTGTCAGGGAACCTTCTTGGTATCTGTGTGCAGCAGAATGGGATGAAATTGTTTATGTATTTATATAAGTACTTATATATGTACTTTGGATCTAAGAATAGCTGTTTTTAAACTTCTTTAATAATCTTAATCAGTGAAAATACAAACCTCTTGTGGTGTGAAAAGCCCCCAAATCTGGGTTGTCTTAGGGCTGCAAGAACACGTCCGTCCCCTTTGTGAAAGAGTTGGGAAAAGCGTAGGAACGTACGACACGGTGGGATGGGAAAGGTCACTTGAACTTGCTAAAGTAGCTTGCTGCTCAGTATGAAGCCCTAGCCTAAAGCTCCAGGCATATTAGGCAGTGTTGGTAGTCACGTGCAGAGTAACAGCTGCTGGAGATCTCTATTTTACAACTTGTGTCTATTTAATAGTTAAAGCATCAAAATCTTTAGTGCAGTTTTATCTGATGTGTGTTGAACTGGATTGAAAGCTTGAACAAAGGTTGTTCACATAGCTGTTGACCAGACAGCTGCGTCAGGTTCAATTACATTGAAACAAACTAGGAGTGCTCCTGTTTACACATCCCAGCATTGGATACGGTAGTTATCAGCAGTAAGGAGAATAATTTTTTTTTTTACACAGATCTTAAATTCATGGAAGAACAACCGATTCATTTCTTGAGTGTCAGCTTATGTCCCTAACTGTCCTCTGCCCTTTAGAGTTGTTTTGAAAAAGCAGAGGGGATGAAGGAAGACGTGCTTTCCACCTTTTTCTGTCCTGAGGTCATTTTAATGTTACAGAAAACTATTTTAGTGAGAAGCTGGAGAATTCCTTTCCACTTCTTTATTTTTTCTGTTCCTTCCTGCTCCCTACTTTTTCTTGTTATATTGGTATTGCCCACTAGGTCATGAAGACAGATCTGCTTGAAAAGATTCCTGAAACAGTGATGTTGAAAATAGGACCTGTTCTGGAAAAAGGCCAGGTAATTTTTTGTTGCAAAGGTAGTTTGGAAACAGGTGGGAGTTTCTTCGTCATGCACACTTTTCTGCCACTGCAATATAAAGTAAAAATCTAGTTTTGATGTCCCAAAGCAATGCATTATATATACTCTTAGGTAAGTTAAATCTCAACTTCAGAGATGCTGTAGGTCATTAAGCATGTTTAACTGAGCAAAGCAGCAGTGGTCACTACTCCCTATTTTTGTTTTCTCCTAGCATACAACTTGGTGTTTTTTCATGTGAATTTCTTGGCTTATTTGTAGGTAGGTGAGATCATCTGGTAAAATAAAGATAATAACAGGTATTTTAAAGCTGTGAAGAGTGGGACCCAAAATAATGTTTAGTAACTGTGTGCTGTATATGATTAAAAAGTCTACTTCTATTTATATTCTGGTGTTCTGCAGGATCTGATTGCATCTGGTGGGGCCTGAAGTTATATATATGAAGAATATAATAGGTCCTGCGTACAAAGTTACTTGAGGGCGTGCTGCACAGTGCATGTTACTTAGTTTTATAATAGGTTTTAAGCTGACCAGTTAAAAGACTTTCAGTGAATAATCTTGTTTTGATCTTGGGGGGTGAGGTAGGAGTGGGGGAAACTGGGGAACAGTGAACCTGGCTAATTCTGGACTAAAAATGTTTTTGAATGCTCTCAGTTTAGGAGATTTCCATTCATAAACTTGAAGACTCAGTACGTATTTTTGTTGTGGCTTACCTCTAAATGTAGTTGCTTTTGAATAATACTTTCAGATCTTCTAGTCTTGAAAAGTAAATGGAGTTGCATGTGTATGAGGCTTTTTTATATCTAGATGTTTTATTTAGGAAGTAGTTTGCAAAATATTAGGGAAGTATCAGGTATTGCCTTGCTTTCTAGAAGAGATTGAGAAAAAGTGAATTGTGGAGTTATGTAGCTGAAATGTACACAGCACAATGATTGTTAATTTAAAAATTCTGACATGTGTTTATAGTTATTGGGTATGTCATGTAAGCGGCATCATAGATCCTAGTCTTTTTTTCATTAGTAAATGACTGCATTATCTTGGATGTTGATGCATGATTAAGAGGTGTAAAGTCTGTGAAGAAGTCTGTTTCTAATTTTAGGCCTTTGGTGATTTTCATTGGATGAAATAATGGCTGCAGGTAACTTGATGAGAGTTCTATTTTGTGTATACTTGAGACATAGGTTTTTGTTTACCTGAAATACATGGCTTGCCTCTTAGGGTCTGTATGATTATTTTCTGTACAAGGAAGAATTTTACAATTGTACCTTTCTTTTGACAGCTAGAAGATGGACACACTTTATTTGACTACAATGTTGGACTAAATGACATAGTTCAGCTTTTGATACGTTCTGAATCTGAAGCTCCTACCACTGCTTCTGTAACAGATCAGGATGGAGAAGTCAATCCCTGTGCTGTTTCCAACTGCAAGAACAAAGTCAAAAAAACGAGTAGTGGATCACCCAGTCAGCCATCTACATCATCTCGCTCATTTCTCATTGATCCTGGCATTGGATTGTACAAGGTATATACAAACTTCAAAAGGTGGCAGCTTCCCTCACATTTGTGGGTTTAATTTTATTGTTAAAAAAGTTTATCGTTTTATTGTAACTGTGATACAGAAATCCTCTTTGTGAACAGAAGGTAATTAAAAATCTGTGGAAAAGTGTAGGTTTTCCCCTACTTATTTTTTTTTCAAGTTTGCCAGATATTTGTTCTAATACTAATGTTTCAGTGCTGTATTAGAGCTAGATAAGCTGTGAAGTACACAGTTGCTTTAAATTGTATGTGGTGTAATGATTGCTGTTTTATTAAAGGTTTTTTAGGAATCAGGTGTATCATATTCATTGTTAGTTTTGTATCTCATTGAATTTTTTTATATTGTCCTGTAGGATTGCATCAGAGTACCAGATGTCTAGTTTAAACACAAAATGGGCCATTTCCAGATTGCTAGCTCATTGGATTTTCAGTAGGATGCGTGGATATATAGGGAATGGTAGCATTTTAACTCCTGTTCGGGTGTTTCTCTTAGTTTAAAAATATCCATAACAGTAATTCTTTTGCTGAAAAAAGTCCAAAATTACAAAGAAGGAAAAGGAAGTCGAGGCTGCCATAGGTATACAAGTTCATTTCAGGTAGAGAAACACTGTTATTTAGACCTGTCATCCTGATGAGAAGCCGTTTTAGTTTCATGTAATATAATATTTCGGGGATTAAGGACAAGTGGTAAGTTAGTCTGTGCTCCAGTAGCATTCTGCGCAGTGAGTTTTATTCATTATGTGAGGAATCATGGAGTCAAAAAATCAGTAGCTTGAATATGGAGACACAAGCTTGTGTGCTTCCATTTTTTTCTTTTTTACTCCATTTATTACAGTGGGAAAACTCGCAGTTCTTCAGTTGGGATGCTTTACAACTAATCAATGAATGTAAAAGGTAATACAAGAAAGGATGAGGAGAATACTGGGGAGATGGGAGGCCTCAGAAGATTTGATCAGAGGAAAGGAATGTTAAAATGTATGTTTTGAAGAACTGTAAAAATTACATGGGGTAGTCTCTTAGCTGTTTTGTTAAGGATTGGAACAGGGAATGGTGATATTGGCAAACATACTCAAGGAAGCCTACTCAGCTGGAATTTTTGTGGTCTCTAATACTAGGGACATAACATTTTCTCCTTCATTACCTGTGAATTGATTACTTTTTCAGCCAACCAAATGTTTTTAATACATACAGAGAAAAATAAGGGTACAGTCATAGCATTTTCTGCTGTTTGTAGGTGACAGTAGGAATGTGTAGAGGATTTCTACTTACAGAATTGGGAAACTTTTAAGAATGTACTTTTAGCCAATAATGTAATTCAAAGCTGGTAAACTTGTTTAATAAAAGTCAATAAAAAAGGCCATAAACTAAACTCTGTTAGATGGCTAAAGAGATGGATATATTTAATTTTTTTGCATTTGCTTGTTTGTCAAACAATAAGGAAGTCCACACTCAGCAGATAAGGGACTGGGTGGACGTTTGCACTCAAAGAGTTGCAGTCAACAACTTCATGTCCAAGTGGTGAGCAATGATAAGTAACGCCCCACAGGGGTTTGTGCTGGGACTGGTACTATTTAACATATTTGGTGACATGGATGTTGGGATTGAGTGCATCCACAGCAAGTTTGCTGGTGACACCAAGCTGTGTGATGTGGTTGACATGCTGGAGTGGGAAGGGATGCCATCCAGAGGGACCTGGACAGGCTTGACAGGTGGGTCTGTGTGAACCTCATGAAGCTCAACAAGAACAAGTGCAAGGTCTTGCAGATGGGTCAGGGCAATCCCAAGCACAAATACAGGCTGGGCCGGGAATGGATCAAGAGCTGTCCTGGGGGAGAGAGACTTGGGCGTGTTGGTGGATGAGAAGCCCAACATAAGCTGGAAATGTGCACTCGGAGCCCAGAAGGCCACGTTTATCCTGGTCTGCATCAAAAGCGTGGCCAGCAGGTTGAGGGAGGTGATTCTGCCTCTCTACTCTGCTCTTGTGAGACCTCACCTGGAGTACTGTGTCCAGCTCTGGGGCCTCCAACCTAAGAAGGACGTGGGCCTGTTGGAGGCGGTTCAGAGGAGGGCCATGAAGATGATCAGATGGCTGGAGCGCCTCACCTGTGAGGACAGGCTGAGAGAATAGGGGAGAGAAGGCGGCTCTGGGGAGACCTTATAGCAGCTTTCCAGTATCTGAAGGGAGGCTACAAGAAGGCTGGAGAGGCACTTTTTACAAGGGCATGTAGTGATAGGGTGAGGGGTAATGGCCTCAAATGGGAAGAGGGTACATATAGATGAGATATTAGCAAGAAATTCTTTACTGTGAGGGTGGTGAGGCACTGGAGCAGGTTGCCCAGGGAAGCTGTGGATGCCCCATCCCTGGAAGTGTTCAAGGCCAGGCTGGATGGGGCTTTGAGCAGCCAGGTCTAGTGGAAGGTGTCCCTGCCCATGGCAGGGGGGTTGGAACTAGGTGATCTTTTATGTCCCTTCCAACTGAAGTGATTCTGTGATTCACCTGGTTATAGGAAGGAACAGTTTGTTACATTTTTTTCTGTCTGAGGAAAGTCCTGTGCCTCACTGGATTTTCATCCAGAGCTAGACTCAACAAAATACTTGTTACTTACTCCATATTATGACTAGTCTCAGCCCTGTGCCCTCCTTTCTCATTTCAACTAGCAAAAGGAAAGGTAGCCAGTATGGAGTCTGTAGTAAAATAAAATAAAAAAAAAAATTCAGTAGAGTTGGTATTGGAATAATAATTAATTATAATTAAATTACTGTTAGATGGTTAAAATAGTGATTTAAACAGACTTCCTCTTTGTGGTCATTCTATACTGTGTAAATCAGAATGCTTTAGTTTGTTTCATATTCCAGTTGTATCTGACATCTGATATTTGCATGGGCTCTGAAGGACTAGTAGTGAGTGGAATTATGTTCATCTCCTGTTCCTTGTTACTAAGGCTGAGAATTGTTATTGGTGTCTGGTTTCTGAATCGGGGATCCCTCCCAGGATGTACTCGGCATGTGTGAAGGGCACTACTTTGGCTAAGCAGGGTACTCATGGCTGATCTCCAGTGCCAAAAGAAGGAATACAAGATGGGTAACAAGAAAGGAGTTAAAGTAACACTGGTTGGGCATGTAGGAATAATGTTAGAAAAAACAAAGCTCATTCAGAAGCATGTACGTGGTTCCCCTTCTGATTCTCACAGAGTCTTCATAAATTTTACTCCAAAAGTCTCTGGCTGTAGTGAAAACATTCCAGCTGAGAACTCCTAACTAGCTTGGAATAAAAACCACACAAACTGAATCAAATTAAAATCAGTGTTTGCTTAATACTGTTCAGAAAGAGCTATTAATAACTGAGTTCTTAAACCAGATACCGCTAATGTAAAACAGTTGTCTAATGTTCCTCAGTGGTCTGTGGTAAATAATTATTTGCCCTTACTCTTTGCAAGGGTGGCAAGTCTGTTACATAAATGCACACATCAAATTATGGAAGGATGCACTGGAGAGGAATGAGTAAAGGAGTTTGCGCTGATTTTTTTTTTTTAAATTTTTTTTCTGATTTTATTTTTGTTCTGCAGCTGATGATTTTTGACTTTGCTAACATGGCTTCTCAGGCACTTTTGTAAGTGATCGCAAGAAGTAGCAGCAGATGGAGGAATCCTTAGTAGCGTGTGTCTTGCTCAGCTGTGTTTTTGACAGGAGGAAGTAAAGTAACACTTTGAGCTACAACTAATTCAGATACGTAAGGTTGTTTTGGGATACTTTTCTGAGGATTCCTTCTAGAATTGCTAGAATCCACTCTTAATGTTTAAAATAGATTGATAGATTTAAAATGAGGCTTTCCTTCTCTGATTTGTTTGCGTGTCTGAAATTTTCATTCTGGTAGAAAGCCGTACTCTGAATGCTGTAGGTTGTAACAGTAAAAATCAAAAAATACCTGTTGGTATTTTATGTGGGAGGAGAAATAAAGAATTGAGTTTGGGAGGTTATTTTAAGAAGGTGAATAAAAAGAGTAAAGTAAAAAATACAGCTTTTTTGGGATAAGCTTGTTAGCTCAAACTGTTGTCAACTTCACTTTCAGATAGATACCTAAGAACAACTTCACTCTAAATACTAAAAGTTTTTGAGCATGTTTTTTGACCTGCTTCTGTGAAAATAGAGTAAGATTGTCCAGTGTCTAGAAATTATCCTTTGGGGTTAGTAAGAGTAAGTACCTGTCTGCCACTATTTTAGTACTTGAGAAAGGCTGTAGCTTACCAGACAGATATACGCGTGTATATGTATGTATGTATCTCTCATTGTTTATTAGAGATGTTTTCTGTGGTATGGCTGTGTGGTACTACTGGTCTAATAATTTTTTCTATACTTGGGTGTACTGTTGATGAAGTGTTCTTTAAATCTTTTTTTCACTGTTCTCAGTATTACTAAAGGAACATCTGCTTGATTAGCTGAAGACTTGAGAAAATGAGATGTGATTCCGAATAGGAAAGTGGTTTGTTTGCTTAATACCAGTATTATTGCGAATACAGAAGGGAGAAATTCTGGGAGATAGTTCCATTTGTTACAGTCATAAGATCTTGGCTGACTTCGGTGACAACCTTGTTAGACTTGTTTCCACCTCCCTCTCTCTCCTCGGGTCTTGAAGCATTAAAAAAGTCTTGTAGGCCAGAAAGGTAGAAGGTTAAATAATAATTCTAAGTTGGAGTCTCAGAAAAGACTTCAAACCCCTTGGTTGTGAGCTAGTATTTTAATGCTGTGTATGCTTACTTTAGCCACAAAGAGCAGTTGATGAAGCAAGAAGAAAGGATAATGAAAGAGATAAAGCTAACTTCCAGGTTTGGAGCAGGAGAGGAAAGTAGTTTAGCCTTGCTTTTTAAAATTACATACAGATAATGTTCGTACTAGATTTTAATGAGAGAAGAGTAACAAAACACTGAAAGCGCAATGACTGCATGTTACTTGAACTTCCACAACCTCAACTAGTTACTAGAGTTGATTGTTTTACTGATAACAAAGTTAAGCAGTATCATAGTTCTCTTACTTATTTTTTCTTAATAGTGATTATATAAAATAAGCATGAATTCAATATTGAATTTTCCTTTCAGATAAACGAATTGGTGGATGCCCGTGATGTCAGCATTGGAGCCTGGTTTGAAGCTCATATAGAAAATGTTACCCGAGCAACAAAGGGACATAAGAATGGTAAAGCTCAAGGAAAGAGCGGTAACACTTACAAAAGGACTAATGGAAACTTAAGTCAAGATCATTCTAGAGAAAATGCAAACAATTTGGACAGTACACCATCCACATCTTATTCAGACTGTATGGACACTGATGAGGAAGCTATTTATCATATCAAGTACGATGAGTAAGTGCTCCTGATACTATTTTGAGGACATCACATATTGTTATTTGGTTTGTATAAACCAAGAATTTCTTGAAGAAGCTTGGAATCAAAGAAAGCAAGTCCAATATTGCAAGCAAGAGAAAAAAATATTAAAAAGTTGATAACACTTTTCAGTTGGCTATAGTGAATCCATTGGGAGTAATGATATTTTTCATGCCTAAAAACTTGTCAAGTATTACTTTCTTTGTCTTTATTAAACTTAAAAATCCATCCTTCTTATATAAGAAAAAGAAACCATATAACTGAATTTTTGCTGCGGGTTCTTCCAAGTGAAGTATTGTTTTAATTTTTTTAACTATTCCCTGTGTATATTCAATTCTCATTGGAGCTGAAGGAGAACTCTTATGAGAGCAAATTTTGTTACTTTATTTGGATCAATTTTATTCTAAATAGAACAATTGTGCACAGAATTGCAGGTCTGCACTTATAGTAAAGGTTTGTTAAAGAGAACTTTGTGACTGAGGGCATGAAACTGATTATGGAGAGAGGTCATTAAGGGTGAGTTGTGGGTTTTTTCTCTTCATTTGTTTCTGTAGTAAAAACAAATTCCAGAGCCTGCAATGTGTGGGTGGGAAAACCTGAGTTTGGAGGGATTTCTGATTTATGAACAGGTTTTGCAACACTTCATTCACTTGAGAAATCAGTCTTTTTTTTTTTTTTTTTAATAACATCTGTTAAAGCATTAAGTTAAGCTTCTAAACAAATAAAACTTTAAATGAGTTTAGGATTTTTAATTTTGGTACTGAGATTAGTGAAAATACTGTAGTTTGTGCAATGTAAAATTAAGATAGAGGGGTGCAAAGTATATCCAGTATTACATAAATGTAGATCTCCAAAATACATTTTTAAAGCACCTATTTCAACTTCAGTTATTTTAATATGTAACTGTGAATCTGACTTATATAGAGCACTTTTTTGTTGCTCTCACTAGTAGCTGTTACAACTTCATGCGCTTTTTAAACTCTATGTTGATTTCAGATTCTATGTCTGCAACTGTGTAATTTTTCTATTTAAAATGTTAGAGAATTACAAAGGTGGAAGTAGAAATGTAAATATTTCATTGAAGATTGTAAGAAATTCGTGAATATAACTTAGTCAACCAGTATGATCAAAATGAAAATAGTTTCTCTTGAAATTACGTGTCTGTTGTTGTGTGATTTCAAAGACCTGGCTTTAAGATTACCTGCAATAATACTGTGGGTATCTGTAAGTTAGCTGTGGGCAAAAATTTTTGAGAAACAGTGTTTGTAACTGTTGCGGTGAAATTGTGTTCCTTTTTTGTAGATCCTTTTGTTTTTCATGAGTTAAAAACGCAGAAGTAGAAAATGTTTTGTTGCAGGTCTGTTTTCTTTGGCATATTCACGCTAAAGAAAAAAAGAAGATTGACCTCTATTTATGTGCACTTCAGGATCTAGCTGTTCCCTTTCAGCAGATGGAGACAGTCATCTTTATTTACTCTTATGATAAGATTATGTGTAGCGCTCGTATATTCTTAGCCAACAAAATTTGGTAAGGCACAGAAACACAATGTTGCAAGGCAGTCATTGAGGACACAGTTACTGAATTAATCTAAGGTGCTGGAAGTTTGAGCTTTTGAAAGAACAACTATTGGAAGGCTTTCTGGAAAGTGAGACTTGTACATATATCAGTGATGGCGTTTTAGATGAACGTTACTGACCTTTGTTACAAATCTTTCGAGGTCTCACTTTTTTCTTTTAGTGTTATCTAACATGCGTATTCATATGGTAGCTATGTGTACACTCATACCACTTTGTTTTCATATGTTTTCATACACCTTTTTGGTGTCTGCAAACCACACGTATCCTGCCACCTATATGTTTGATGTAGATAAATAGGGAGGTCATGGTGTGCTTTGCCACACAGTTACCTGCTCCAGAAGTTGTTTTGTCTAATTTATTTCTTCACTCCTGTTCTTCAAGGTTTGTATTTTACTGATAGTACTATCTTCTGCGCAGTTACACGTTCCTGGGTGTTTTGCTCTTTAAGTTTAGACCGTCCATTTTGCTGCCAAACATACTTGGCATTCTCTAGTCTGTCCTTGCCTTGTTGTTTTGGAGAAGATTTTTTTCCCTTTTATCTCCTAAAGAAGATGATTCTTTTGGGTGGCATAATTTCAGCTCTGCCTTGCCTACAACAGGTACAGTTTTACAAGACATGAAAACACTTGACGTTATCTGAAACAGAAGGAAAATTACTTAATAATGGATGACATAAGCCTGGTGCCTGTGAAGCCATCAAAATGACTTGAATACATTGGAAGGACTAAGTGTCAGAGGTGGACACAGGTCCACAACTTCTCAGATCATCACTGATGCTCAGTTTCCAGACTGGTTCTCCCTCTCTGTGTGTTACATCATTCCAGTTTTGGGGAAAAAAATAAAAATCACCTAATTAACGTTACAGCTGAAGGACAGGTCACCTGCAGTGCATTGAATTGGTCTACTCCAGTCCCTTGACTCTGATGCAAGACTTCGTTGTAGTAAACACACTTTACTGTACTATGTGTTGTGTCAGACTTAGTCTGACCCCCCACAAAAAAAAGTTCAACCGACATCCTTCCCCTCCCCCAGGGCCCATCCACCCTCCCCCGATGGCTGGAACCAGTAATCCTGATAGTGATGTCTGCATAGGAGATGGTAGAAGTCTGTGCAACCCTATCTCAGGACCAGGTCTTTCATCGTCATAGGCCCAGTTCTTGCAACAAGGTCCTCTAGGGCAGGCCTGGCTTGCCTCATTGTCTCCAAAGTACACAGATCCATGTCTTGACTCAGATGAAGGCCTGAAACTGTTCATTCCCTTCTTTTCTTAGCTGTCCCATGGGTATTCACACGGTATTCATCGATTCAGGGCTGAGTTACATGTTGTTTGGCACTGTCTATCTCAGAACTGTGTAGCTGGGAACTTTATCTGAAAGTGAAGCATCACCTCAGTAATTTTCTCTTAGTCTGCGTTTGGCAGGAAAACTAACCCTTAGCCTTAACTGCCTTTCTAATTTATACTGGAGCACAGTTCTTTGTATTTTGAAGTTCTTTGGGGGTGGTAAGAAGAATCTGTTAAAGAGCATGATGAGCTGATTGAGAATTTTTATCCAAAATGCGTCCAGAAATTGTGTTTACCCTCCCTCCACCAGTTTCAATGAGGGATAATGCTGCCCCAGCCAGTGGTTCTGCGTAGTCCTGTGGCTGTGCATGGAGGAGGATGGGTGTTTACTGGTTTGCTTGTATGTTCCACATCTGATTTTCTGAAAGTAGTTAGAACAGCATCAACAGATCTGATGTTCATCTGGCTTTGGTTTTCTAGCTGGAAGTGTTTGACAGTCCCATAAAGTGAAGAATCCAATCAAAAATTCTTTCTCAACAAGATGACTTCTAGGTCACTATGCTCTCCTAAGAACAGCTGTTTTTAAAGGATGAAGCGGGACTTGTCCTTCCCTTAAATGAGAAAGCTGATTTTAACAGTGATGCTGCTAGATTAATGTAAGTCCTGTGCAAAACGTAAACACACTGTTTTGCAGTTTCAGGTTTGGTAAAACATGCTTTCTTCTAATCCTTTGTTTCACAAGAATGTACCTCATCTGCAGCACTGAATTTTCCTTTGTTCCTCTCTTCTTTTCACTTCGTGTTTTAAATAGTGTAGTTACAGTGATTGTGAAGGGCGAAATACGACAGATCTCCTGTAGCAAGGAGTATAATTAAGAGAAATTAACCTTTCTGGGCAGGACCTTAGTTATAGTAATTTCAAAGGGGTAACTACTTTATGGCTCAACAGAGCTCTTACCAGCTGTGATTGCTGCAGGTAGGAGATACAACATATCTCACCTTGGTTTTGTAGGGAACAGGATAGCTGAGTTGTTTCTGTTGTTTCCTTCTCCCTTCCTCGCACTCCCCCACCCTGTCCCCGAGGCTGTATGCCAAGCGTTTAACTAAGGCCCACATTTTTCTGCGGAGAGATGGTTCTGCTTGCAGAAAACCTGGTGCCATTCACAGGAACAGAATTTATCAGTTCCGGATTAAACTGGAGTCACGGTTCTTGATAAGCTTAAAGATTTAAAAGGCTTGTGCTGCTTGTTGAAGAGCCCTGTCTTCATCAGTGAGGAGGAGACCAAAGTGTCAGTTTTGTCAATGCTTACCTTCAGTCAGTACCAACTCTCCTGGCATTCAGTTGTGGCTATATAGCTTTTGCCTGATAGTCCATCTTCTGCATTGAGTTTGCCCTTTCCTCCTAACTTAGTCTATTTCATAGCTGTTGCTTGTGTAGCACTGGATAGTTTCAGGGAGACAGTTCTCTCCCTCTGTTAGCTTCTTGATGGTTAGCTCTGCCCTGAAGTAGTGGAATGACTTACTGATTTACAAACAACTGCTATCCTTTCCTTCCTTTTCCTGTTTAAGTCATTTGTCATGAAGGCCTTCTATTAAGAAGACTCTCAATGGTAGTTACAGAAAGACTGGACGTTTCTGCAGCCTCAGAAATGTCAGTATGCCTACCTATATGCAAGTATAGATTTAATGTGGTTCAAGTGTAGGTAACTTTTCAGGGGTGTTGTGTTTGGCTGATGATATCCCTGTTAGGTTTTATATCAATCAACAAGAGAAGTTTAAATCTTGAGGTAGTAATATCTGCATGATGTGTCATAAAGTACACTGTTTGTGGTTATTTATTCTAAGGAACCAGATACTTGAGCAAGAGGGATCATCTATTTACTTCGTGCTTAATAGGAGCTGTGGAATGATGCCCTCTGAACTCTTTCAGATCTGGAAGTAGTCTGAGGTCTCTTTATTTTTCAGCCCAAGAGATTATAGTCAAGTCTGTGTCTGTTGTGTTTAGTATGAGTGTTGAATGTTTTTAGGGTCCATAAGAATTTACATGGATGTTTTGTCTTTGATGCTGTAAAGAGCCTTTCTGAAAAGCAATGTAGATAAGATGTACTATGAGTCAGTCACATGCCTGGCCTGATTCTGGCAATTTTGGTAGCGAGATGGCCATTATTATTAGTGAGGATTCCTAAAAGCTTAAGCAAGTTCCTTCTATCTGTGCAGGCAGAAGTTACAGCATTTCTAGTAGTATATTTGTTGAGAGTAGATTCCACCACCCCCCCCCCAATTCTTAATGTTTCATTTTACTAAAATAGATTTTGTCATTGTTGGAAGACTAATGTGGTGGACTTAAGTTTCCAGGTGCATTAGGGTTCTTGTTGTCCATTAGTGTCCTCTTCAAAGAGAAGGTCTTTAATTGATATTTCTGTTTGATGGCTCTTGAGGATTATTGCATTAGACCTTGCTTCCATATCAGCACACTATCTTTCAGAGGGTTTCCCAGGCTTCTCTCCTTGCACTTTACTAAAGTTAATGTTTCTTCTGGGTTTGGTGAGAATGTTGCAGTCTCTGAGGGATCCTCATCATTAATGGAGTAGAAAACAGACAGCTGATGTTAACCTTCAGAGCCTGTGGCAACCAGCCTCTTACTTCTATTATTCAGCAAGATGACTTCTGTGATTTCTCTCACTTCTACAGGGAGAATGACAGCCTGCATGTGGGTTTCGCTTTTTTGGTGGGTTTTTTCATATTGCAAGATTTCTCTTGGGACCTAATCTAGGCTTTGACATAAACCAAGTTTCAACCTACTTCTCATTTCAGTTAGAAAACCAGTTTTCCCGTGTTCTTAGATTCTGTAACTTTTTGTAAATTGGATAGAATAGGAATCACTCAACTTGGCTCGAGACCAGTTACTTCAGATGGTCCCTATGTCTCTGTGCTGCTAGCTGGAAGATCAAAGCATACAGTGATCTTAGAGATGGTATCAGTGGATCCCGATAATTTGAAAATCTGTTGCAAAACTGCTAAGACCCAGAGCTTAAGTTGCAATATACTTTTAACTCTGACATTATCAAAGAATGCCACCATTCTGTATATCTGTAGAATATTAGTACTGTCTTTTACATGTGTTTAGAAACTATGCTGTCCTTTGATGGGATACTACAGTAATTACTGTGTAACAAAGAAATTGGAAACCTACTCTGTCTAAACTGCATGTGGGGAGCTGCTGAGCATCTGTAGGTACACTAATGTGTAGGTAGTTAGGAGGGGTACTTGAGAACAACTGCTTTCTCTGTGTGATCATTTTTCTGTTCACGTTCATCATTTATCTATCCTGAAGCCTGTATGCTGTTGGGGGTTTGAAGCCCAGTAGAACCAACAGCTGTTCTGTGCAGACAAAACGGTCAGCTTTGAACAGGTGAACTTCGTTGCATGTAGGTTGGCAAAGGAGGCATGGTCATCTGTGTGACTCTCCTAGGGTGGCATCCTCATTTGCACTCTGGGTATGCTGACCCTTATTTCTTGTAGGGAACTCATTTAATGTAGTTACTGCTAGTAATGCGTTTGTACGCACTCCCTGTACCAAAAATATAGAGTGGGAGGAATGGGCAGAGGAGAATGTGTGCAGACCTAGGCCTGTTGAAGAGGCAATTTTACGTACAGAATAAACCTAAGTAATGCATATCTAAGAAGTAAATTACTGGTGGGTAGTCGTCCATTTCATTCTTCAGCATGCAGAATTAAGAACAATGTTAATTTTCCTCAGTATATAGTAAGATGTCTGTTCTTACTGGTTCTGTCTTCAAGTTGCTGATGCTGTTTCATCTAAATGAAGAGCTTGTGTTGATGTACTGTTTATGCTTTTACAAATTTTATTGGTAATTAGGACCTGTAGTCCTCAAGAATAAATTCACTTATCATTGTGCTTGTCTTCATGGAACCATTTAACAAAAAGACATACCTTACCCTGAAGGAATTACAGCCAGCTTTCAAGGTAAAGGCACATAAGAATATGCCATCACCATACCTGTAAGCCTCAGTCAGTATGTCTCTTTCATTAGCCAGTTAGTCTTCCATAAGCTGTGTAAAACATCATAAAAATAAGAATTGTGTAAAATACAGTCATTTTAGACCCTCAGATCATAAATGGAGTCTAGGAGAAACTTAGTATATGTGGTAGCTTGTAATAAAAGAGTTCTGATCTCAGTGATCTAGGATACCTGTTGTACTCGGGTGTTCCTGAATGTAAATTGAACTAATTCAGTTGTCTGTCAGTGGTAGCTTTCATTTCAAGGTGGAAGGTTTGCTGTTAAACACTACTAAAATGCATTGACCTGTCAACTCAATACTCCTGTGTTTTCATTGTGGTTTCTGCTTCTGCCTGGGAAATATTGATAAGATTGGTTGTCTTTTTTTACCATGTTATTTGCTTCTGCTTCTAAGTGTTTGAGTCATGTCAGGGGCATGGGCGCCTCATTCTAGCAGAAAGAGACACAAAAATAGGAACTTTGGCAACAAACTTTATTTGAACAGATGCAAGATGAAAAAGCAGTTTAGGAGGAAGAACGTTGGGAGGGATCCTACTTGGAATACTCTTTTTTTTTTTTTTTTTTTAAATGTTTGTTCATTCCCCAGATCTCATCCTGCTCAAATGGAAAATACTTATTCCTATATTATTTCATGTTGTAGGAGCTTTGAAAAGTTTTAAAGTGCAGGAGGAGAAGGTCTTTAGGTAAAAGGGGAGTTCTCATTGTCAAGAAGATTACCTTTTTATTTAAATCTT
This sequence comes from Chionis minor, assembly GCA_013398295.1. Classification (NCBI taxonomy): domain Eukaryota; kingdom Metazoa; phylum Chordata; class Aves; order Charadriiformes; family Chionidae; genus Chionis; species Chionis minor. The sequence continues at coordinate 156,436 of VZSF01008090.1, read as the reverse complement.
TTTCTTAACGCATCTATTCTATTTATTCAGGACTAATCAGGGTTGCAGACAGTAAGAGAAGTTCACCTTGAAATTGGTGTGAGGAGAAACAGTTTCCAATGAAGGCTATAAAGGTATTGCTAATCATCTGTTTAATAAAGAGAGGAGACAAAGTTAAAAAAACAAAAAACGTTTGAGGCATTTTGTTTGAAAGACTGTGATAGCCTGGCACTCCAAAATGCTCTCTCCTGGTGGTCATCTCTTGGAAGTGCAAACACACAGCTTTATTATCCCAGTGATTTTTTTTTTTTTTTCATTTGTAATTGTGGCTTAGATGCTCTTCCAGTATAGTGTCATTCACTTTCTCAAAACACTACAGCAAAATTATGCTTATTATTTCTTCAAGTAGCAAATTGTTTGGGGGTGTGTGGTGGGTGAATGTAGTTTTTATTCAGGTTCACCTTCTTAATCAGACTTACCTCCTCTATGAGTTCATTCCTTTTTCTTTCTGTCTTTTAGTTGTGCCCTTTGATTCCTTCATTTCTGGGTGTATATTGAGTGACTCTTTTTCTCAGTTTGTTGACTGAGAAAATAAATTATACTTTCATTCTATTTATATTGGAAAATAACAATTTAAGAAATTGGACATCTGCCCTAGCATTTATTAACATACTAGCATGAAAAGGGAATGGGGAAGTCTAGGCTTCTGTTTCAAGAATGTCTTTCCGGTTCAGTTGCTCTGGTAACAGCTGTGAAAAATATTAAAGGATACATTGCAAGTTCTCAGTAAATTGAGCAGACTTGTGTATATTCTGACATAGAGCTAATACACTTTTTAGTACTTCGACATTTTAGGAACGAGCAGATACTGACCATAGCCAAGAAACACTGGAATTTTCACTTCATGGATGATTCTTTGCTGTGGAAACTGTCTACACAGATAGGAAGTCTTAAGAAATCCTTGCTATTCTAGTGTTAGTATTTACAGTTAGAAATACTACAGGGAAAAATGAAATTAACAGGGAAATGCAGATGAATGATGGACAAGAGACTTCTTAGGGGCAGTGTTCATTAAACTGTTATGATTATGCTTACTGTTACGATGTCTGCTTTTTTTCAATATTAGGTGCCAGCTGTCATGAAAACCATGGAAATCCAAGAAAGTGTCTACAATTGGTTTAAGTTTAAAGGTTGAATTATGTCATCTAATCTTCACTTCAACTGCTTCAAGCTTATGCTAGACTAATTAGAATACTGCTGTGAAAATATTCACGTTTTCTCTTGAGGGTTGTACTAAGATTTTAAAAGTAAATCAATAAATAAGAAAACATTTTAAGTAAACATTCATGTCTTACAGTAGTCCTTTATTATAACTTGCCAGAATTAGTTTTTCACTTCATTTTTGAGGCTTGTTAAAAGATCATATTTGTTCTCTTTATATTTTGGTTTATCTACATAAGTCCACATATTCCCATTTTGTGACGCTATATTTAAATGTTACTCTTGCATATTTAAAACATCAGGTTTTAAATTAATATGGGATTTTTCCAAATAACACGTTACATTTTAGAAAAATGAACATGAAGATGGTAGCATTTTCTAATGTGAGCGTGTGTTTTCCATTCTTACTCAGGTAGATTGTGGCATTAGATTTGAGGGCACAAGTTTACTGTGGAAGTACTATTAACTTTCTATGTAGTATAATGAGGAAATTGCGTAGTATAATGAGGAATAGTGGTACTGTGCTTAACATGTATAGAGTGACTCTGTGATTTTGAGCCTAACTCAAAACCTTGTGACAAACACTGTTTCTGCTCTTCTGCCGGGGTGTCAGTTATGGACAAATATGAATGGTTAAATACCACTGATGTCCATAAAAGCATATTTCTGTGTGTGAAGGCACAGCAGCAAAACATTCAGTGTCTAGACTCTGATGCGAAAGAAGGGTGAATTCTGACTCGGGAAATCTCATCTGTAAGCTCATCATCGTTTGTAAGCTATGTTTTTTCTTTGAAAGTTTCTGAGCTTAAGTTTCTGACCAGCCAATAAGAGGAAAAATTCAGTCAGTGAAGAGCCTCCCTTCCTTTTCTTTCTTTGGAAAGCAGTTAGTTTTCTTTCTGCCTGTAAAAGGGGACTTTGGGGTAAGCAATCTTTTGGGGATTTTTCCTTTCTGCCTGTAAAAAAAAAAAAGGGGACTTGGCTTATCAGCAGTCTTCTTGGTTTGGGCCCTTTGTCAGATACTTCTAAGAACAGAGGTGGAGTCATTGTTAATGGTGATAACCCTTGAAGTTCATTAGCAGTACAGTAGGAAAGATTCTCTTCTGAGTTGTATAGGGGTGGGAAGGATGACACACATCTGAATTTGGGGGGAAAAAAATGTCCTTAGTGATTAAGTAAAAAAATATATTTACCCAAAGGTCTCCCTGGAAAAACAGAACCTAAAGGGATTTTATTTTTAGAAGACAATAGATTTTTCAGATCCAAGTTAAGTTTCTATGAATGTAAACTCTTAAGTCACACGTTTTGGGTTTTTTATTTTTATAGGGACACTGGAATTTTTTTTGTGTGTATTGGTTATTTTTACAATCCCACTGATCTTATATGTACTTCTTACTTGATTATTTCGCTGTATACATAAATGATGTCTATTTTTTATTTATATTCTTTAGTTTCCTGATGTTTAAGCCCTATTTTAGTTTTAGAGCTCAAGTAAACTGAGTCTTCCTTTACTGTGTGCTACTTCCTGTCATCTCTGAACTTTAGGAAGAGTTTATTGTAAGATGATTGGAACTGACTAGTAGCTCAGCTGGAGCTGTCTTAAGATTTCAGTAGCCTCTTGTACTATAAAGTGATGTCATTATTCAGGCACTCAATAAAATAGACATTATTTCTATAGTTGCTTTTTGCTTTGTCTTATTACCTGTAGATGATTCTGTCTTATGATTGTGGATATTACAGACGGATATATAATAATAGAATTGTAGAATTTTAAGAGAAAGCTGCGCAACATATAGGTAGAAACACCAGTGTTGCCTTTGCAATACACACTTGAACTGGAAACAAAACCAAGTAAAAAAAAAAATGTATGTAGAAACTGTGGAGAATTGTATCATATGAGACAGTCATTTGGATAGTGGCTCAATCTCAAGCACCTGTCTTTGTATGGTGCAATTCCTGTCATGCAGATTTTTATAATTAGGATCTGAAAATGTTGGGGAAAAAACAGTCCTTGGATTTAACTTTTGTAAGTAGTTCAGGGTACAGCCACTTTTAAACTGTTTTGGTTCGTGTTTCTTTAAAGAAAAAAATTGATAAATCTTCCCACAAATTTAAGGCATGCTCCATGTAGTGTGGTAGAGGACAAAAAAATGCCTAGAGAGAGAATGCCAGGTCTAGCCCTACCCCTCACCTTATCTGTAGTAGTAGACTAGTGTGATAGATGTAATAGAAGGCATAAAATAAAGCAAAATGAACTTGTTTAAAATATCTCCAATCACATCGGTGGGCTTTCAGTCAACTGTTAAGGAGCAGACATCCCGATTTTAGGCTAGAGTCTGTGTCATGCTGTTAGTGGTTTTAGTATTTCTTCATGGAGTAATGTAGTAAGTCACTATGTGTGGTTTCCCCAAGACATTTAAATGATCTTGTTCAGTACAGGGAAGCATACTGAAAGTGACAGAGCCATACTTCTATTAGTAAGAGAATTTTGCCACTACAATTTAATAGTGCTGTTTGATGAAGCTATATTAACTATAAAGCATGAGCACTCTTCCTAAAGTACCGATAATGGCATGATGGAAATGTAACTTATATCATCCTCAGCAGTGTTTGTTAAGAAGGAAAAATGAATACTTTTAATAGCACTTGTTTATAGGCAGTAGACTTATTTTAATTTTCTTTGTTAAATTTGTACTGTGACCTCATCTAGTACTAGTTAAGTGATGGAAGATTCTTAACTTGCTTACACACAGTATCAGAAAGGAACTTCACTGTTTCAGTCTAGCATCTTGCTTTTTGTAACAGGCCATGTTTTTTCTGCAAGCAGTGTTTTCATCATGTCTATGTTGTGCTGTTTTTCCAGCACATCTGCAAACTACACAGGCTCTACTATTGTTCAATAATTGCCTTATACAGAGGATTTAAGAAAGCTGTGGTGTTAAACTGAAAAGTTAACATCTCAAATCTTAAAAGATTTCTTCCTTGCACTGGGATTTTAGTTCTAGTTCTGTCAAATACCACTACCTTAATTTTGGTAAATGAGCCTTTCTCAACTTGGAAAGGAATTGTGCTGTGATGGCATACACCAGCACAGGAGGAATAAAGCAATCCCTTATAAACCCTAGCAATTTGTGGGTAATATTATGTACAATACTGTGTAAAAAGTCATCAAGTTTTCAGTGAAAAATAAATCAAACAGAACTTCTCAATTATGATACCATTCACTATAAGTGAACCATTAATTTATTTAAATATTGCATTCCTTACTACATCTTGCCAAGAGAAGTGTATGGTCAAGAGAAGGAGTGATTCTTACATTTAGCTTTCTAGAATTTTGTTTTTGTAATTTACAGGGAGAAACATTTTCAATTTATTAGTTCATGTATCTCATTGAGAGTCTTAGTTCTCTTTCTCACTACATTTTCTAGTGAGGCTTTTTAAACATGGTGCATGGAACGTGGACTTGATATGCTGTGTTTGTAGGGTCAAATTTTTAAAAAACTTTCCTAAATGTGTCATTATTGAAGTTAGTTGAAGTGTAACATATGCATGAAAGTAAAGCTAAATGAGAAATGTGCCGAGTTGAAAAACATAATTTTAATAGTTTTAATCTTCATTACTTTTCATTGTCATTTTAACTGGAATATCGACTTTCCTGGGAGGAAACTGGGGCCATGAGTGTGCCGAAACCTTGAACTTGATCACATTCCAATCAAAAAGTCACTGGTTATATATTTACTTAAATTTTTTTTTTTTAGGAAAAATCACTCATAGAGGCTGGTTTTTTCCATCTGAGATTAGCCAAATTCCTGGGCTGTGTTTAGACGGAAACTAAACTTTCAGAGGAATATTATGTCACATTTTCTTATACTATGTTTGTTATATGCCCAAAGCACGTTTAAAAATTTATACTTTTGAAAATGTTGTGGGTTCTTACTGTTACAGAAGTTGTAATCATTACTGTTGTTGGTTTTACTTTTCAAGGTACCCAGAGAATGGCATAGTAGAAATGGACACCAGTAATCTTCGACCCCGAGCAAGAACCATTCTGAAGTGGAGTGAACTAAAAGTGGGTGATGTGGTGATGGTTAACTACAATGTTGAGACTCCAGAAGAAAGAGGATTTTGGTTTGATGCAGAAATTACCTCTTTGAGAGAAATCTCAAGGACTAACAAAGAGGTTCATGCTAAAATTCTGCTGGGGTAAGATTTGTTTGACCAACTCATAAAATCTCTACGTATCATATGAAGTTTGTTTGTTGGGTTTTTTGTCCACGGGTCATCAGTAGATGAAAATTTATTTCATACTTCGATTCCACAGCTGTCTGAGTCATGGAATGACAGTTCATGGTTTTTACAGTATGCAGACTTAGCTATGAGTCAGAATTGTTACATTTCCTGAGATTGCTGAAGGCAACCATAAATTTTCATGTATTACCTGTGATTCAAATGATCAGAATGTGTTTTTATTTATATTCCTTTTTGTTATATTTTATACATTCACATTAATTTAGATAAATATTATATGTTCCAATTCTACTGAAAACGGAAGAAAACTGCTTTCAATAAGTTTTGAGATAATTGGGAACCCCTGAGTCTCACCAAGTATTAGTCATCTCTGACAATTTGAGTAAGTCTCTGAACTGGCTAATTGAATGTTTAAAGAATAAAATATTTACGTGGGTATTATAACTTCTGATAAGTAAAATATGGAACTGTGGGATGTGGAAATTAGGAGTTATCATGTGGTTGAGCTCACTTTAGTATCTTTGCTTTGTTTTCCTATTTCATTTAAAACCTTTTGTATAGCTCTGCAGGAGCAGTGTTTGCTGCAGAAATCGGTATCATGTTACTGTCAGTAAGTGCTATGATTGCCACCTTAAGGATGAACAGATGACTGGTCTGTATTGGCAGTATCCTTGAGGAAGTCACTGTAACCTTCCTCCTCATCAGGTCTCCATTCCTTTAACAATGTCCTTTTCTGACGCAAAAGAACTAAAGCAAATGGGTCCAGTCTGCTACCTCCATCCTTGCAGAAAAGCAGGGTGGATGTCTACTTATATGTTAGGAGTGAAACTGATTATAAAATTCAACTAGAACTAAAGTGAAATTTCTTTTTATTTAAGACATGGTTGATTTAATAGTGGCTTGTCTCCCATTTATTCAGTGAGTAGTATCATTGTTCTGGGAGTATGTTACATAAAATTAATTGGACTATTCACAGATTAGTATAATTTTCTTTATGAGAAAGGAGAATTGTTCTGTGTGTAGGAATACTTGCAGTGTAGGACAGTTAGTTGGAAGATAACACGCAGAAGACTTATGATCAGGTGCAATTCAATATTTTGCATGGAAAAAAAAAAAGCCATCATACCTAGTACTGAGAAATAGGAAAGACATTGACTTGGTAAGTCATGGAAGTAAATCAAAATCTGTTTTGTGGATGGTTTTTAATTTTAGAATAAAGGGAGTTTTATTAGACAATCTCAGTGCACTGTGGTCGTCTTACATTAAGTAGAGCAGGTTTTGTAGGCAGAACAAAAAAAAAAACAACTTCAAATGTAAAGCAAGAAGAAATTGAGTGGTAGTTTGAATTATTAACTTGGAAGGGAGAAGACAAGAAATGGAGGCCAGTCTAGAGAGATGAAGATTTTCATTGCAATGCATTTAATATTTGTATGGCATTTGGTGAATCAGAGATGAAGTTCGTGACTTTCTACAGTCAGAACTGCCCATTTACTGGTTTACATGAAGTTCAAATGTCTATTGTTAACGTTATTTAAAACTGTTGCCTGCATGGATTCTTTCAGGTTTTTTTCTACTTATTAAAGCCTAGTATGGTCAAAATATGGTTTATATTGGCACAAGCAAGCATGTGGTAGCTAATAAAAAGTTTTGTTCATGCTGGTTGGAACTCTATAGGATAGTCTTTTTTTAATGTAAATAAGGTGGTAGTTATGCATGAAATTTGAGGATGATAACTTCAAATACTGTGGGTACTGTGGCAAGTACCATCGGGTTCCCCATAGTATTGACACTTAATGTCCTCTGAAAGGAGTTGGGGGGGTGGAAACGCTCAGTTGACAAATACCTTATTCTAAGATGGTAAATTTAAGTCCATTTTTCAAATGGAATCTTATTTCAGTGAATTTTCTTCCTGACTAAGAATTCAGGCTTCATTTACGTGTTGATAGATTGTGAATGCAGTAATCAACTAGTTATCTGAGTCTTGCCATTGCTGAAACTTATCAAGGAATAAATCTGTATCACCTGCGCTATCTGAGTCATTTGTCTCAGTTAGCAGTAAAAGTAGAAGATAAATGTGCTAGTGTTCATAAACTTACGTAAGGAGCATGCTGCAACAAGAATCACTTCACATTTCAGGTATGTTGATTTGCAAAACAAAACTCAATCTCAGTGTTTCAATGTTTTTACTAATATACATTAATATACTAATGTAATATATAATACAGAATATAAAATGTAGTAATATAAGTTAGTTATAGTAACATAATTACATTATAATTCTAGTTATTATTTTAGCCTATGATTGATACATGAATAATTTAATATATTATTGAGATATCATAATAAGTTCTTAATGTGAGCATTAGTTAACTGCCTTAAAGAAACGTGAAATCTAATTTGAATGCTTTATGAGTATATGCTAGTGATTAATTGATTGTATGTTAGTGACTAATTATTGGTGTACTACTTAAGTACAACCTTAGCAGGCAGTAAAGGGAGGCGGAGTTCTAAGGATTGCTTCAGATATATTAATGGCTTGGAATTTTTTCACTTTCTGGTATTACGTCAAAGAGGCTTTGTATAAAGCAGTTTTGTACGCAGTAGTTAAATGTTTGATTTATTGATCTTGATTGCTTTTGACAAAGATTTCCTGAAGCTGTTGGCACAATGGTAGGAAATAACAAGAACGTGTATGGTATAGTAATGCTTTGGGGCTGGTAGAACACCTGATGAGTACTTCTTTACTGTGTCTGTTGACGTGCAATGTTTCTTAGGTGTTACTTTTACTCATGTTTCAGTCATAAGCTAAAGGAAATGTCCCGTATATGCTGTCATCATTAGTTCATCTTTTGGGAAACAGATATGGATTAGAGAATATTATCAAATAGAGGAATGAGACTGAACAGGGGAGAAAAAGATACCATTTGTACAGCAGAATTAATCACATAATAATAATAATTCTCATTTGTACTGCATTTGCATTGCAACTAAAATCTGTAATTGCAGGGTATCTAAAACCTATCCAAACTGGACTTACTGTGTCTCAGACACAAATACTAGGGAAGCAGTGGTGCTTTGACCATGGGCTTAGGACCATAGGTCTTTCATGGCTGTGTGTGCATGCTTACAGTTCAGAATGGTCTCTTTGTGTGTGGTATCTCTGGACTGATTTTAACTAAATTTGCAGGGTGTACCTCTATTTTTGAATATCCTCTTATTTTTTGGGTTTATCTTCTGTTCCATGATGAAAGCAGTTACTTGCAATCCAGAGTAACATAGCTTGTCTTCTTTCCACTTTAATGGGCATGTGTCAAATGCCTGTTACCGGTGGGTAGTTCTGAGGCAAACTGTTCACAATTAATGTTGGAGCTGGCTAACATGATTAAAGTCACCACACCAGATCCAACCAAAGTAGTTCAAGTGGTGCTTTGTGTTTTCTCCTTGCTAGACTTCAGGATAGAGGCAAAATCAAGTCTTACTTTTCTTCAGCCAACCTTTGAAAGTGTGGGTTTAGCAAGGGCTCTGTCAATGCCCAGATGTGTAGTTTGTTTAAGCCTTTGGAGTTGTACAAGATTACCAGAAAAATGTGCTCACTCTGCAGATTTTATACCTCTTTGACTAAGTGAATATTTAATGAGTTTGAGGTCTTTACCCAAGTGGCAGTGACTGAAAATAATAGGAAGGGTCCTAAATTTTCAGTTTTATATTTGTCATCTTTTAGTTCTGCAGAATTTGGTGTGAGGCTTCCTGCTCCCTGAAAGGAAGGATTGTTTTGTTTTCAGATCAAGTGCTCTAATTTTTAAATGTGCTTATTATGTTTTTTCTGTGTAACCTGCTAGATCTGGGGCTTATCTTCCTCTTTTGAACACAATTTCTGACTTTTTTTTTTTCCTAGGATACCTTCCTGTTTATTTTCTTTTAGACTCTTTTTATGTATGTCAGGCATTTTTTTGTTCTCAGAAGGCAGTGTGGTGGTTTTACATGGTCTTTATGCTACCTGTACAGATTTTAATTTTAGCTGCTCCTTTTGCTACTTCTGAACAAGTTTTTCTACTTATATTTAACTTCTCCTTTTTGAAGTCATACCTTATATTTGGTTTCATAGCTTTGCGAAGGTGTAGAATTTAAACATATTGCAGAACTAACATATTGCAGAACATATTGTGAACTAACAGTGAAAAAAGTCTTGCACTTGTTCTGGATGATTTTGAGAGTTCTTGTGCTTCTGTGCATTTCTCTCTAGCTGGTCAAAAAAAAAGTGATTGGCAGTTGTACCTTGTTTTGACACTTTGAAAAATAATGGTATCATACTTCCTATACCTCTCAGTGTACATTGTGATATTCAACATGTCTCAGTTGTTGTCATACTTTGTAGGTGCCCAATAGGGCAGTTCTTAGACTGTGTTTCTTCTTTAGGCCTGGAGTTTCTGTCTATATAGTTTATCCCTTACTGATGCTTGTATACTTCTGCAGTATTAATTTTCTACCCAAAATAACTTCCCAGTTTTATTTGTTCTAAGTAGCATCTTGGAGTGTTGCTGGTTGATCTGGGAATACATTGTTTTGCTGATATGTGAAATATTAACAAGATTTACTTGGGCAGGTTTTTAAAATAGCTTTTGTGCTGTATCAGCCACTATCCTAATAATAAGAATTGATATCTGAAGAACTTGCCTGCAGCTTTCTTGCACAGACATAAAAATGGCGTATTTTTTCTAGGCGACAAAACTTCTGAAAGGGTGAATTTTTGTCTCCCTCTTTCCTCTCCTCCTTATGACTTCAGTGGAGCTGGTCACCTCCCTTTGAAGAAGAGACCTCCTTTTGAATCAACGCAACTGTTTCAAATCAAGATAGATTCTGATTGTCCAAGAAGACCGCTGGGATTTTTCATGGCGATTCTGTAGAGGTGATGCGTAGAACTTCTTAAGCACTTCTGTGAACTGCTTTTCCCTAGTCTCTAAAGCTAGAGATGCCTCTTTTTGTGATGCACAGCCTTAGGTAATAATCTTGCAGTTCTTAACAGGAATGATTCTAACAACAAGTGTGTTTTGGGTCCCACTTAATTATCCTGTTGGACAAAAGAACTCACATTTGGGGAGGGTGTGTGTGTGTGGAAAGAATGATAGGTTTGAATGTCAGAAGTGAAGTTTACTGGAAATCAAACTGTTTATTTTTAAATTCCAGAGTAGGTTTTTGCACTTGCTTCAATTGTGATTTCATTCTTGAGGAAAAACTCAAGAATTAAAAGATGCAATGGACATGAGGACAGAATATTATTAAAGAGACTTTTGGGTAGCATACAGTGACTCCTCATAATGCCACAAAAGGAGTCTGGGGTGCAGGACAAACTGCCCAGAAGGTACTGGAACACACTGTCAGCTACTGAGACTGGAGAAAGGTTGGTCAGCTGGGACTGGAGAAAGGTTGGTGTCCAGGCTGTGTTGTTTTAGTCAAATGTGAGAGATGGAAGAACATTATCTGACCGAGAATAATTCATGGAACAGAGTGAAGGCTTTAACCACTTTTGCTGTGTTAATTGTCCTCTCCACCAAGCTCATAAATGAGATGTAGTACCTGATTGAGCAGCTATGAAATCAAAACCAGCCAAGTTTAGAAGGAATCAGGAGAGTACATTTTGAAAGGTATTTGGTTGACTTGTTATTACAGATACCCTTTACGCATTTCCTCTTCCTTCTTTCTCTTTGACAAAAATTTCCCTTTTACAAACACTCTCTGAATAGTTATGATGGCCACGTTCTACACAGATCATAGCAATACCTCCATACGCTTTGTTCTCCTGTAAAGAGAAATCTTCAGAAGGTTCTGTTGTACAGGGAGGATTGGAAGGATTAGAATTTTAAGATTGCTTACCTGTAATTATTTCTCTTACATGGAAGAAATATTTTATCTCTTGATGCTTCCCTCTTCCAGATTCCTAAAGAGAGGGCATAAAAAGTAATTTATTTGTCCTTTATGCCATTTCCCTGCACATTGCCCATTCTTAACTGGCAATATGGAGAAACTAGTAGCTGATTGAGTGTTTCAGTTTGCTTTTCCACAATGGAGGGAAAGTACACTGTGTGTGTGTAATTCATGTTGAGTCTTTTGAACTGTGAATGTACTGTTCTTTTATCTTGAAATTTCAAAATTTGAGTTGCGAACCAAGTCTACCTTACTACAGATAGTGTTCTCTCTCAAGCTAAGTAGCCCAGTTAAGTAAGTGTGTCTCAGTCCTGCTGGTGAAAGGGTAAGAATTCAGAGGACAAATCCTGCCAAGGGAAAGGAGCAGGCAAATCCTGTGGATCCAAACCTGGTTAATTGCACAACTTGTGTCAACAGGCATTTGGCTTTTAATATCATGGGGCCCACAATTGGGTTCCTCTCTGTCCCTGAAACTCCTTGATCCTCAGGTAGAACAACAGCACCTATGCCATCAGGCTGGCCAGCCTCTGGTGAGTAGAGCTCTGGGTGGTGAAGGGAAATTATGACCCATGGTTTAGGCAGGTATTGGCATGTACATGGAAAGCAAAGGGTACAGGGTAGTAGGAAAAAGAGGCATCTTGGGATTGAGGGATACCCATCTCAAATGCATGTGTGCAAATACATGCAACCTGGGAAACAAGCAGGAGGAATTGGTTCTGCATATAGTTACAGAACTATCACTTTGATATAGTGGAGATGTGATGGGACAGCTCACGTGACTGGAGTGAGAGATGTGTGATACAAACTTCTCAGGAAAGGCAAAGATAAAGAGAGCAGGGCTGCCATGACACGAGGAAGTTTGTATGTAGGAAGCTCTTAAGTGAGATGACAGCAGTCTAATTGAAAGCTTGTGGATGAAGATGGGAGAGGCCAGAAAGGATGACATAGTGGTGATAGATCTCCCAATGATAGTGAGGAAGAAGACAAAGCCTTCTTTAAAAGTCTCTGAATCACAGACACTGAATTTTCATGAAGAACTCAAATTCCCTGAAGTGTGCTGGCAGAGTAACACTGAAACCCAAGCAGTCAAGAAGCTCTCTGTAGGATCTTGGGGATAACTTCTTGATACAGATACTGGGTAAGTCAACAGGGTTATGCACAGATGGATCTGCTGTTTATTGTCAACAGCTGCTTGGGGATCAGATGATCCATGTTAGCTTTGACTATACTGACCCTGAAATAGTAGATACCAAAATCCTGGTAGAACTAAGGAAGGACAGTAGCAGAGCATAGACTCTGGAATTTAGTAGAGGAGACTTCAGTTTCATTCAAGGAACTGGTTGATGGGATCCCATAGGAGGCAACTGTGAAGGGTAAAGGAGCTCAGCAGACCTGACAAGTGCTTAAGGACAGCTTCCTCCAAATGCAATGATGGTTCATTCTGAGTGTCAAGAAACTAATAGATGTACTGGGAGACTGGCAAGATTGAACAGGAAACTTATGACTTAGCTCCAGTGCAAAAAACCAGTATACAGGAGTTGGAAACAGGGGCAGTGTAAAAAGGAGGATTTTTGAACATGTAAGGGTGTTGTTACAAGAACCAAAGTTCATCTAGAGTTGACACTTGTAAGAAACATCAAGGGCAACACAGAGAGTTTTTACCCACAGCTTTGGCAGTAGAAGGCTAACCAAGGAAAATACGGATCTGTTGATGAAAAAGACAGATGATTCAGTCTCAACAGATGCTGGCTTCATTGCCTTAGTCTTCACTGACAAGCTCTCTGGTAGCTGTGCCTCATGAAAGCATTCAAGGAGATTCCTCAGCAGTGAACGAGAACTGAGTCAAAGAGTGTTTGCAAGAACTTGATCAGTGCAGGTCCATGGGACCAGATGAGCTGCATCCACGCACGCGAAGGGAGCTGGCTGATGTTGTGCTGCTCCTCTACTCTATTTGAAAAGTGGAGATAAGGAAGGTCCCTGACAAGGGCAAACATTGCCTCTGTCTTTAAAGAAGGACATCAGCCTTATTATAGTCTGAGGAAAATCATGGGACAGTCCTCTTGGACGTGCTGGCCATGTGAAGATGATTTGGAATAGCCAGGGTGGATTTTTTTCTAAAAGCAAATTATGCCTTACAAGTCTGGCTGAGTTCTGTGATAAAATGATGAGCTCTGTAGCCGAGGGGAGAGCAGCAGATGTCATTTACTTCAACTTGTAGCGGGTCTCTTGTCTGTGTCCCATAATGTCCCAATTAGGATGTTGTGATCTGAGTGGATGGACAACCATATGGGTTTAAAAAAGATAAGATTCAGGCTCAGAGGATAGCCATTAATTAGTTGTATGCTACCTGGGAAGTGATAACAAGCAGGGAACTGCAGGGGTGTATCCTGGGACCTGTACTGTTCAATATGTTGAGCAATGGTGTGGGAGTGCACTCTCACCAAGTTTGCAGAGACACCAAGTTGATGGAAACTCAAGGGTAGTACTGCCAGTCAGAGGAACCCAAACAGGCAGGAGGAATGGGCTGACAGGAGCCTCATTAAATTCAGCAAGGATAAATGCAGAGTTTTCTTGCATCTGGGAAGGCAGAGCCCCTTGCAGCAACTTTAACTAGCTGGGAAGTAACTCTGATGAGAAGGACCTGTGGATTTTGGTAGTCAGCAAGCTGAACATGAGCCAGCAGTATGTAATGAAGGCCAGCAGTACTTGGGCTGTATGAAGAGAAGTATAATCAGAAGACTGGGGGAGGTGATTTATTCCCTCTCTTAAGCAGTAACTAGACTGCAATAAGAGTACTAGATTCCACCCATCCCCAAACGCACACATACCCTACCTCAGTGCACAAAGAGACACATAAACTAGAGTGAACTTGGCAAAGGGCTGCTGAGGTGGTTTTGGGGACCATAGTGGTGCATGGCAGGAAGACCAGAGATGGTGGACATAAATTGTTATGAGAGGGGGAGAGAATTGTTTCTTTGGATTGTGTTCCATAGTTTAACTTTTAAATTACTTAATTGTCATGTGTTAAAGCAAAAAACCCAGTGTAAGTATCAAGTGTTAAAAGTTGGAATGTTTTGGGTTTCATAACCATTTCATAATTACCATAAGATAAAAGTATCTTTTGGAGGTGAAGAATGGGTTGACTTGCATCTTGAGTTTGTTTGTTTCTTTTCTGAGAACATAAACTATATCTTCAGTATTTGTAACACTATCCTTTCTCTAATAAACATGCAGACTTGGAACCTCAAAGTCTTTTGACTTGCTTTCTAGGATGTGACTTTTGGAAGTGTATTGAAGCTTAGTTTGTTCCCACTGAGGAAAGTAATTCCAAACAGTAGAGGAGGAACAGAAGGAAACAAGTATAAAATGGCAAAGAGTATGTGTGTGTGGAAGAAATGGTGGTGAGCACAATATGAAAATAAACAAAGAAGGAGCAGTGTTGAAATATGTGTATACATTTAAGAGAATCATTAAGGAAGGGAAGGAGCTCTTGAGATTGCTCAAGCAGGGTCAGGTAGTGCAGATTGCCTTGGGCTATGTCCAATTGTCTTTTGAATATCTTTATGGGTGGAGATTCAACAGCCTCTCTGGACAGTAACTTTAAAGACGTATTTTGTGTGGTCAGAGGGAATTTCATGTGTTTCTGTTTGTGCCTTTTACTTTTTGTCCTGTCAGAAGGCACCTCTTGTCCTGGTGGAAGGCACTAGTGAGAGGAGTCTGGCTCCCTGTTTACACATATGGATAGGAGCCCCCCGCATACAAGGCTTCTCTTCTCCAGGCTAAACACACCTATATGAAAGATGTTCAAATCCCTTAATCATTTTAGTGGCACTTTTCTAGCACCACTCCTGTTAACCCAATGTCTGTCTTACTGGGAGGCCCAGACCTGGCCTCAGCAGTGCTGAGTAGAGAGGAATGTCCACCTTCCCTCCACCTGCTGGCAGTGCTCTTAATGCTGTCCACCATCTTTGCTTACAAGGGCACACTGCTGGTTTATGGTCAGCTTCTTGTTCATGAGTTCCTCAAGATCTTTCTCTAGCAAGTTGCTCTCCAGCCACTTGGCAGTCAGCATGTACTGGTGCATGGGGTAATCTGTATGTGCAGGACTTTGCTTTTCCTTTTGTTGAATATAATGAAATTCCTCTCTGTCCAGCTTTGCAGGTCACTCTGAAGGGTAGCATACACATCTGTGATATCAGTGGCTACTCCTGGTTTTATACCATCTGTGAACTTGCTGAGAGTCCACTCTGTTCCTATCATTTAGGTCATCAATGAGGATGTTAAACAGTACTGGCCCCAGGGTCAGCCTCTGGGGTCCTCCTGAGGACATATTGTTCTTGCCTCCAACTGGACTTAGTGCCAATGGCCACAATCCTGTGGATTCAGCCAGTGTTTAGTCCTCCTTGCTGTACACTTACGTAACCCATGTCTGGATCAGGTCAGCTTATATGTGGGGATGTTATGGGAGACAGTATCAAAAGCCTTACTACAGTGGATGTGAGCATCTGTTCTGTAATCTTCCAAGCAAGTCACCTCATTGTAGAAGACTGTCAGGGTGGTTAAGCATGATTTCCCCTTTGTAAATCTGTGCTCACAATTCCTGGTCACCTTCTTGTCCTCGTATCTGGAAATTATTTTCAGGATTATTTGCTCCACCACCTTCCCAGGGCTTGAGTTGAGGCTGGCCAGTCTGTCAGCAGACCTTTCGTCTTGAAGACGGGAGTTACATTTTCTCTAAGTCCTCAGGAAGGTGTCCCAGTTGTCATGACCTTTTAAAGATGACTTAAGAGTACCCTTGTCCACATGTCAGGCAGCTCCCTTTGTGCTCATGGGTGCTCATGTGCACCTGTTCAGCCCTATAGACTTATATATGTCCAGTTTAAGTGCTCTATAACCTAATCTTCTTCCTTGCTCCACACATTCCCTCTGGTCTCGGGGGCCTAGGATTCCTGAACCATTGGTCTTACCAGTAAACACTGAGGCAAAGAAGGTGCTGAGTACCTTGGCCATTTCTTTGTTTATTGTCATCGGGACCCCACTATATTTAGCGATGGACCCACATTTTTTCTAGTTTTCTTTTGCTGTTTTAATAGTTATAGAATCTTTCCTTGTTGCCCTTCAAGTCTCTTGCCAGATTCAAATCAAGGTAGACCTTGGCTCTCCAGCCCTATGCCTACACAATTGGACAGGAGCTCCATACTCCCTGCTAGGTCAGCTGCCCCTGCTTCCACCTCTTACACACTTCCTTTTTATATCTGAGTTTAGTTGGGGAGCTCCTTGCTTATCCATTCAGGCCTCCTGCTTTCATGCATATGGTGATAGAGCTTTCTTGAGCTTGCAGGAGGTGATCCTTGAATATCAGCCAGCTCTACTGGACCCTCTTCTCTCAGAGGTTATATCCCATGGGATTTTTCAAGCAGATCTTTGAAGAGATTAGTTGCCTGTCCTGAAATCCAGTGTTATCTTGCTTTTTACCTTACTCCCTCCTCTAAGGATCCCGAACTCCATCATCTCATCATCATTGTAGCCAAACTGCCTTGACTTTAATGTACAGTGACCAATTCTTCCTAGTTTGTAGGTATCAGGTCTAGCAGTGCACTTGTCCTTGATCACCTGTGTCAGGAAGTTTTTATCACTGCACTCCAGAAATTTCCTAGGTTTTTTGTGTTTTTCACAGTTGTCCTTCCAGTAGATGTCAGGGTGCTTCAAATTCCCTGTGAGAGCCAGGGCCTGTAAACATGAAACAACTTCTAGTTTTCTGAAGAAGGCCTCATATACTGATAGCTGAGTAGGAGCTCTCTAGCAGGCACCTACTACAGCATCAGCCATGTTCTTCTGTCTGCTAATCTTGATCTCTGAGCTCTCACCTGGCTCCTGACCTGTCCTTACATAAGGGGCAACTCCCTCTCCTTGCCTCCCTAGCCTGTCTTTCCAGAAGAGCCCATATGCATTTGTTATACCACTCCAGTCATGCAAGGTATCCCACCATGTCTCCATGATCACAGTGAGGTCATGGACCTGTGGTAATTGCACAGACTTCTGTAATTCCTCTTCTTTGTTCCCCATGCTGTGTGTATTGGTGTGTAGGTGTTTCAGAGAGGCACCAAAGTGTGCCAGTTCCCCAGAAAGGCTGTGCTGGTGCTTCTTTCTTTGCAGGCCTACACCTCAAGTGATTGCACTTCTGTGCTTTTTTGTGTTGATTGCTACGTTTGTTCTCTTCTGATCACCCCAGGCCCCTTGCTCACCTACCTCATCCACAGTTTCCTTATGTTTGTTCAGGAGTCTCTCCCAACAGTTTTACCTGAAAGTCTGTGAAGATTTGTATATATCTACATAAAAATGAATAATAATGGAATCATCACAGATTCCAAACATGCACATAGGACATAGAAAGGCTGTATTACCATTATGCAATAGGCATTAGGCACTTAAATGGAGCATTTAATATCATAAATAATGGAATTGGACATCATGGCCCAGTCTTTGACATGTCATGGTTTCAGCTGGGCTGGAGTTCACTTTTTTGCTAGCAGATGGTGTAGCGTTGTGTTTGGGGTTTGGGATGAGAAACAGTGATGACAGCACACTAATGTTTTTGGTGGTTGCTAGGCAGCCAAGGCTGTTTTTGCTCCTCATACTATCCTGCCAACAAGCAGGCTGGGAGGACACAAGAAGTTGGGAGAGGATACAGCTGGGGCAGCTGGCCCCAACTGACCAAAGGTCTGTTCCAAACCATGTGATGTCATGCTCAGTATATAAAGGTGGAGGAAGAAGAAGGACGGAGAGGGATGGTCGGAGTTATGGCGTTTGTCCCCAAGTAACTATTATGCGTGATGGAGCCCTGCTTTCCTGGAGGTGTTTAAACACCTGCCTGCCAAGGGGAAGCAGTGAATGAACTTCTTGTTTTGCTTTGCATGTGTGCACAGCTTTTGCTCTACCTATTACATTGTCTTTATCTCAACCCATGAGTTTTTTCTCACTTTTACTCTTCTGATTCTCTCCCCCATCTGGATTGATGGGCGTGAGCTGCTGCGTGGTTCTAGCTGCCGCCTGGGTTTAAACCATGACAGATGTAATTTGTCTGAAGAGAACTGGGCAATATAAGGAATGAAGACATTCCAAAATGAGTAGTTGCCCTTTAAATGCCAAATTAATTGGGACTTTTTCCTCTCTGTAGGTCACCATGCACTTTCTGACTTTCAGGAATTCCTGGGGCGATGAGATGGAGCTCCGAGCAGGAGCATCCCTGGATGCCAAGCTTTTTCATTAACGTAATGCTGTACATTCAAACTGTGATAATCCATTCATTGCTAACTTTCTAGGCTAGAAATGTGATTTTGGCCTTGTTTGTGACCAATTCTCATTTGCCTTTGGTTTGCTATGAAACATTCTATGGGAAATGTCTTTGTATTTACTATTTTATGGTGGGTATCTTCAGATCTTTCTCTTGTTATTTTTTTGTTTGATTTTAAAGCACCTTAAATTTATTTATTTATTCACTTAGCACTGTTTTTATTATTGTACAGAGTACTTAACATGTTTCTGTATTTTCAGGACTCTTCCTTTGTTATTCTTTGTTTTCTGGAAGGCTTTTATCCAGTGTCACAGGGACAGTATCCCCTGTGAGTTTTTGTTGCGAAGGGAGGTGCTTCTTCTCATGTCTTTGTTTTTGAATTGAGATTCTCACATAATCCAGCTGGGTATGCTGATTGGTCTCCTATAACTATATCTAAGCTCATGATGAGTATGTGTGCTGCACCTACTCTCAGAATTCCAACATAATGTAAAATCTTTATAGAAGTTCACTTCCCTGTAGCCCTGCCTCTTTCTAGTGTAAAAGAGCTTATTGACAGTCCAGACCCCTGGAATGGTCCCTTGTGCACTCTTTGCATTGCTCTGAGTCTTGCAATTCAGTCTACAAACACATGGAGCAGTGGACTGAGCTTAGACCGTGCTCTGTGATGCCAAGCACACCTCCTGTAGCTTTGTTTTTTGTACATGAAGCCTTTGGGGTTCCATCCTTGTGTGTCTTCACCTAGCTCTTTTTACCTGGTTCTTTATGGGCATTCAGTCAAGTAAGTTAACATCCGCATGTTGGAACCTGAATTTGGAACTGTGGATGCCATTTTAGCATTGCGATGGTGCCAGCCACAAACTTAATTGGGTTCAAGAAGGGAGCGGTTGTAGTAATTGGAGGTGGTGGCCCCTCCCCTGTTGGCACCAGTGGCTCTCCTGCAGTACCATGGACAGGTCGCGCCACCGGTGGCTGTCGAGTGTTGTCACCATTGGCTGGTTGGCAGCGGTCTTCATCGGCTGCCTTTTACACTGGCTCCTCAGTGGATTTCATGGCATAGGGCCGAGTCTTGCTCCTGAGATACTGTGCTAAGTAGGTTATTGGGACCTGACATGTGACTTGCCATTCTGTCAGGCCAATGCTTTCCCCTTTTCGCAGGTACTAACTTTGTGTTTGCTTTTCTGACGTTCATCTCCTCTACAGATACCAGGCTAAGGAAAAAAGGATAGTCCCCGCGTCCAAATCTCTGCTTCCAAAGTCTGGCACCATGAACTGTAATACATTATTTTGTAGATACATCAAGCATTTTGTCTACTACTGAGATTAAAAAAAAAAAAAAAAATACCTGGGCTGGCTTGCATCTGTATCCACAATGTGAATTTGTAGGCTTGAGAGTTGGAAGTGTGTGTGTTTCGTTTGGTTTTTTTTTTTTTTAAAGGCTTCAACAATTCATATTAGATTATGATGTTTTTGATAGTAAGGTTTTCAACGTATCCTGGGAAATAGGGTTTGTTAATTATTTTTTTTTTAATTTTAGCACTATATATAGTAATAAAATCTTTGCATACTCAAAAAGTTGTCTTGTGTCTTTGTTGTTGCAGTGGCGTCTGTAATAAAAACAAAGTTGAATTAAAAGCACAGCTAATACTATCTCATTTTGTGCCTGTGCATTTGTATTTTCATGATGAACCAAACAGGTATGGAATATTCTGAAAAAATCTTGAAAATATCATCTGTTTTCCTGCTTGCATATAATACAAAATAAAAGAACCTCTATTTCATTCAGTGCAACCCAGCAGAATTTGGTCAGATTATCAATATAATGTGCTATCTTCATGTGAGAAGATTCTGTGAGTTACCTTTAAAACAAGCCTGTTTAAAATCAAATCTCTGGTCATCTTTGGTGAGGCTTGTAATTGTTATATGGGTATGCTTTAGCCTTGTTTCATTCTGTGTAGACAAGGTGTGTTTGCAATTTGTTGAAACTGCAGTTTAACCTAAGTTACAGTTAATGTTTAAATGTAAAGTGATCAGTAGTTTTCTCGCTGCAGTATTTTCTGTCAGATTGAGGTATTTTCCACTTAACATATTTTGAAGTATGCCTGTGGTTACATGTATTTGCTTTGATTTCAGAACATTCTTTTGGCTGATAGTGACTTAGAGTGAATATATTGAAGTGGATGTCACAACCTATGTTTTCTGCTTTCCAAGAGCAGATTTCTGTAGAGATTATTTGTTACAATAGCACATATTTAATTCTCTAGCCTTGTGAGTTTAACATTTGTGATTCGTTATTTTTATAATAAAAGTTGATAATTGTTCATGAGCTTACTTCAGGAGCATAGTTTCTCTTGTTTCAAAGGCACAGGAAACAGTCCTCACTTTAAAAAGTGTGTGTTGCGTGAGTAAGGATACAAGTTCATGCAGCTGTTATATGTGAAAGCACAAAGTGTAAAGATGCAATGAAATTATTTTGATACATACACTAGATATGAGTTCTAGCGGCTCAGCCGCTTCTAAGGGGATGATTGATGTAACGAGCATTTTGAATGGTAATACTGAAAAGATAGTTTGCATATTTCTGAAGAAGTTATCCAACTGTTGTATGATGTGGGAGAAGATAAAGAGTTGCTGGCTGAAAGCTTTGCAAAAGCAGAATAGAGGCTGATTGATCATAAATGGGATGTAAACAAAGTAGTGCATATGAAAAAATAGATACTGAAAGTGGTAGTAAATCTGGTCCTGTTTTGATTTTTATATTGTTTGTTAGCGGAATGCATATATTTAGAGACTGTAGCCAACATTATGTTCTGTTAGGTTTTATTCTGATTGTGGCTGTTTCTCTGCTGACCTGGGCAATACCTTTTGACAATAACCATAGAAGCTGACAAATGAATTAGTTGCCTGTGGTAAACATAAATTAGTGCGAGTAAGGTTTTGCTCATGGGAGGCCTAAAGATAAATTGTCATTAGATACTTTTCCTTATGATTCTTTGTGTGAATATAACCCTTGGGTTTTTGACTAGTAAATTTTCCCATTTTTATTCAGCATTGTATTTTGACTCCTAGTGTGTGTTGAAATATTTTTCATCTAATTTCAATATGGTAAAGTGATAGAACCAAAAAATTCCAGGGAGAGATCTGGCAATTCCAACTGAATCTCTCAGACTGTAAGAACTGATAGAGTTTTCACAATGTGGTAATTGTCATCTAGCAGCTTTTATTTTCTTGAAAGTTGACCTTTGAGATACCCAGGATACCGTCCAGTTGTCATACTTCTAGTCAGCTCTGATTATGTGTGTCTAGATTGTTTGGAACCTGAAGGTTTAAAAGAAGGAACTGTGTGTGGTGAAAAACTACAGATCTAAGAAGGTTCAACTGAAGGTTTCTGTCTGGTTATGGCTAGCCTAGGTAAAATAAAAGTTTGTCTTAGGAATTCTTTTGTATTGAAGGCTGTGGCTCTGCTTTGGGATTTAATTACTTTAAAGGATTTAGTGTAGTTAGATGGAATACAAATGCAGTCCCACTTATTGTGGGTAATTAAGATTTTTTTAATCTAATTTTTGGTATGGTGAGGTGAAGAAGGTACGAAAGGTGATATTTCTTGTGTGTATTTGGCAGAACAATATAACCACAATTTTATTAGATAACCATAATTTTTAAGAAAAATGATGTGTAGCCTGATCATTTTTAAAGCTATTGTATGTGTAATGTGGCAGAAGGATTAGTCTTTTATGAGTGACTAGCTAAACTGAGATTTTTAACTTTGGTAACAGTCATTTATTATTAGTTGTCATTTGTCACAATGGTAGTTGATCTTCCTGTGTAGATATGGATATGCAGCTGTGACATTTGTTGGAACATACTAGCTTTGTAAAATTATTTCATAGAATTTGCTTGTTCCTGATGTAACTCGTAGCAGAAAATAAAGTGTTTTTTCTCATTCAAATACTGGATATCTTTTAGGAAAAACTTAGTCTGAAAGTTAAAGTGCCCTTATCCCAAAGGAAAAAATAGAGGAGGCACCCAAAAGAGAAGGAAGGTCTACCATGACCTGTATGTATGATACAGAAATGATGGATCCCATCTATTTTATCAGTTCCATCTAGATATAGGAATAATATTGCTTATGTCAGTAGCATTGCAGTGCTATGATGGAAAAACATGCTTTTAAAAATTCTTACTTCCATGCAACTGAATGTATTTTTTATTTATTTTGAGAGATCTGTGCTTTCTAGTATTAATTAGAGGAGTTGTTTTATTTAACTAGTTAAATTAAAAAAAAGTATGTTGCACTTCAACGCAACAGAGATGGAGATCTTTGAGGGTTGAGATAATACACGTGATTTTTTTGTAATAAAACTGATAAAAAACCATGCTTCTGTATATGTGACAAAAACTTGTTGATGTGGTAGTAACACCAGTCAACCAATTTACAAATCTATTTGTGATATTTTTCAAGAAAGCAATATGATAATCAGTGTAGTTAAAATAGTTTAAAGTAGTTTACAAAAAAAATAGTAAATTCCGCAGTGGAATTTACTCCTAATAAGTATTCTACTGAGCTCAGGTTTGGTTTGTTTCCCAAAAACATGGATAGCAACAAGTAACACCAAGTGTATCTAGATTTGCGAGGACAGCTTTATGGTATTTTACCACCTTCCTTTTTGTCTTAAGGCTGTATGTGGAGAACTACATATATTGAAATGTTTTTTTTTTTAAACAACTACTTTCTAAATTTCTGGGAAAATGCACTAAAAAGCAGGGTAAAATACAGTAAAACAGCTCTAGACAATAAGGCAGTGTAGGGAGAGGGCAGGAAATGTTCCAAGTTCTTTCTAGGTGCAGTTTTGCTTATAATAGAGACAGTGTATTTAGACTGCACACACATTGCAGATTTGTAAGATGCAAAATTTGGGGAAAAATATGCTCTGAAAATATGCTGGAATTTGTCTGAAGTGTACTGGAATTTGAGAATATCTCTGCATTCGGTGACATGAGTAAAGTCATGTTTGTAGCTGCTACATTGAGACTGACATTATTGTTTCTCGACAAGATTTTAACTTAATAAATGATGCTTTGAATTTTATGTTGATGCACATGTAGCAGTATGCTTACTAATATCCAAGGTATTATTCAACTCCTATGACTATTTTAACTTTTCCCTACGGATCTGCTTAAAGTTGAAGTTGTGCTTTTTTATCTTCTGCTTTGTAAGCATACAGATACACAAACCAATACATTTTTTTTAATATGAATATAAAATGTCAACATTACTTAAGTGAAAGAAGTCATAATTGTGTATTTTGTTTTTAAAACAGATTCACTGCTTTTGAGTTATATTAGAAATAAGTCCTAGAGAAATTAAGCTGGATAGGCAGACCAGCAGTGGTATAGCTAAGGAAGGTCCTAACATAAGTAGACATACAGCATTAAAGAGTGTACTGAGATTTGGGGGTTTTTTTTGCTGGTTGTTTTTTGGTTTTGCTTGGGGTTTTTTGTTTGTTTGTTTGTTTTTTTAAACTTTTTTAGCTTTAAATAATTTTGGACTAACAAAAAGCATAGGACAGTTAAGACTCTCCAAGGGTACAGAAAATAAGCAGCGAAACCTTGATGCTTTGAGAATCTCAATCTGTATTTCTTCATTCGGTTTTCCTGCTAGAGATTATGTTTGCAATTTGTCCTCTCTCTATTTAAATGTATAGCACTTTTATGACTGTGAATTAATGGGGTATGCATTGTACATAATTTAATGTGTCTTTGCATGCTATCTCAGAAGAGAGAAGCTTCCACTCTCACCTGTCCTGCAGAGATGTACTGGCACCCACAGCCCTTTTAGAGGGGTAGGTGTTCTTGGGAGTGCTCTTCTATCAGTTCTGAGTTTTCTAGTTAAATAGCTCACTTTAAATCAATCCTGGAAATTGTGCCTTAAGTACAGCTGCAGATTTGGTAACAGCGGGAGCAATTTAAGTGCTGTAGCCACTCACAGACTGGAAGCACTCCATAATCTTATGTTGGCAGAGGCATAGGTTGTAATGGAAGCTGGTGTCCAGCATCCTAGTGTGGGTGGTTGGACCACCCAGTATCATCCAGAACAGGCTGCCCCGAGAGGTGGTGGAGTCTCCGACTCTGGAGACATTCCAACCCACCTGGACGCCATCCTGTGCAACCTGCTGTAGGTGGACCTGCTCTGGCAGGGGGGTTGGACCAGATGATTTCTAGAGGTCCCTTCCAACCCTTAACTTATTGTGATTCTGTGATCCAGACCGAGGAAAAGAAAATCAGACTTCCTGTGATCATGGCACTGGATGGAAACCTAAGTAAAGGGTGAAGGGTGTTACCCGCAATGGCCAGAACTGCTTTTAAGTAATGCCCCCTAGTGTGCAAATGAAGCTTTTCCTAAATACATTCTTTTCCCGGTCAGGAAAACAAACAGTTCTCTCTGTATATATATGCATTGATATAGCAATTTTATATTCTGTTGAAACATCCCAAATCATTGAAATTTGATAGCATTTGCTGTTTATGCATATGACCAACAATGGGGAATGTTTTCCCACCAAAAACTGCAAGGAAGAAAAAGGGTCAGAATAAATACAGATGCTAAAGTAAACAGCTGTTGGTACACTTAAAAGATAATTATAGTGAATCAGGACACACTCAAGGTCCTCTCAACTCCAGTTCCATGGACACCTAAACACAGCAGTGCTTGGAGCCAGCAAAAATTGTTTTGTTGCCTGCGGGTTTTTTCCTGGCTTAGTTTTTTTCTGCCTTAGTTAAGTCAGCATGTAGCAGAGTCCAAGAACTGGAGTTGGCACAAGGGAAGTGGTGGGAGTAGACGAAGAGGTAGAGCATGGAGCAACAGATCCCAGACTGAAGCCTGCTGTTTCTGGAAGTGTTCTGTTATTGCAGTTTATCCTTATTTAAAATGGACCTAATATCTTGTTTCCCTGTCTGTCCATAGTTTGATTTAGTTTTGCAGCCTAGACCTTATTGTAGGGATATGCCAGTGGGCTGACTTTCTTCAAGAGGATTTTCAGGTCACCTCTGTGGTTGTTTCATAGAGATACCATGCTAATAAGGCTTAGAAGACTTGTTTGCCTTATTCAGACATATTCTCAGGTCTTTCTACACTCTAAAGAAACATAGCATTTTAACTTAGTGGTGGTCTTCACCTGGAAAATAATTTCCAGTGTGGCAATATTTAATAATTACAATTATTAATTTTCATTATTGCCCTGCTTCTGAAGAGACACTTGTAGTTGTGCAATGCACTTGACCTTTGCTTAGCAGAATCTTGCACAACCTCCTTCAAATACTGAACAGTAACCAGTACATCATAATAAAGCCTTCAAAAAACTGTTAATCTTCACTCTTTCCTGATTTGGAAGTAGGCTGACTATGTGCTACTACTTCTCTGTTATCTCCAGCACATCTGATGTCTGTATAGGAAAGAAAAAAACCCCCTGTTTTATTTCTTGTATTGCAGGATGCTCACTGGATATTTTAACTACAAACATCACAGTCTTGGTAAATGTTAAACTTTATAATTTTAATAATTCAAGCTATGGTATTTATGATCTGTATTCGTTTAGTTTCTTTGTAGTTTCAAATTTTGAAGTATTTTTCTTAGGACCAAAACAGGGACTGCAGCAGTGGAACAGAATTAGGTTAACTTTTGAAGAGGAAAGAAGTTCAACAACCCCAAATCTCCTTCAGATTTTCTTTTTTTTTCTGATGGCTGGGCCTCAGCCTGGGAGAAATAAAGCTCTCTAGCTAGTAAATTCCTTTCTGTCATGTCAAACAGCTCAATTCTGAAACCAGTAACAGCATATGTGATTCAACGAAATCAGTGAGACTATGTTCAGTAATTACTACTTCCAGTATAAGTTATACTGAAAATTCCTGCTTAGTGCTAGATTAGGTAGTAAAGTGAAAATATATGAGAACAGGCAGTTGAAGAAGACACAATATCATTCTGAGGAGGGAAGAAAAGAGAGCGTTTTGAAACTGTTGGTGTTTTTATGGCCTTTTCTTCCTAGACGTATTACATTTGAATTAGAATGTTAGTAAATACAAAGAGACAGTAATAAGAGGAGGTGAAATACATTTTGTATTTCCTAATCCTTCTCTAGAAGTCTTCCAGCATTAGTGTTGTGGAGTTGTGGAGTATTGGGTCTTTTTAGTCTGGAGGAGAGAAGACTGTGGGGGAGTCTCATCAGTCTCTGACAGAAGATCTCATCAATGCTTACAGATACTTCGAGGGAGGGTGCTGGGAGGAGGGGACCAGTCTTTTTTCAGTGGTGCCCAGTGATAGAACAAGAGGTGACGGGCACAAACTTGAACGTAGGAAGTTCCATCTAACCATGAGGAGGAACTCCTTTCCTTTGAGGTTGGCAGAGCACTGGAACAGGCTCCCCAGAGAGGTGGTGGAGTCCCAGCTCTGGAGACATTCCAGACCCGCCTGGATGCCATCCTGTGCAACCTGCTGTAGGTGGACCTGCTCTGGCAGGGGGCTGGACTATAGATCTCCAGAGGTCCCTTCCAGCCCCTGTGATTCTGTGATTTGTTTACTCTTCACTAAGATAAGGTGAACCAATTTTGCACTGAAACCTGACATTAACAGGACTACTCATAGTACATAATTCAGTATCGTACATGTCTTTGCAGGATTGGGTTTTAGGTTTCCAAAACATTTAGAAGTCATAGAAGGGCTTTTGAAGCTTTCTGTTGCTTTTCTTACTCTAGGGGTTCCAAGTACCATCTATTGTCGTGCTTTACAAGTCATGTTTCTAATTAATTTCTGACATATAATTTTGTAACAATGTTTTATATGCTGTATTCGAGAGGATATGATTTTGTCTGGTCTGCTGTGTTCAGACAAAAAAACCTCATTTTGATGTTTCAGAAGTAGAATTGCAAATTTATGGATGGCCATCAGTAAGGACACACTCATCTGCCAGGTAGTCTGAGGGTAATGATTAGTCTTCATGTGAGTGTTAAGTACCTGTTTTGGTTTTCTTAGAAGTTGCAGTACTAGACTGAATTTTGTGTGTATATTCAAATAAAGTATCTTGTGAGTGATGAAAAAAGGTGCTAGTTAGCTTTACCTCATTGCTTAGGATTCACAAAATACAGAATCTAGGTCAAAGGAACTAAGTTGAATGTACTTTTTATTCTTCTTGTTTTTCAGAGGCCCAGAAGACACAATAAATGATTGTAAAATCCTTTTTATAGAGGAAATGTACAAGATTGAAAAGCCAGGAGCCTATCCATTGACATTTGGGGATGGAGATTTCAAAAGTATGGTTTTATTTTATTATTGTTATTTGAACACTAGTACAAACTGCATGAAATTTCTTTAAAAAAACAGAAGAATCAGTATGCAGAGGTAGTAGTAATTGGTGGGTGTGTGTGGGGTGTGTGGGAGTGTGTGTTCAGGAAAGTTGTAACATAGAATCCTTTTTAGATTTCTATTCTAAAAGTGTATTTACAGTAAGGTGGCTCTATTACTTGACATATTCAGAAACTAATAACATCTTAGTGCTATCAGTCATAGGCAGGGAAAAAGGGGAATAGCTGATAACATTCTAAACTAACTGTGCAGAATGAATTTGTAGTCTCAGTTAAGTTCCTAGACAGGTGTCTGGGTCACTAAAACTGCTATTGCAATCGACATCTTATTTAAATTTTTAATAAATTGATAAATGCCATAGATAGAATCAATCTGTAATGATGCGCTTTAATCCTGTCAGTGTGTGGAATTAAAAAAAAAAAAAGTAACTTTGTGCCAAAGCTGCTTGTACCATGAAAAAAAGAGATCACTAACATTTGGATTATTATGTGTACCTGCGTGACCTTCTAAAAATGTCCTCATCCTCCTAGCAACCACAAGAAGGAGTTAGTGAGAGCTTATCTAAAAAGTACTGTGACATTTTATTCGAAGTTTAAAAATATATTAAAGTTGGGAGTGATAAGTGTTTGTGATAGCAACATTGAGAGATTGGACTGCTAATAGGTATTAGATATTATTATATATCAGACTCCTGATCCCAATGCAATTTTTCAGAACCTTTGTATGCAGCTCTCAGTGCACAAGAACTGTTCTGCTCACTGTTTATTTGCCACTTGCTGTAGTATTCTTAAAAGTAAAAATGTGAGTTTCTGTAAATGAACTACTCACAATTCGCTTTCCATTACTTCTGATTTACTTGCCTCAGATTACTCAAAAAAAAAAAAAGAACTATCCAGTCTGTTTATTTTTTCTTGGTCACATTAGAAGGTTTTTGCAGTATCTTAAAATCTTTTTATTTAAAGAGTTGTAGTATAAGAAATGAAAAAGTCTACAGATAGTGCTTTGCATTTACATATCTACTTATTTTGCAAGTTTAATTGCTTATGAAACTTTTTAAAGGGCATATAAAATTTTTACACTTCATTCAGTTCTTCCTTGCAGCTACAGTGTTGTGAATGAATTTTTAAAATTGTGTGTGTGTATGTTAAGGAAATGAATTATTGCTATATTGCTGACTATACAAAATTGTTGGCAGCGGGAACATTTGATCTGACGTGAGTATTTATTTATCATAAAATCATGGAATCATTTAGGTTGTAAAAGATCCTTAAGATCATCGAGTCCCACTGTTAACCGGGCACTGACAAAAACACCGCTAAAACATGTCCCTAAATGCCTGGTCTACTTCTTTTTTAAATACCTCCAGGGATGGTGACTCAATCACTTCCTTGGGCAGCCTGTTCCAATGCTTGATAACCTTTTCGGTGAAGACATTTTTCCTAATATCCAATCTAAACCTCCCCTGGTACAACTTGAGCCTGTTTCCTCTCATCCTATTGCTTTTTACCTGGGAGAAGAGATGGACCCCCATCTCACTACATCCTTTCAGGTAGTTCTAGAGAGCGATAAGGTCTCCCCCCTCAGCCTCCTTTTCTCCAGGCTAAACAACCCCAGTTCCCTCAGCTGCTTCTCACAAGACTTGTGCTCGAGACTCTTCACCAACTTCATTGCTCTTCTCTGGACACGATTCCGCACCTCAAGGTCTTTCTTATAGTGAGTGGCCCAAAACTGAACACAGTATTTGAGATGCTGCCTCACCATTCTGTACTTCCTATGCTGATTGCCACCTTTATTGTTTCAAAGTCAAGCTCTTCATTTAACAGCTCTTGCCCTCCTGTTTTGATAGCTATTTCCTTATTTGTAACCTCTCTCCTTAAATGACTCACATATTGCCATCTGTGTAGAGATTTGCACCTCTGTCCATGTTTTATTTCATTCTGTTCCTCATCCCATTTTTATTCATTTCAGGATATTGTTTACAAACCTTCATAAATAAATGTAACACGGAAATACAACCTTTAAAAATGTAACCCTGAAGACTTAATTGATCTGGCAATCTAGCCTTATTTCTTGTTTAGAACTGCTCTTTCTCCTGAGCCCAACTTTCTCACCACACTGCCCTTTTCATCCGTTCACATGATTCTGATTTTTTGGTAAGCTGTCTTGCGTTTGTTCACTTATGCACAGTGCACATCAGTTGAGGTGTATGCCGTAAGCAGTATACCCTTTACATCTGGACTTTACTTACATCCTTATTCATACTTAGTATTTAAAATTTTAAAATATATATGCGTATACCTATAAACACACTCAGCTACCATTGTATGCTATGAAAAGCTTTTTTTTACAATAACAGCAGATGAAATTCAAATAATTAATTGGCATTAAGTGCTCTGAGATTGTTGTAAGAACAATCAGAAAATGCACCTACTGTATTTTTGTCTACATTAAGCTACTGTCCATATCCTTTCCAAAAGACAGAATGCCAACTTTGGAAATAATCATCAGATAAACAATGTAGGCTACCTATGCAGAAAAATTGTTATTCCTTGAGCATGCCCATATGTTTGTTAGGTTTTGTGTGTGTAAATTACATAAAAACGTGTATGACATGTCAATATATATTTAGCAGTTACGGTTAAAAAGAAGGTTGTTATTTGCAAATCATTTAATGAAAATATAAATTCTGCAACACAGGAAAAGAGTAGGGCTAAACCTACTGGAAAATTAGAAAACTAAGATGCGACATGCTTGCAAATACATTTCAAATATTTATATGCAAAATGGAATAACACCTAGATATCAACATATATTATTTCCATCAGAATCCAAATTTGTTCTGTGAAGGTGAGATAGCTCTTCCTGCCAAAGAAGAGAGTATGAAATGATTCACGCAACTAAACTGCAGCGTTGGTAGGGGTGAACAGACTTGTCTTCATGTGACCAATAGTGCAGACATAATCAGTGCGTTTGACTTATGACATCGTTAAAGCAGAAATGTGAAAAATTAAAGTCATGTCGTGAAAATGGCAGTTTGTATGCTGAAGAAAGTTGAAAACTCTGGGTATTAAACGAACTAAAATACATAGACCATTTTGCTTTCTTCCTCTTTTTAAAAAAATGTTATCACTAACATTTGACCTAGAGAAATGGTTTTGTAACAGAAAGCAGTAAATTACATAAGCCTAAACAACTTGTGGTGGTAAGAAATACAGAAAAATACGCAGTTTCTTTTTGCCTGTTATTTATTGGATGAGACTGGCTATTGAGTTTCTTTAGGGAGTGTTCAGTCATCACTGTTAAATTTTTTCAAAGGTGGTACAAGTTACCTGGGATTTCTTTAGTCAAACTTGGCTTGAATTGGTGTTGACACCCTGGAACAGTTTTGCCTAGCTGTGCTGGAAAATCCACAGATTTGTTCATCCGCTCTCTTAAAATGTTTCCTTTCTCTTCAAATGAACGGTGCAAGAGAAGTCTTAAACTTGAATATTGCTTCCATTTGGATAGTATGCAGATAAGTCTTATAGGCTAGACTTTATTAAAAGCAGTATTTTTTTGAGTGACCTTTGCCTTTGAGGCTTTGTAAAATAACCACTGCTGGTAGCCTTGCACATTTGCTCCTCATGTTTTCCAGTCAGTACATCTCACCAGGCTTTCTATCTGTAGCTGGTTATTTTCCCTCTTCAGTCGTTCTTCTTTTATGTTCTTCAGCTTTTATGCTTATTCTCTTAATAAATCTTAAAAAAAATAAAATCAAACTGCAGCATTCTAGCACTTCTAGTTTGGGTTGGAAGGGCCCTTTAAAGATCATCTAGTTCCAAGCAGCCTGCCATGGGCAGGGGCACCTTCTACTAGACCAGGTTGCTCAAAGCCCCATCCAGCCTGGCCTTGAACACTTCCAGGGATGGGACAACCACAACTTCTCTGGGCAATGCATTCCAGTGTCTCACCACCCTTATCGTAAAAAAATTTTTTCCTTGTATCCAATCTAAATCTACCCTCTTTCAATTTTAAACTGTTGCACCTTGCCTGGTCATTACAGCCCCTGGTAAAAAGCCTTTCCCTGTCTGTCTTATAAGCCCCCTTTACATATTCAAAGGCCACGGTAAGGTCTCCCCTCAGCCTTCGTTTCTCCAGGCTGAACAACCGCATCTCTTAGCTTGCCCTTGTAGGAGAGATGCTTCAGCCCTCTGATGGTTTTCATGGCCCTGCTCTGGTCCCGCTGCAACAAGTCCGTGTCTTTCTTGTACTGGGGACCCTAGAGCTGGACACTGTACTCCAGGTGGGGTCTCATACAAGCAGAGTGGAGGACGAGAATCTCCTCCCTCAACTTGCTGGCCATGCTTCTTTTTATGCAGCCCAGGGTATGATTGGCTTTCTGAGCCCCAAGAACACGTTGCTGGCTCAAATCCAATTTTTCATCTACAAGTATCCCTAGGTGCTTCTCTGCTTGGCTGCTCTCCGTCCATGCATCCCCCAGGTGTACTGGTTTGGGATTTTCCTGTGCAGGACCCTGCATTTGGCCCTGTTGAACTCCTTGAAGTTCATATGGGCCTACTCCTAAAGCCTGTCAAGGATGCCATCTCTGAATGACATCCTTTCCCCCTGGTGTATCAACTACACCACTCAGCTTTGTCATTTGCAAACTTGTTGAGGGTGCATTCAATCCCACTATTGATGTCATTGATGAAGGTATTAAGTATGGTTCCCAGTATGGACCCTTGAGGGACACTGCTTATTGATGCTCTTCACTTGGACACTGAGCCATTGGATGGCAACCATCTATTCTTTGGATGTGGCCATCCAGCCAAGTCCTTACCCATCTANGTTCCAAGCAGCCTGCCATGGGCAGGGGCACCTTCTACTAGACCAGGTTGCTCAAAGCCCCATCCAGCCTGGCCTTGAACACTTCCAGGGATGGGACAACCACAACTTCTCTGGGCAATGCATTCCAGTGTCTCACCACCCTTATCGTAAAAAAATTTTTTCCTTGTATCCAATCTAAATCTACCCTCTTTCAATTTTAAACTGTTGCACCTTGCCTGGTCATTACAGCCCCTGGTAAAAAGCCTTTCCCTGTCTGTCTTATAAGCCCCCTTTACATATTCAAAGGCCACGGTAAGGTCTCCCCTCAGCCTTCGTTTCTCCAGGCTGAACAACCGCATCTCTTAGCTTGCCCTTGTAGGAGAGATGCTTCAGCCCTCTGATGGTTTTCATGGCCCTGCTCTGGTCCCGCTGCAACAAGTCCGTGTCTTTCTTGTACTGGGGACCCTAGAGCTGGACACTGTACTCCAGGTGGGGTCTCATACAAGCAGAGTGGAGGACGAGAATCTCCTCCCTCAACTTGCTGGCCATGCTTCTTTTTATGCAGCCCAGGGTATGATTGGCTTTCTGAGCCCCAAGAACACGTTGCTGGCTCAAATCCAATTTTTCATCTACAAGTATCCCTAGGTGCTTCTCTGCTTGGCTGCTCTCCGTCCATGCATCCCCCAGGTGTACTGGTTTGGGATTTTCCTGTGCAGGACCCTGCCTTTGGCCCTGTTGAACTCCTTGAAGTTCATATGGGCCTACTCCTAAAGCCTGTCAAGGATGCCATCTCTGAATGACATCCTTTCCCCCTGGTGTATCAACTACACCACTCAGCTTTGTCATTTGCAAACTTGTTGAGGGTGCATTCAATCCCACTATTGATGTCATTGATGAAGGTATTAAGTATGGTTCCCAGTATGGACCCTTGAGGGACACTGCTTATTGATGCTCTTCACTTGGACACTGAGCCATTGGATGGCAACCATCTATTCTTTGGATGTGGCCATCCAGCCAAGTCCTTACCCATCTAATAGTTCATCCATCAAACC
Organism: Chionis minor; assembly: GCA_013398295.1. Classification (NCBI taxonomy): domain Eukaryota; kingdom Metazoa; phylum Chordata; class Aves; order Charadriiformes; family Chionidae; genus Chionis; species Chionis minor. The sequence goes on along the minus strand of VZSF01008090.1, from coordinate 122,562 downwards.
CGTATCTCTCCAATATAACAGTAAGAATGTTGTGAGGGACTGTATCAGTCATTACAGAACTCCAGGTAGATGACATCTGTAGTTCTTCCCTTGTCCACTGGTGCATCCAGTCCACTGTAGAGGGCCACTGGATCAGTCAGGCATGATTTGCCCTTGGTGAAGCCATGTTGGCTGTCTTTTATCATCTCCCTGTCTTCCATATGCTTCGACGTCTCTTCCAGGAATCTCTGTTCTGTGGTCTTACTTAGGACTGAGGTGAGGCTGACTGGTCAGTAATTGCCAGGGTTTTCCTTTTTACACTTTTTAAAAAAGGGTGCAATATTCCTTTTTCTCCAGTCACTGGGGACTTCCCCTGACTGCCATGACTTTTAAGATAGTGATGGAAAGTGGCTTAGCAACTACATCTGCTAGTTTCCTCAGGACCCTGGGAAGCATCTCGTCAGGTCCCATAGGCTTGGTAGTTCAGGTTCCTCAGGTGGTCACAAACCTGATCTTCTTTTACAGTGGGAGGGACTTCGCTCCCACAGTCCCTGCCTTGAATTTCAGAGGCTTGGAAGATGTGGAAAGGGTGAAAAAAACCACTGCGTTACCTCAGCATTCTCCATGTTGGTTGTCACTAATTCCTCTGTGTCATTTATGGGGGCAGAGAAGGAGGATGGGGGAGCAGGTACATTTTCTTTAATCTTCGTTTTCTGACCAATGTACCTGTAGAAGCCATTCTGACTATTCCTTGCATCCCCTGCCAAATCCAGCTCCAACTGTGCCTCAGCTGTCCCAATCCTGTTCCTACACATCCAGGCAGCACCCCTATATTCTNGTTCCAAGCAGCCTGCCATGGGCAGGGGCACCTTCTACTAGACCAGGTTGCTCAAAGCCCCATCCAGCCTGGCCTTGAACACTTCCAGGGATGGGACAACCACAACTTCTCTGGGCAATGCATTCCAGTGTCTCACCACCCTTATCGTAAAAAAATTTTTTCCTTGTATCCAATCTAAATCTACCCTCTTTCAATTTTAAACTGTTGCACCTTGCCTGGTCATTACAGCCCCTGGTAAAAAGCCTTTCCCTGTCTGTCTTATAAGCCCCCTTTACATATTCAAAGGCCACGGTAAGGTCTCCCCTCAGCCTTCGTTTCTCCAGGCTGAACAACCGCATCTCTTAGCTTGCCCTTGTAGGAGAGATGCTTCAGCCCTCTGATGGTTTTCATGGCCCTGCTCTGGTCCCGCTGCAACAAGTCCGTGTCTTTCTTGTACTGGGGACCCTAGAGCTGGACACTGTACTCCAGGTGGGGTCTCATACAAGCAGAGTGGAGGACGAGAATCTCCTCCCTCAACTTGCTGGCCATGCTTCTTTTTATGCAGCCCAGGGTATGATTGGCTTTCTGAGCCCCAAGAACACGTTGCTGGCTCAAATCCAATTTTTCATCTACAAGTATCCCTAGGTGCTTCTCTGCTTGGCTGCTCTCCGTCCATGCATCCCCCAGGTGTACTGGTTTGGGATTTTCCTGTGCAGGACCCTGCATTTGGCCCTGTTGAACTCCTTGAAGTTCATATGGGCCTACTCCTAAAGCCTGTCAAGGATGCCATCTCTGAATGACATCCTTTCCCCCTGGTGTATCAACTACACCACTCAGCTTTGTCATTTGCAAACTTGTTGAGGGTGCATTCAATCCCACTATTGATGTCATTGATGAAGGTATTAAGTATGGTTCCCAGTATGGACCCTTGAGGGACACTGCTTATTGATGCTCTTCACTTGGACACTGAGCCATTGGATGGCAACCATCTATTCTTTGGATGTGGCCATCCAGCCAAGTCCTTACCCATCTAATAGTTCATCCATCAAACCCGTATCTCTCCAATATAACAGTAAGAATGTTGTGAGGGACTGTATCAGTCATTACAGAACTCCAGGTAGATGACATCTGTAGTTCTTCCCTTGTCCACTGGTGCATCCAGTCCACTGTAGAGGGCCACTGGATCAGTCAGGCATGATTTGCCCTTGGTGAAGCCATGTTGGCTGTCTTTTATCATCTCCCTGTCTTCCATATGCTTCGACGTCTCTTCCAGGAATCTCTGTTCTGTGGTCTTACTTAGGACTGAGGTGAGGCTGACTGGTCAGTAATTGCCAGGGTTTTCCTTTTTACACTTTTTAAAAAAGGGTGCAATATTCCTTTTTCTCCAGTCACTGGGGACTTCCCCTGACTGCCATGACTTTTAAGATAGTGATGGAAAGTGGCTTAGCAACTACATCTGCTAGTTTCCTCAGGACCCTGGGAAGCATCTCGTCAGGTCCCATAGGCTTGGTAGTTCAGGTTCCTCAGGTGGTCACAAACCTGATCTTCTTTTACAGTGGGAGGGACTTCGCTCCCACAGTCCCTGCCTTGAATTTCAGAGGCTTGGAAGATGTGGAAAGGGTGAAAAAAACCACTGCGTTACCTCAGCATTCTCCATGTTGGTTGTCACTAATTCCTCTGTGTCATTTATGGGGGCAGAGAAGGAGGATGGGGGAGCAGGTACATTTTCTTTAATCTTCGTTTTCTGACCAATGTACCTGTAGAAGCCATTCTGACTATTCCTTGCATCCCCTGCCAAATCCAGCTCCAANGTTCCAAGCAGCCTGCCATGGGCAGGGGCACCTTCTACTAGACCAGGTTGCTCAAAGCCCCATCCAGCCTGGCCTTGAACACTTCCAGGGATGGGACAACCACAACTTCTCTGGGCAATGCATTCCAGTGTCTCACCACCCTTATCGTAAAAAAATTTTTTCCTTGTATCCAATCTAAATCTACCCTCTTTCAATTTTAAACTGTTGCACCTTGCCTGGTCATTACAGCCCCTGGTAAAAAGCCTTTCCCTGTCTGTCTTATAAGCCCCCTTTACATATTCAAAGGCCACGGTAAGGTCTCCCCTCAGCCTTCGTTTCTCCAGGCTGAACAACCGCATCTCTTAGCTTGCCCTTGTAGGAGAGATGCTTCAGCCCTCTGATGGTTTTCATGGCCCTGCTCTGGTCCCGCTGCAACAAGTCCGTGTCTTTCTTGTACTGGGGACCCTAGAGCTGGACACTGTACTCCAGGTGGGGTCTCATACAAGCAGAGTGGAGGACGAGAATCTCCTCCCTCAACTTGCTGGCCATGCTTCTTTTTATGCAGCCCAGGGTATGATTGGCTTTCTGAGCCCCAAGAACACGTTGCTGGCTCAAATCCAATTTTTCATCTACAAGTATCCCTAGGTGCTTCTCTGCTTGGCTGCTCTCCGTCCATGCATCCCCCAGGTGTACTGGTTTGGGATTTTCCTGTGCAGGACCCTGCATTTGGCCCTGTTGAACTCCTTGAAGTTCATATGGGCCTACTCCTAAAGCCTGTCAAGGATGCCATCTCTGAATGACATCCTTTCCCCCTGGTGTATCAACTACACCACTCAGCTTTGTCATTTGCAAACTTGTTGAGGGTGCATTCAATCCCACTATTGATGTCATTGATGAAGGTATTAAGTATGGTTCCCAGTATGGACCCTTGAGGGACACTGCTTATTGATGCTCTTCACTTGGACACTGAGCCATTGGATGGCAACCATCTATTCTTTGGATGTGGCCATCCAGCCAAGTCCTTACCCATCTAATAGTTCATCCATCAAACCCGTATCTCTCCAATATAACAGTAAGAATGTTGTGAGGGACTGTATCAGTCATTACAGAACTCCAGGTAGATGACATCTGTAGTTCTTCCCTTGTCCACTGGTGCATCCAGTCCACTGTAGAGGGCCACTGGATCAGTCAGGCATGATTTGCCCTTGGTGAAGCCATGTTGGCTGTCTTTTATCATCTCCCTGTCTTCCATATGCTTCGACGTCTCTTCCAGGAATCTCTGTTCTGTGGTCTTACTTAGGACTGAGGTGAGGCTGACTGGTCAGTAATTGCCAGGGTTTTCCTTTTTACACTTTTTAAAAAAGGGTGCAATATTCCTTTTTCTCCAGTCACTGGGGACTTCCCCTGACTGCCATGACTTTTAAGATAGTGATGGAAAGTGGCTTAGCAACTACATCTGCTAGTTTCCTCAGGACCCTGGGAAGCATCTCGTCAGGTCCCATAGGCTTGGTAGTTCAGGTTCCTCAGGTGGTCACAAACCTGATCTTCTTTTACAGTGGGAGGGACTTCGCTCCCACAGTCCCTGCCTTGAATTTCAGAGGCTTGGAAGATGTGGAAAGGGTGAAAAAAACCACTGCGTTACCTCAGCATTCTCCATGTTGGTTGTCACTAATTCCTCTGTGTCATTTATGGGGGCAGAGAAGGAGGATGGGGGAGCAGGTACATTTTCTTTAATCTTCGTTTTCTGACCAATGTACCTGTAGAAGCCATTCTGACTATTCCTTGCATCCCCTGCCAAATCCAGCTCCAACTGTGCCTCAGCTGTCCCAATCCTGTTCCTACACATCCAGGCAGCACCCCTATATTCTTGCCAGGATACATGTCCTGGCAATACATGTCCCTGCTTCCGCTGCCTGTGCATTTTCCTTCTTAGGCTTCGGTTTGACCAGGAGGTCCTTACTCAGCCGTGTTAGTCTCCTGCCCTCCTTCCCCAATTGGTTACATATGGCAAATGAGAGCTCTTGTACTATAAGAAAAATGTCCTTAAAGAGCTTCCATCTCTGTTCTGCTCTTTTATCTGTGTAGACGGTTTCCTAGGGGGCCCCATCCACTAATTATTTAAACAATTAAAAGTTCAGTCTCCTATAATTCAGGGTCCTGACTTTAATCTTTGCTTGGCTTATATTCCTTGATATTGTGAATTCTACCAGGGCTTGATCACTGTCGCTCAGGCTGCCACTGGTCTTGACCTCTCCAATTAGTTAATCTAATTTGGCAAGGAACAGGTCCAGTAATGCTTCTCTTCTGGTTGGCCTGTCACCTGGAGTAAGAAATTATCCTCAGTGCTCTCCGAGAGTCTCCTGGACTGCTTACAGCTTGCTATGCTGCTTTTCCAGCAGATGACAGTGTGACTGAAGTCCACCAGCTGGATCAGAGCCTGGAAGCATGATCGTAGAATCACAGAATCATAGAATGGTTAGAGTTGGAAGGGACCTTAAAGATCATCAAGTTCCAACCCCCCTGCCATGGGCAGGGACACCTCTCACTAGAGCAGGTTGCTCAAAGCCCCATCCAGCCTGGCCTTAAACACTTCCAGGGATGGGGCCTCCACAACTTCCTTGGGTAACCTGTTCCAGTGCCTCACCACCCTCACAGTAAAGAACTTCTTCCTAATATCTAATCTAAATCTCCCCTCTTCCAGTTTAAAACCATTACCCCTTGTCCTATCACTAGACTTCCTGACAAAGAGTCCCTCTCCAGCTCTCCTGTAGGCTCCCTTCAGATACTGAAAGGCTGCTATCAGGTCTCCCCGGAGCCTTCTCTTCTCCAGGCTGAACAGCCCCAGCTCTCTCAGCCTGTCCTCATAGGAGAGGTGCTCCATCCCTCTAATCATCTTAGTGGCCCTTCGCTGGACCTGTTCCAACAGTTCCATGTCCTTTCTATGTTGAGGACTCCAGAGCTGGACACAGTACTCCAGGTGGGGTCTCACAAGCGCAGAGTAGAGGGGGAGAATCACCTCCCGTGCCCTGCTGGTCACGCTTCTTTTGATGCAACCCAGGATAGGGTTGGCTTTCTGGGCTGCCAGCGTGCACTGCTGGCTCATGTTGAGCTTCTCATCCATGAGCATTCCCAAGTCCTTCTCCTCAGGGCTGCTCTCCAGTCATTCTCTGCCCAGCCTGTATTTATGCCTGGGATTGCCACGTCCCAGGTGTAGGACTCTGCACTTGGCTTGGTTGAACTTCATGCCATTTGCAGAGCGATGCTTCCTGTAGCTGAAGAACGCTTTGTCAAGAGTCTCCCCTTAATGGCGTGACTGGTAATAAACACCGACCATGGTGTCTCCTTTGTTGGCTTGACCTCTAATTTTCACTCACAAGCTCTCAACCTGTTCATTGCTGTTTTTCAAAGACAGCTCTGTGCAATCAGTCCATAGAAGCCAAATCACCCCCCCCTCCTTCCTGGCCCGTCCCTCCTGAACATCAATTATAGCCATCAATTGCAGCGTTCTAGTCATGTGATTAATCCCACTAGGTGTCATTGGTAGTGATTAGATCACAGCTTTCCAACTGCGCAGTTGCTCCCAGTTCCTCCTGTTCGCTACCCATGCTACGTGCATCGGCGTAGAGGCCTTTCTGTTGGACTACTGGCTGTGTCACCTTTTTAGAGGAAAAAGCCCCAATTCCTTTGAGGCATTTCACAGGTTGGTTCCTAATACATCACCAGCCACTGACTCATCTTTGTTACTCCAAACTCTTCCCTCTCTAAGTCTAGTTGCTTCCACCTTTGAAGATGAAAGTATTCTTCAAGGTCCTCCAGAAAGACTGCAGATGTAGCACAACAGTTGGTGTTTCAGCCCCTCTTTCTCATAAGACTTTCAGTCTGGAGTTTCTCTCCATAGAGATTTTACACTGATATCTTACCCTTGTGCATGAAATTTTCTGTAAAGTCTATTCAGCTGGGAGGGCAAATCTTTCCTCATCAGGAAGGAGCTGGGATTTCTGCAAACCCTTAGTGTTTCCTTCTCAGTATGCTTAGGAAAAAGGTAAAAGTATCCTGAACTCCTCTGGATATGTCAGGGATTCACTCATCTTTCTATTCAAGAGTTAACTACTACAAGAAATACTTTGATTGCTTATGTTATCCAAGCAAACTAACTTAAAAGGAACTGATGAGCTATATAGCTTCTGAAGGCAGCAACTTAGATAATGACTCACAGTGAAGAAGAATAAAAAATAAAGCTGAGAGAAGATGTAAGCTTGTCCTTGACTATTGTTCTCTCGTGCTAGTCACAGAAGCCTGGCGTAGTTCTCTGTGTTTGGGGTTTCACAAATTCTAGTCTCTCCTAAAAATGTATCAGAACAGCAGCAGTCCTACAGTATGAAAAAAAATCTGTGTCTTCCTAAGGGTTAAATCTTTTCATTGGAACAGGCAGTGTTTTCTTAAATATTATTACTTGTTGCTTGTGCCCTTCTCTTGTTGTCTAATATTCTTGTCTGCTTAGCACTCATGGAAGAGTCTGATGTTCATGCAGCCTTCAAAGGGCTGTAAGGGACTTTGGGGGGGTTGTTTTCATTTTTGTAGTGGGGCTGTACATATTCAGTATGGTTTTATCCCAGAGAATGAAAGTGTTATTTTTTGACTAGTGACTTTAGGGTATTTTTGGCAAAGATTATCACAGGGATAAGTTTGTCTGTTCTTATCTCACTGTCCTTTTAGGCCAGTTGCCCTTTTAAGTAGGCATTGTCAAACAGTTCAGAAGTTCCTCAGATAGTTTGCCTGTGGACTTAAAAGAAAATTTCTCCCAAGTTTTGGTATTCTAGCTGTTTCAGTTTCTGAACTTCTATAACCTATGATTATTTTTTTCTTCCACAATGGTACTCAAAAGGACGTTTTCTGGCCCATTCTAAACTTTAAGAAAAATGTTCTATTATCTCAAGTTTCTAGATTCTCCAGCTTCCTACTGCCAGCTCCAGATTCTCAAATAGTTTTCCTTGTCTTCTGATTCAAAACCAATTACTTCTTTCAGATAAAATACTATTTCCAGAGAGGTTTGGAAGTACTCTAGTAAATTATTGTATTAGACTAGTTTAAGATCAAATTCATTTCCATGACATTTCTAGATGACTTTTGCGGAGAGGATATAAATGATTTCTTTTTCTTTTAATGTTGGAATTCTTTGGGCTGTGATCAAGTTCTCTTCTGAAGTGTTCTCTCATTTCTTTGGACCTTCTACTTGTTTCAAACATTTGTCCTGTAAGTGTTAATGCTGCTACAAGTGTGTTCAGTGTTTCTTCCCTCTCCTCTTTTCATATCTAGTTTACACTACTAAATGTTTTTCTCTTCTATAAAAGCATTTTTTCCCTGATTGAGGAACTAATCTCAGTGGCTTCATTTCATGGGTCCAAATTTCCAGCTGAGCTGAAACAGGAAGTTAGTGTTTCTTTGTGTGTAAATTAAACTGCTGCTGTGAAACAACTGGTGATTTGGGGTTGTGTGTAGTGTCAGACTACTAATTCTTCTATCCAACTGTAAATTTAATTTAAGGAAGAGAGCTGTCTCAAATTGTAGTTTCATTTTCATTTGACTATCGTCAGTTACCTAATTGGAATTTCTTCATGGCTCTGTTTAAGAGGACTCCAACTAGAGGTCGTGCAAGGCACCATCAGGGAGCAGAGTGTGCAGGTGGCACATTGGGATCAGGAGGGGAGAAAGTAAGACAAGCTGCTGGTTAGTCATTTTCTTTACTGCTTGTTTATACAGCAGAAGAAAACCCATTACCCTAGATAGTCAAATATTTCATTGTAAGAAAAAAGCATTGTCAAGGTGGTAGTGTTCACGTGCAGAAATAATTTTTTCCTGTAGGTACAGTAATGCACTTTTCCAAGATAACATGGCATCTGACTTTTTCTTTGTTTTTGACAGGAAAAAGTGGCCCTGAATGCAAGCACTGTAGGGCTGATCCAGATAAGGAGTGCCGTTTTTGTTCGTGTTATTTGTGTGGTGGAAAACAGGATGCTCACATGCAACTCCTGTGTGATGAATGTAATATGGCTTATCATATATACTGCCTGACCCCTCCCTTAAGCAAGATACCAGAAGATGAGGACTGGTAAATATACAAGGATGATTTACTTGTCTATATTGCCATTCTGTACATGGAAGCTTTTTGTTATTTGCACCTCATGAGAGACAACACTGAAGAATTTTTTTAATTCTGCTCTGTTTTTCATCCATCTACTTAATATAAGGCTTACGTTTTCTCTCAAGGTAATTCCTTTAAATCCATTCACAAAGGATTAGTAGTAAGCTTTAATGACCATTGTGGAGTTTCAAAACTGGTATGTTCATTTTATTCATTATGATCTTCTGTGAAATTATCTGATCTGATTGTGTTTATCAGCAGTGGTTGTTCCCCAGCTTTTCAATTTTGTTGAAGCTTCACTGCTTGAACTACTGTGTTACCTCACCCTTCTCTTTCCTTTCATCCTCTGTCCCTGTTGCTGCCCCTGTACCCTCCCTGTGTCTTCTTGTTGCCTCTTCTCCATTCATTTCTCCTGCTATGGGAGGACCACCACCTTGCTACTCTTCATTTCTACTGTCTCTGGTCCTGCCAGCAGGAAAACCAAGCTAACTGATATTGTTAAATCAAGATAATTGTATTTTGAAGTGAATCTGCATGGTCCCATTAGCAGCCCATTAAGTTATCTCCTGGGCTCTGTATGATTTTTTGTATTTGTTAGTGATCTAAAATTTACGCTGTTCCTATTTATAGTTAGCTAATCCTTGATAAATGAGTAATAAATAAACTTTATTCTGATAAAGTTTTACATTTCATAGACATCAATGAATGTCTAAGATGTCTATGCATACATTTTATGGAATCTCTTTGGACCTTGTGATTAAATTTTATGTAAAAATCTGTGAAGTGCTATGGAAGTTTTAACATTCTCTGGAAATAATAACAACTCAATCTTCTATACCATAATGGATGCCATATTTGGTTTGTTTATTGGTCAGTGCTTAATGGTCTCCATGTTTTCTGGGGCATTCCATTTTTTTCTGAACTCCTCCTGTGTTTATGTCAATGTGTGATTTAGCAATTGAGACCATTAACATTGATAGGTGTTTCTCAGTGTCTACATTTGGCCACAGGATACTGTTGTTGGAAGTTGGTCTTTTTCCCATGAAGTTTCTGGACTGGGAAGAGTTGTATTCACTGGTTTTGGAGGAACTGCTGGCTTGAAACACTATCTAAAAAATATTTTCATTATCTGCTAGAAATACGTATGGATCATTGGAACAAAAAATAGCATTTATTTGAATATTGTCTGTGCCTTCCACTTCTTGCAAATGCAGAATGATGACAGTGTTTATTCAGTGGTGTTTATTACACAGCATGTTAGTCTGAACTATCCCAAAGTCTTCTACTGTCAAGGCAGGCTGGTCTTCTGTGGATGACATCTTCTTGCTTCCTAATACTTGTCAATGTAAGTGAGTTGATGTCACTTGTTGGAAACCATTCTCACCGCACAAGTGGCTTGTTACTGACTGCAGTCCATAAGCAGTGTTCTTACCTGATTGCACCTGACCTTTGGATATAGCAGCTGAGAAGTTCTTTTCTGACGTCCTTCATTCAGAATATTCAGTGTTAAACTATCAGTCTGGAAGTACACATCTGTTCTGTCCACCCGTTCTTCAATTGCCCATTACTTTCAGAACTAGCTCTAATCCAGTACTCCAGCAACAGTAAAGTCCATCTGTTTTCCAGTTCTAGTTGCAGGAAGGTTTCTGATAAAGAAAACAATACATGCTTTAAGTCAGTGACCCACTCCCACAAAACCCCCAAATCCTTTGTTTCTACCCTGAAAACAGTTTATTCTCTCTAGTTTATTCTACACCCTCAAATACACAGAAGGTTTGATAGGCATGCCAGGATACTGATACTGAAATCTCATCAGTCATCGTGTCTCTTTAGTTTTGCTGGCGTGCTAAGATTATCTTGGCCTGGTGCCTGCTTCAAATGATTTTTCAGATTAGGTATCAGTGTTCTAGTCTTCACTGGCACCCATTGTTTCAAATGCTTCTTATGAAACATGTGTCACTCTACTTCTATTTCGAAGAGCCGCAGAGTAAGTTTGAAGAAATTTTTTCAGTGTAGCCATACTGCTTGGATTTCCCTACCCTCTTCCATTAATATCACTATAACTGCACTGTGTAGGTCCCCAGGACAATTTTCCTCGATACAGAAGATTCAGAGCTCTGTAGACAACCACACAAGAATCAAATTGACTGAAAACATGGTCTTTAGAGTCCCTCAGGTCATACATTATGTGCTGTTTTAGACCTTCCCACTTACATATCTTGCCAAAAAGTTATGAATTTCCACAAGTAGTAGGAGTTTAATTCATATAATTAAAATGTCTTGAAAATGGCTGTCATGCTTTTTAACTTGTTTTTGTTTGCTGTGCAATGATAGGAGCCTTAAGATTTATTCATGTAAACAAGTAGCTACATCTATGGATGAAGTCACTGGGTGGGAGAGGTGCTGCTATGGACCTGGCTTGGTGATAGTTAATTTTGGGACACTTGGTGGTGCCAGCCCTGGGCAGTCTTAATACTTGGTCGTATGTAGAAGGAATGCAGTTGTGCTGGGCAAAGCACAACTGGGAAACTTTGGTTTCCCACCAAAGAGGAGGTCTGTGTTTTCCCTTCTTCTTGCATACTAGCAAAGAGTCATTGCTATCTGATCATTACCTTTTTGAGAGATTTGGTTTGTTTTAGAAGTAGAAAAATTTCCATTTAGCATTTTTATAGTATAAAATTTGACAACTCTGCAGGGGCTAAGCCTGCAGTTTGAGAATGGATTACAAATTTCTATAGCGGAGATTAAGCTGCTCTATATGTGAGCAGTATTTAATATTCTATACAAACTCAGTTTAAATTAAGGTCATATGGTTACCCTAGCAAGAAGCAGGGAATGGCATAGTTAATTCACCTTGTGAATTTGCATTATGTCATGTTCCGTCTTTTAATTGGTCACTGCATACTCTTTTTCTTTTAAACAACTGAAACATCATTGAAAGTCTTAGTGTTAGACAATTTCAGCATGTTGTGTTTCTTTTTATCTAGGTAACTTCATTGCCTTAATGGTTCGACACCTTTATTGACATAATGAAATGTGTTCCTGTGGACACTAATTCTTCTATTCATATCCACATACAAAAGTTAATAAATCCAAACAGCAGTAGCAGTAGTACTAGTGGTAGTTAGTGGTAGTGATCTACGCAATGTTAGCGTAGATCAGTCTCCTTCCACTAGTGGCGTATGGGCCAAACCCAGCCCATGTAAGCCGGAAACATGGATGATTGCCTTTTCATTGGCATTCCTGGAGTGGGATGAAAATGTTACTAGAAGCAGTGGAAGTACCAGTGTTCTCCCTTTCTCTCTCTGCTGTAGTCACTGCATACTAGTACCTCCTGCTCTCCTACCAGGATGGCTTTGTGTTAGCTGGAATGACTCTCAGCGCTATATTCCAAGTGCTTCAGTGTTGTGGAGTAGGTGTGTGCATGCGCGTGTGTCTGTACACGCATTACATGGTAGCTTGGCTCTGTTCAGCATTCAGCCATCTGCAGTGACATCTATTGCACTAGAAGCAAAAAATAAGGGTAGAGTGGGCAGGACGTAGAAATAAACCATGAGTACTCATTAGCAGTGTACTCTAATCTCAGCTATCTTCTCCTTTACATGATCTAAATGAAAGAGAACAAAATGAAGAGAGTGTACAGGAGACATGGGAACCTCTCACGTATCATGTGAGAAAGAATAGTTAAATGTTTTGCCTCTAGCACTCTACCTTCAAAGATATTGAAATGCCCTTTTTTTGAAAGTTGACAGTATTTGTTCATGTTTGGTTCATTTTTTAAGCCATAGGCTTCAGCTGCTTAAGACTGGTATATGTTTGCTAGCTTGAAATAGTCAAGATAAACAAATTGACACTATTTTGGCTACAAGAAATGTATTGCCATTATGATGAAGTAATTGAGAATTTACTAAAACCTTTTTTTAGGTATTGTCCTTCCTGCAAAAATGATTCTAATGAAGTTGTAAAGGCTGGAGAAAAGCTCAAACAGAGTAAAAAGAAAGCAAAGATGCCATCTGCCAGTACTGAAAGCCAGAGAGACTGGGGCAAGGTAGAGTGTATTTTAGAAACAGCTGTTACTCTGATTGTTCATGTATGTGCTAAATCTATAATTCTACTTATATATGCACAACACAAAATTCAGTACTGGGGTGCACAAACAATAAGACAATGTTTAATCCTGCCCACTATCTACTGGCAATTAAAGCAGTGGAAGAATTAAGGTCACTAGAAGTAAAAATAAAGAAAAACAACCCCTGATCCCTCCCTCAAACCCATGAACACCTATTACTTAGTTAACATACCTTTTAATAGTTGTTAACATATTTTTAAAGTATGTGTTTGTTATAATGACCAGATTTTGTGATATCTGCATTGAATTTGCAAATAGTCTTAAATATTGTATTACTAATTAAGTTTGTCTGATGTGTTTTTAGGGCATGGCCTGTGTTGGTCGCACTAAGGAATGCACTATTGTTCCTTCAAATCATTACGGACCTATACCTGGTGTTCCTGTTGGGACAACCTGGAAATTCAGAGTGCAGGTATGTTGTTTCAGTATTGGCTGTAGTTGAAGTAAGTAAGAATAATAATGAATGGGTTGGGCACTAATTTAAATTTGGATTGACAGTGGCCATTTTCGTCGGGACTAAACAAAGCAAATACGTTGTGATTCTAATATTGGAAGTGAGGCTGATGGTAGTGAAAGTTGCAGTATACTGATTTTACAATACAGCTTAAGAAGTCTGTTGTCATTAGGATAAACAAATTTCACATGTTAAAATTTTAAGTGGGATACTTAGTGCATAGAGTCAAGTATTTTCTGAAGTGTACTTCACATGAACTGACTATCTCACTTAGGAGATGTAGAATGTAGATTTTGAAAACATTAGATGATATTGCTGTAAATTGACTCCCTGTTGGTTTTTTGGTCATACATAATAAACATCCAAATCTTCTTTTAGGCTGATGAACAGCTTAAACCAGCATTAAGCTTGTGCTGCTACTGAAATTAGCTGTCTATTCAGCCTTTGCTGTTTCTTGCACTGTCTGATTTTCTATTGCAAATATTTTGTAGGCTCTATGGTAAACCAGATTGGTAAAAAAACTGGCAGGAAAATAATCCCATCTGGGGTAGGAAGCGAGTTAATTTTCCCAGTCCATTTCACATTTTAGTTATATAAGCACAATGCCAATACTAAGAGGGTCGGGAAAAAACAAAGCAGGGGGGACGAGACAGCTTCATTTTGTGCCAGTATTGATTTTGTGTGCTGTCAAAGTATCCAGCAAACTGCCAAGTTACTTCCTTTTCCCCTAGCCTTGTCTGATAGCCCAGGTTTTTGTTTCATCTTTGATTTTTTTATTGCTGTTTTTAGTTGGGGAAATGCGTACTTCTTTATTTTCAAAATCAGTTAGTTCTTTGCCTATTTTCTTCTTTCTATTTTCTGTTAGTTCTTTGTCTACTGAAAAGGAACTTCTTTCCATTGAGGGTGGCAGAGCACTGGAACAGGCTGCCCAGAGAGGTGGTGGAGTCTCCGACTCTGGAGACATTCCAAACCCACCTGAACACCATCCTGGGCCACCTGGTGTAGGTGGACCTGCTCTGGCAGGGGGGTTGGACTAGATGATCTCCAGAGGTCCCGTCCAACCCCTAACACTCTATGACTCTATGACGTTATTACATGTGTAAAGGATTGTATTTGAATGTTTTCCATCATATTTGGAAGAATAAAACCAGTTTGTTTAAAACTGATTGAGAAGGAGCAAACCAAGAATCAAAAACCTTTTCTGATTTGTTTTCTGAGCTTTTCATTACCTGCTTTCTCATGAGAAGAAAACAGATATTTTATTATTTAGTTAGTAGAAGAGAACACTTAGGAAGCAGTTTTCCTCTGACAGCAATGTCTTCCAGTACTGTGTGAAGAATTCGGATTTGGAAGGCCATGCAAATTTTAATGCTGATATGGTTAGCAGCAGACATTTTCCCCTTAGCAATAGTTTTCACTTCGTCTGATTGGCAGAAATAACAGTGAAGCAGTTGAAATATGAACTCATTCTTTTGATCCTTTCTCACCTTGATGTCCCATCATCAACACTACCGTCAATACAAGCCTTACATGAAGCGAATTAAATTTGTATTGTAAAATTATGCTGTTCATCATACCAGCTGTTTTGTACAAAATGGCTTGCTTAACAGGAAAATTCAGTTTTGATTCTTTGGGATATTTCATTGACCTCTCCTGTGTTTGAAGAACTTTTTTGTGAAAGGAATTAAAATTAATACTTCCCTTTTTGTTGGCTTCCAGATTAAGTAAAGTCTCATAAGTAAAAATCACTTACACAAACTCAGAATCTCAAAATCAAGTTTTATTTTCACTACTTCAACAATAATTGAAATTATTAGTTCACTTTTTTGTTAGGAATGGCATTGGTAACACAAAAGCTTATAGTTTTCAGATCTTTCTAGTGCTGGTAGGGAAAAGGAACAGAATTAGAAATCTGCTTTTGTCAGAAAATTAAGCAGAGAATGCTAATTTTTGTATATACATGTGTGGACTAGACATCAAAAGACAATTACCATTTCTACATAATTATTTAATTTTGGGTATAAATAACATACTTCATCCTTTTTTAAGATTGAATGTTTTCTACATAGAAAGTTGTTACACTTTTGTTTCTCATATGACTAGTCTTTTGTATGAGAAATGAGCTTGTCTCAGCAACTCTGAGAATTTAGAGACTGTAGTTTCTTTATTTCTGTTTTTCCTAGTTTTTTATGACACAAACTCTCTTTTCCCTAGAAGGAAATTGACTAAATATTGCTTCTGGAGAGAGCATCTGAAGAGCATCTTTGGCATGAATTACTTACCAGAGTTCATCTTTGGGGTGAATCACCTACCAGAAACCTAAATTTAATTGATAAAACCTGGAAATGAAAGAAGGGAGGGAGGAATGAATGAAAGGATGTTTCATACAGCAGGAAAGAGAAGCTCAGTAGTGGGGCCTTTTTATTCGGCATACTCATAAATGGCCTGGAAAAATTGGCAAATAGCTGATAAAGTTAGGTGAGAGTGCGAAGTCGTTGTGGATAGTAAACGTGGGGAGGGGAACAGTCCTAACTATATAATTTGTACTGGGCTTTCAGATACTTATTATTTAGGAAAGAGGTCTTCTAGGAGCTAATTTTGTAAATACTCTATCTTAATACCCAATAGTGATTAAAAAAAAATTGTGTTGTTGTGAAAGGAAGCTTCAGGAAAATAAAATACATTATTATGAACAACAATCAGAGTGAGCAAAGGAAAGGAATGGAATAGTTTTCATTCAGCTGGAAAGACTTTTTATTCCAGAAAGTGTGGTGCAGTGTTTGTGGTTGCAAAATGATGTACAGTATGAAAAAAGTGATCAGGGACCAATACACATACTTTTATAATGCAAAAAGGGGTCATTAAAAAAAAAAAGGTCAGCCACTCACTTCACAATGAACAAAAGTAGTATTAGTTCATATGACAGGTGGTACTACTCTGAACTATTTTCTCTCTTTGATCCAATGGATCCAAAAGTTTTAAGTAGTTTAGGAAGTCTGAGTCACAGATAGCTGGATGCTGAGAAATTGTGCAAGGAACTGTCATTGTGTCCTTGCATAGTTTACATACTGTGCACAGCTCTCTTGTGTTGTTAGAGACAGCATTTTTGGTCAGCTGGATCTGATGGATTCTGTTATCAAGTACAAGACTACAGAAGAAGAATGTAAAATTATTGGAAGTTGCTTAGAAGTGTAGGTTGGAAAAAGCAGTTTTTGGAAGTGGGAGAGGCAGAATGAGAAAAACAGGCAAAGTCAAAAGTCTGAAGGAAGATAATAACGGTAGAAAGAAGGATCCTAATTGGTTTTCTGCTGGGAAGCTTCATTCTATCAGTAGTATTTTTGGCATCACATACTGAGAAAATATGTAATTTAATATGTAGCCTCTTTCTTTATTTGTAAAGGGTTGTGGGTTTTTTAAAATATAACTTGGTAGTTTGAAAAAAATATTAAATAAATTTTTTGGGGAGACATGTTCCAGCAGACTTTAATAATATAGACAGTTTATGATACAGTTGCAGCTCTCAGCTGATCTGGTTGCAGCTAGCTTGCACGTTCATTACCAGAGAGATATCCTGGTTGGAGAACTAGCTTATGATCCGTACATTGTTGCAATGGCTTCTTCTGTTTCCTTAGTCAGTGTGATAATATTTCTCTGATTTGGTCAAATTTACAGTGTGTTACGTTAATAGTACCTGACATAATGATAGTTACCTGGGTCACTGTGATCTTCCTTAGTTAAGAATCTTAAATGTTACCAAACCATCTACTTTGGATTGTTCTAAACGACTGTGCAAGTGGAGTATAGCAGTGAATAAAGTCTTAAAATACTGCTGATTAAAAGAATCATGGCGATTTTTCCCAAAGAAGAAAGTGTACCTTTACATCTTCCAGTGTCACCACTGTCCTACGTTGTCCTTCCATTTTTTGGGTGTCCTTACTTTTGGCTTTTCTTCCTTAAAAAGAAATGTAATTCTCACCTTTAATGGCAGTCTTACATTAATGATTTACACAGACACTGCTGTACAATAATTTAAGAAGAATGTTGATTGTTAAAAGTGATTGTAGATGGCTGGTTGGTTGAAAAAAAAAATGCTAGAAACTGGCTTTTTTTGTTGCCAGGTGAGCGAAGCAGGTGTTCACAGACCACACGTGGGTGGAATCCATGGACGCAGTAATGATGGAGCTTATTCACTTGTATTAGCTGGAGGATTTGAAGATGAAGTGGTATGTCATTTATGCAAGCAACCGTTTTGTTCTTCTATCTTCATCTTGAACATACATCTTGTACATTCTAGTGTATCAATGTTTGTAAAGATAGTTATGTCCTAAAACTAATGGTTATGTAAATATGACTCTGAAAAAAACCTAACTACTCACTACTACTACTACTCACTAACTACTACTGATAACAAACGGAATAGTTTTTAATATTTTGGGGAGAAATACGTAAGCAAATCTTTCTTAAAGAGTGCTTATGCTCATACCCAAGGAAAATATGTCAATTACAGCTGAATTTTACATTATTTAGGGTAGTTGAATTTCAGTATACTCTTGGAGTCTGAATTTAGTATTATTTAAAATCTGATAGTGTAATTATATGCAAATAGTATGCTTTATGTTCTGCTTTGGTAATTTTTATTGTTTTCAAGACAAATAAATGCCCTGTCCTTTGGGTTTGTTGTATTTCTAAATATGTGACACTTTTACTTTAATGAAGTGAGAATTAAAAGGTACATGTTACTTGATTCTATGAAGTTACGAAGGTTCTTGACTCCTACTGATGAGCACTTTCAGAACTTCTTAAGAAAGTCTCAGTATCTTGTATTATGATCCCCAAAGGTGCTGGGGAAAAAAAAAATCTGCTTTGAAGTTAACATCTAAGTAGATCAATGAGAGAAATCATGCTGCTAAACTAAACAGTGACTAACTGTGTCCAACTTTCATCTCGTGATGTTGACTGGCATTTATTTATGAATAGATTATTGTTCTCTGCAATTAAATAATGTTTACACAAGGTACATCCCTTCCTGCAATTCTGCTCCATCAGGTGGAATTTTGAATTATGCATCAGGTGAAGGATAAAGCAGTAAGCAGTCCAGTTTTTTAAAACAAGTGTAGCTGTTAATCACAAGGAAAAAGGCACTGGAGAAAGAAAGAAGCATCTGAAGTAGCATCAGAATGTAATGTATTCTTTACCAACAGCACCTACCAACGGCTGCTGCTGCAGAGTATTGCCTCTGAAGGAGTCTGTATCTTTTTTTAACAAGTCACATAAGGAGGTACTTGGTGTTGGGCTATGCTACTACACTAAGCACCTTAGAGGCAACCCCAACCCAAACTCTAGGACCCTTAGCCAGTGGATCCTAAGAATACTGTTGCTCGGTAGTTGTACCTCCTATGTTGGGAGGCTGCAGGCTGGTGATACTGCTGTTCCCTTGTTTCTGCTGCTGTAATTACTCAATTCAAAATATTTAATAAACTTAATTGGATCCTTTGCATGTCTTTTCCAGTTCATATAAATGATGTTACGATCATGTTGTTTTGTGGACACCTACATACTGTTGTAGTCTGGAAGACGTAGATGATTTTGAAAAGTCATAGCTGGGGAGCAATATTGCAGAAGATACCCTAGATTTATATGAGTGTCAGCTTTTTTGCAGTTCTCTAAACTAAGAATGCAAGGGGGATATATATTTTTTTCCCAGGTACATTTTTGGAATTAAGTTTTTTTCAGTTCTTTTTTCCTATAACAGATTTTTCTTTCCCAATTTATTTCCATTTTTCCTGTTTTTTGGAAAATGTTGACATTAAAGTCCTATAAGAATATTCACAGAAAAATCAAATTCTGTACTTACAAGTATCCTAAGTACAGTATCTCATTCCAGGAATAAAACTGTCATTCCTTTAGTGTACAGCCCAGCCTGAACCATGGCAAACTTTTAAATAAAAATTCGGATAAAATCTTCTGCTCACATCTTGACACTTTATTATATGAGAACAAGAAAAGAGAGGTGACTCTTACTTGAATTTCAGTGGTATGTTGTAGGTACATGTGTCTGAGTTTTTACAAAACTGAGAAATAAATACATTTTGGAAGACTCTTACTGTATGTTTATAAACTTCATGCACTATTTATGCGTACTTCTGACATGTGCCATCTTAATGCTTTTCCTCTGGCTTTATATTAACAGTTCACTATTGCAGTAAAATAAATAATTGCAAAAATATATTTCAGGAAATAGAATCCACTGTCTAGCTTTCAGATCATGCCATTTTTATGCTGTGCCTTTGGAAACTTAAAATCCTGCAGATCCACACTTGTCTACAGCTTTGCTCAAGTTGGGATGTTATGGATGTTTTGGAGCCCTAAGTGACAACAAGTTCTGTCAGCACAGGATCTGCTCTTAAGATTTAAAAGAGCTACAGTCATAGTTTACAAAATGAGTATTGGGTGAAATTGTTTTGCACATGACGCTTCACCTTATTCTTAATTACATGCGTATAAAATGTTTGCACACCAATCTCTCTCTCTTGTAAGTGTTTAACCTTGAATTTTAGTGACAAGTTACATGTCTTACCTATTTAAGATACAGTATTACAATAGTTAGCTTCAGAGTCTTGCTGATCTCCTGGTCTTGTTCTTGATAGTAACCATAATAGGAACATTACCTGAAGAAATTGAGAAGTCTTTCAGGAATTTAAAATCTAAGAATTACTTCAGAAAAGACTAATATTTAATAACTAAATATTGGGCATTAACAGTGATTGTGCAATCACAGTGTTAATGATAAAAGTCTTTTTACTTGTCTTGTTCATCAAACCAAATCACTGAAGAAATTTCACTTTTGTGTTGAAAAATTGCCCTTCTATTTTGTGTCACTGTTTTTATGTACCAGGGTTAAAACTGCTGTTTGCTTTCAAGAGTTTCAAGATCCATGTTTCAGCTGGGCCGAGGTAGTGTTGAAAAGATGGGAAATCAATTGTGTGGTGTGCTTAGTTTAATCTGAACAAAGATTGTTTCTTCTTTAAGTGTTTTTTTTTGTATAGGTTTAGACAGGAAAACTGAACATTTCAGAGTTTCGAATTCAGGATCCTGTGGAGAATAATACCTTATGTGATTGTTCACATCCTCTTATAAAAGATTCTGAGAGTGTAAAAGAGAATAGCATCTCTAATGACCTAAAAGGGACCCCAGGCAAATAGACTTGTTGCTTAGGTTCATTGGGTTATTTTATACCAAACCCATTCAGTGTCTGGAACATAGTGTTCACAAACCACTTCACGAAATGGCTTGCTGTTGGTTTTAAATGTTCTGTGTCCTTGCATTAATCTTATATTTGGGTTATCATTTCCAAAGCGTCAGTAAACTGTTATTCCACTTGTTTGAAAAGGTCCAATTGCAAATAAACAGCCTTCAGCTCATCAGATTTCCTCACACCCTGTGATGGGGGTATATCCGTTCAGAACCTCTGCTTTGTGTTGCACAGTGAAAGCAGTTGGTCGGTTCAACAGTGCCAAAGGTGCAGTGCCAGTACTGTAGTGAATTGCGTATTTAAATGGCTTTAAATCCAAATCAAGCGGCAATAGGCGCGTCATGTCTGAGTCAAAGTGGTTTATATCCAAAGGCCATTGTGACTAGCAGTATACCTAGGTGTGTGTGTATGACCTGCTGCTTTATTAAGCAGGTTGCTGGGTTTACCTGCATCAGCTGAATCCAGTGCGAGCTGTGGTACAAAAGGGATGTAGTATCCTATCTAAACTTTCTGAATTGTCATGCCATGCTAACCACATTACCAAGGGAACTGTTCCTTTCAGATTTTTTCCACCCCTGTTTTATATTACTGAGAATCCAACATAACAAGCCATTCATTACAGCCATTACACTGAGAGTCTCAGTATTGTGAGTCTCCTGGATTGAATATGTACCTGAAAACCTGATGCTTGATGCTATGAAACTTGCCGTTTCCAAAAGCTGCCAAGGTCTAAGCGCCCTACTATTTTGGGACCTGCCTGGAGCTCCAATGTAATGTGCAAAAATTTTAGTATCTCACTGTACAGTAGCTACCAAATATCTTCCTTTTTGCTCAGATGTGTTGTTTGTCCACTCTTTTTACCTCCAATACTAAGGACATACTTGACATAATTTGTAGGGCAGTCACTTTAAAACTTACTTCTCCAATGTCTCAGATTTGCAGGACAGCTCCTATTCTGCAACAGTCTCCTCTCCATGTTTTCTGTTACTGCATATTGTTAGCTATCAATCCATACAAAATGCTAACTAGTACTAAAAAATACCTTTTGTTTGTTATTTTCTGAGTTTCATTGCCTCCTCTGTACCTGCATTATATTCAGAATTACTTTCACATTCTGAAAAGCCTTATTTTGTTACACAGATGCTTTTTGTCATTTTTTTACTGCTAGTACTACATCTGTCAAAGTATTCTCATCTGCCTATTTGTCATCTTCTTTCATAATGAGGTGTGGAATCTGTGTCTATACTCTTCCTATCTATGCTTTTCCAAAGCTCATTTGCAGCATATCTGGTTGTTTCTAAAGCATTGAGGAACCCATTTGACACAAAGATAAAGCAGATTAAAAAGTAGAAATCAATGTTGCCAATGCTTAGAAAAGAATCACTTAGCTCTTTTTTGTATTTCATGCTTTCCAAAAAACATTCTGTCTGGAAGAGTGCCTTAGGGTAAGGACATAGGCCTTGGTTTCTGCTTGTGAATGCCTAACATAGTGAGATTCTTTCTGAAATTCATACATTTTCAAGAAACATTAGTCATACTAGTGTAATATATGGAATATAATCAATCTCTTCATAAAATTCTGAAGGATCAGCCTAATATACTAATCTTTGTTGTGTCAAATGCTGGACTTCATGGATTTTTTCATGTGAACACTGGTAAAAGTTAGTTCTTCTTATCCAGTGCTAAGCCATGAAATTACCAAAAATAAATCAGACAATTGGGCAGATAAACCAGTTCTGTCAGCATTTACGTGCATACAGACCTATGAGATTTTACTGTAGATGAATGATGACATGATTCAGTTTCAGGTATCAGGGAAAGAAAATCCTTTCAAATGTAATTGTCTGATAGTTAGTAGTTGTCTTGAATTTAACAGAATTTTAAAAGGCTTAGTGCTTTTTTTAGTTTGCTTTGTCATATTAATCAAAATCTTAGCCACATGTTTTACTAAGGCAAAACTGATGAATCAAGGCGTTGATGAACTGATGAAATTTTGGGGTTTCTTGTATCAAAAAAGCCAATAAGGCTTGGGGTTTTTGTTCAGACTGAAGGTTGAAGCTCATCTAGAAAATCTGTTTGTGTTGATAGTAGCATATTTTATTCATAAATGCAATTTTTGTGCTTATGTTAGTACCAGACTTTGAAATCCAGGCATAATTCCAGGGGTGTTAATGTAAAGAGAAAATAATTGAGAGCTATCTTGAAATAGCTGATATTCCAGTAACCTGAAGTAGCTAATGCCCCTGTCAGCTGCTGTGTAAAAGTAACCCCTAGAAATGATGCGGTCAAGCGCATAGGTCAGATGCCTTGGTATGAGATACTGGGTCAGTGCTACTGTGTCTGAAGTTTATTTGCTCTATAATATGATCAAACTTTACAAACAGGACAGTTAAGAAATATCTTTTTGGAGACACCATAAGAAAAAGACATACAGAAGGCATTAAACAATGACAATAACAAAGGTCTTACTAGTTCTTGAAAGTTTTGGTGCAAGGAAGTTGAATTAAGCTTTGGAAAGCAGAAGAGAAATGGCAGAATTAAATGTTTTAAGGTAACAAAATGGGGAAAAGGTAGGAAAAAGGAACAACAAGAAAGGAAAAGATAAGACCTTTAATAGCCTTTTTGACAACAAAATAGCCTGTTTTGTTTCTTAAAGAGGAACACACACCAATAATTCCCTTTGCCAAATGTTTTCTTTAACTACTGAATGCAGAAATTACAGCAGTATCAGTATCTTAAGCTCTGCTTTCTGATCCTTCTGAGGAAAAAAATAATTTTCCACCTTTACCTTGTACAGTCTATTAGTTGAACATTGTTATGGGTGATAGGAAGATCTTGTACTGTCTATAGATGGACTCAGAACTCAAAGCTATTGAGAAATTGTTTTAATGGGTCATTAGTCATCAAAAGAACCCAAATAATAAGTGGCGTGAATATGCCTGGCAGACTACACTTTCAAAGTAAAACACCATAACCATGATGGAAGTAGTTTCTGTGGGTCTCCCATTAGGTCTCCAGACTACCAGTATCCCCGTTTCACTTCTACTTGTCATGGGCTGTATTCACATCCATATTTATTCCACTCTAAGGACTCACGTGTCTGTGCGTCACTTACTCTTACCATTCTAGATTTTTCTCATTCTGAAGCAGTTACATATTCTCCTGAGCTTTCTTCCTCTCCTTGTTTAGGAGCTGCTCTCATATTAGAGATTTAAATGTCCTCCCCATTTCTCTTCATCTAGTCCAGATCAGTGCCCTGTATGGCAAGATCTCTGTCGTTTTCCTTGCTTCTAGGAACTGTGTGTCTTTGTCCCCTGCAACCCTTTTTTTTTGTAAATATGTCTGTTGTGAAAAAAATGAGTGTAATTCTTCTGGGAAGCAGAGCAGAATTATGCTTATAAAACACCCTTATGCTGGGGGGGTGTTAAAAGATACCATCTATTTACTTGACCTTTAACAGTTATGCTCCATAATTGTTCCATTTCTCCTCCATTTTCCTTCCCCTGGATTTCCAGTTTCCCCCAAATCCATATAGTTTTGCCATTTATGCATAGAATACTTGGATAATTGAAGAGAAGCAAATGTAACCTATCAAGCGTGGTGAGCAGTTAGGCATAGGCCTTAGATCCATGCTGCCTCTTCAAGCACAGGTGTCTTCTGCTTGCCTGTGGTTAAAGAGTGCCACCTAGAGAACCCTTTCTCTGAAGGCATTGGAAGTCTGATGGGAAAATACTTTTAACCCGTTTTCCATAGAAGTGTGTTCCATTAGTTAATTCTGAATACTGTTGCGTTATGCCTTCTTACCTGAGTTTTTTTGGCTTAAGTCAGTAGTGGTTTGTCCTCAATTTATACTTGGCTGTTACGCCAAAAAAAAAACTATTCAGTACTTTCTTCTTGTGAAGATTGTTCTACCTAGTTGTTGGTAAACAGAACAGTTTGTCAAGAACCTGTCTTGTCTTATAAATAATTTTCTTCATTTTGCTCGCATGTGTAGTGTTTCTGGTTTTCCTCTACTTTTTTTACATTCTTTTATATATATATGTGTTATTTCAATATTTGTCTCAACATCATATTCTAAAAAGGAAGAATCACCTTCCAGTTTCAGTTTATTTCTGTTTGTACATCAACAAACTACCATAGTAGTGTTCTCCTCTCTGCCACACCATGAACGTGTGTTCAGTTTCTGCTTTGTTGTGAAACCCAAATCATCCTGGATTCCTGACTTTCCAAGATACATCTTTCTGGTTTTCTGAGCTTGGCACAAGCTTCTTATTCAGTGTTAAAGAGCCTGATTCATCAAGCAAATCCATCCCTTTTCATCTTATTATTATCATAGTCAGCTTTGTGTGACCTGTGCATTTTGTTTGCCTTTGCAATCACTACAAAAATAAACATAGCTCAATTCTGTGATACCTTTTTCTATACAATTTGTTTTACATTCTTTCTTAATAAATAATTCTTGTTTTGTCAGTCTTTCATTCTTTTGAAGTTGTTTTGTATATTGTCCTGTACAACATCATTCTATTTCTGGGTTGGTTTTTTTTTGGACATTCCTTGAGCAGAATAAGACTGTTTTAAGAAAGAATATACCTGAGTTTATATATGTTTTTGTTAGGTGTTGAGTATTTTTTTTAATTTCATACGACTTGATTGTTATTATGTCTAGATTAATTTTGAATGAGAAATACTCTAATACTGCAGCTGAACTTCTGTTAGATTTTCCGTACACAGAATAAAATATTTCTGTAATTAATCTATGGCCTTGTTCAACCAGCATTTCTCTTTCTAGCTTTCTCTTTTTCTGCTGTTGTCAGTCATGAAATATCTGTAACAGTCTTGCACTGGATCCTTAATAATGTCAGACTTTAAATAGTGGTAAGAAATTGACTGAATTTTACTACTGAGTGCAAGTATGTTCAGATTTTTGCTGTAAAAATTCATATAAGCATTATTTTCATATTAAGTATTTATCTTGCACTGTTGCTTTGTACAAAATTTTCATCTCCAAAGATATAGCATATTAAATATATTTGTGTCTTTCTAGAAATACTTGAATTTGCTAGGAGTAATATGAGTTTCTGTGACACTTCCTAAAGAAAGTAGTAACACTGGCTTTACTGATGTGTATGTAGATTTTCACTGTTTTTATGCTTCACGGTAAAAGATTTTATCAGCCTTCTTTCAACTTAAAGAAAATACTATGTAGGAAATATACTGTGGAATTATATTAGCTTATAGAATGCGAATCTAAATGAGTTTAAGCTCTTAACTAGTTCAGAAGAGCTGGGATTATTACTGCGTTAAAGCACCTGCCTTGTCCCTTGCTAATAAGCAAGCTGCTTATTAACAGTTAGCCCCTTGCACAAGCTGAAGTGATCCTCCAAGGTATTAATTATGTATTTTACAAACACGATATTCTTCTAAACTAAATGAAAGCTCCACAGCAAGTAACCAACCATTTGCTGGAATGTGTTCCCTTCCTCAGATTTTTTTTTTCCCCCCCCAAAACCCACTTTTAAAAAGATGTGGAAGCACAATTTTCTAAGACAGGCACTTTTTTAATAAGGGTTTCCTGGTGAACATGTTACATCCGGACCAGTAGCTTTGTGCTGGCACAACTACTGTAGAAGGACAGTGACACTGGAATTGAAAACACATCTTTCTGTGCCTTGGAGTGTGGTTTTTCCTCTGCCTGAGTAAATAGAACAAATGAGTCACATTTCTTTTTAAACTGAGTTGCTTTACTTTGGAGTGCTAAAACAAAGAATAATCTTCTTGCACAGGATCGAGGGGATGAATTCACGTACACTGGGAGTGGAGGTAGAGATCTTTCTGGCAATAAAAGGATCGGAGAACATTCATTTGATCAGACATTAACACACATGAATAGGTAAGTTTTGAAGATAAAATAAAAAAGTATTCCAAAACAAAGAGCTGGGTTGTAGTGCTTTAATTTCAAACTAACGTTTTGCTATATTCATTCAATCTTGTACATGCTACTTCTGTAAACAGTGGTGCCTCTTGCTGCTAAGGGGCATTTTATCAAGCATTATGTTTTATTGATTTAAAGAAACACTTGGACCTCAATGAAATACATTGCTGTATTGCTGGCGCAGCTAGTAGTCATGTCTCTGAATTGTCCTACAGTTTCCTTTAGAGGACTGTCTTTGAATTTAACGAGAAGTTTGTCAAGGCTCCTGGGTGGAAGTTTTCAATTCTGGCTGTTCCCTTTTAAGTTTCTTCTTCAATGGTTAAATCAATTACAAAATTTTAGTAGGAAGAAGGCATGTTCATTTTCCACGCTAGAAGAAATCTTTCCTATTTTGCTAGCCCTTTCTTCCGTTGTGGTTTTATATGAAAAGCAAGGAATTGCTTTTAGATAGTGTTGCTGTATCAAACACGGGTGCTTGAAAATGAAAATCTGTGTCCAAAAGAAGAATTGGACATCTGCTTAAAGTGTTTTTACATCCTCTAAAAGCCTGCCTGAACAAACAGTTACTCATCCTCTTCTATTTCTAAGAGCGTAATCTCTGTTCTGCAGCTGACCACTTAGCACCTGTGGTGTGCTGACACTGACCGAGACCATTTCTTTGCCAGGTCTGCTTTTAGGTACGATGTGCTGCTGTCAAGCAGAGTGGAGTGGGATTCTTTCAGACTCTTAGGTGGTACTTACAGGAGAGAGAAGAAAAGCCTGACTTGGTTGAACGGGAGGGAGAGAGAGGGGTCGTGCTGTGAACAGGAAACAAGGAGCGAAGGGAGATGAAAGTAGTTTTAAGGAAAAGGTTTACGAACATACTTAGTGCATGGAGCAAACTTGTTTTGGGAAACAGAATCAAACAGCAGTACTCCCTAGTCTCACCATTTCTCTGGCTTAGCAAATAGGAAATCCACCAGCAAAGCTTGCCTTGTAGCTTTGCAGGCATTAGTATTCACAGAGTCTAAGAAGATGTTGCTCTCAGTTACTGATTTTGGTACAAGTTTTCAAGCGCTTCAATACTGAAAATTATGGTGATTCCATGTACTTGAATCAGTATTGGAGTTGCTTGTTCAGATATCTTTCTTTTTTAATTTTTTTTTTTAATGTAAGAAACATTTTAAAAGTCATCGTTGTGTGCCTGTCTCTTACTGTTCTGTACAGTTGCAGTTTTTATACTTGTACTGTGGCTGCTTGTAAACCATATCGTTTCTTCTGTTCTGAGATCCATGGTTTGGTTTGAGTCTAATTATGAAGGGTTTTCAATCCCTAGTCAAATCAGGCTCTGGTAGGAGAAATACTGTTCATTACGGCAGCTTGGTCTAGCAAGTATTCATACTGTCTTAACCCAGGTTTCTCGAAGAGGGTCTTCATGTAGTTAGTGGATAAAGGGGTTTGCTTATCCTTGAGTTAACTGCTATTATTTAACTCCCTGCTCTGAGGTGATTTATGTATTCTATGAAGGGTGTCAGTTACTTAGTGAGGTTTTTTTGATGGTTACTATCTACTTTTTTTCTGTAATATTTTTCATAATATTCATTACTTTTGTGTACACACTGAAAAAGCCTCAAAATCTGCAGTTACTGGGGAATAATGATAGGGAAAGTCCACCTATTGTTATAATTTTCCTTTAATTCCCTCAATGCTATTTAGGAAGGGATTATTTTATAAAGCGAAGAATATTAAATCTAAAAGGACTGGTTTGTTTTATTTAGCAATATCAGCTGAGTTTTCATCTGGAACCTTGACAACAAAATATTTTGTGTTCCCTTTTTTTCTTAGCATACATGGTAGCATGAATCTCATTGCTTCTATCAGTTCTGCAGTTGTAAAAGAAAATACTGAAAAGTTCTGTGCTGCTTGATAAAGCGTAATTAGACAAGGGAAATAGATATGACTTAATTACATTAATTCTCAAAAATCTGTTGTGTGAAGCAGTCTAGTTTATGAAGATTTTAAATCTTTTTCTAGGGCATTGGCCCTTAACTGTGATGCCCCACTGGATGACAAAAATGGAGCTGAGTCTAAGAATTGGAGAGCTGGTAAGCCAGTCAGAGTAGTGCGCAGTTCGAAAGGACGGCGGATCAGCAAATATGCCCCAGAGGAAGGCAACAGATATGATGGCATTTACAAGGTATTCTGACTTCTGCTGAGTGCAGTGTAGCATTTTTCTTCTGCTGTTTTAAAAAGTCTCATATGTGTTACATTGCAAATTCTTCATTATTGCGCAACAGAAAGAATTCTTTTTTCACCATGATAGCTTTTTAGCCTTAGCTTATTCTGCAAAGAACCAAAATATCATTATTCAGAGCAGTGATAACAGAACATAATCCATAATAGGAGATACAAAGTTGAACATGGTAAGCTACTTTATATATGCTTACTGAGTCATATTCGTCCCTGGAAATCAAATTATTTCCTCACTCCTTCCAACTATATCCTCGCTTTTTGTGCATTTAATGACTCCTCAGCATCTGAAATAAAGGTGTGTGCCTTTTAAGAGCACTGTATTTATCAAAAATACAACAATTTCGCATCTGGGGGAAGAGCTGCTGTAAAACAGTAATGTATAACTTAGTCTTCTCGTTTCTTCTTGAACAGTTAAAGTATGACTATATGCGTGTGTTTGGCTTGTGATAAAATAATGGCAGTAATTTTATATTGTTCTTCAGGTGGTGAAATACTGGCCCGAAATTGGAAAATGTGGATTTTTAGTTTGGCGCTATCTTCTGAGGAGAGATGATGTTGAGCCGGCACCTTGGACGTCTGAAGGAATGGAGCGGTCAAAGAAACTGGGTCTGAGCGTACAGGTTCGAATCAGGACTCGCAGAGGTTCCAGTAAACAAATTCCAGAAATAGAAATCAGTTAAATTATAACCCTCCCCCGCCTTTTTTTTTTTCTTGTACTTCACTGTGTCAGGACTTAATGCCAAAACACACTACAGATTATCTGCAAACTGAAAAAAGCCTGTAATATAGCAGAAGGAACAGCGGATGAAGCTTTCTGCCTTAGCAGCGTATTGCTTTGCAGACATGGATTGGAAAATTACAAGTTTGAATGCCGTTTTGTGATTCTTAGGCTGGAAAGAATTTCTACAAGCAACTGTTGTTAGAGCTGAGTCTGTCTGAGAGATCGAAAAACTTGCGCATTTTAGTGAATTTTTCTCTCCATGTGACTGAGGAGTTTGTGTAGAGAGTGTGTTTCAGGCACAGAAATAAACTGACCCATGAGGACTTGGGCATTGCAGAATCCGTGGAAGATGAAACGATTAACATACTGTTTCTTAGCAAGGCAATGGTATATCTTACAGCATACCATCATCCTCAGCTTTGCTTAACTGATTTGTAGAGTTGCAAGGGCATAGCTATGGGTTCCTTTTAATACAATTGAGTCTGGATTAGATTCTTTGACGACTACACTTATACACTACTACAATAGATACTAATTTAAATGTTTTCTCCACCATGTAGGGTTTTAAAAGTTATTTTGTAGTTATTTTAATACATAGTTACAGGATTTTAAAGTCTTTTAGAAATCAGACTTGTTGGTATTTGGGAATTTCTGTATGCTGGTGGGGTTTGTTTTAAATCTATGCTTTTTTATTTTAGTATCCAGAAGGTTATTTGGAAGCCATGGCTAGTAAGGAGAAGAAAGATAAGGTTAAAAAGCAAACTGTGAAACAGGAGCCAACCAGCCAGAGTAATGGAAACCAGAAAAGAACAATTGATGATGGTATTTCTTTTTTACTTCTTTAGCATTGATCAGTAAAGTCTGTCATGTTACGTTTATTAAGCCAGTAGTATGAAAACTTTGTGGAAGTGTGAAGTTATTTGGAATAATAATGTAAATTGATAAGCTTTGTAATTAAGTAGCAGTGTAGGGATCTTATCCTATTTACTACTCTTATGGGGTTTTTTTCTCTTAAGCTCTGTAGGAAAAAATGAACAGTCTTCTGTGCAAGTGTGCGCTGCTGTCCAAAACAATGCTGAACAGTATGAATTGGAGTAGGGATTCGATTGCCGCATTTCAAGAGTGTAATCCATGTTTTAGCCTTCTAGAAATGGTTTTGTCTTCCCCTTTTGTTAGTTCAGACTAACACTCTGTTGTTACTGCATCTGATCGTCATAATCTTAAGCAGGTATAGAGGAACCTACAAATACACCCAAAGCCATGAGGATGGGAGATGGTGGGAAAGGAGAGGCTTTCCAGCTGACCCAAGAGCAGCAATGGCTGATTAGAGAAGACTGTATGAACCAGAAACTGTGGGATGAAGTACTTGCTTCTCTTAAGGAAGGACCAGTATGTTTGCTGCATGCATCGTTTGTAATGTTTACCTTTTCTTTAGACTTTTAGGAGAAATCTTGAGTCTCTTTTAAAAACTAATTTGCTTATTGAACTTCTGCTGAATACAGACTGTGTCTAGCATTATTTTTATTGGTAATACTATGATTTCAAGAAAATAATCCTCGCTTGTACAATTTGCTAATTGATGGCTTGGTTTACATCTGCGTAATAGAGGTCTTTTCTTGCTCAAAAAATATTTTGAAGTTGGAAGGGTTTTTTTTAATTTTTGAAGGAAGTGTGTTTTCTCTGAAATTATAAATGTATTTTTATGCTCTGCTGATGTGAGAGATCAGACATGAAGAAAGATGGTTTTAGTCACTCCTTTTTGTTTAGGCAGAAAATTTTATGACAGAAAATACAGCTTGCTTGCTTTGTTTAGAAGACAGCAGTACTGTCATCTTCAAATTTAGATATGAAATGAAAATATTTTCATCCAAGTCTAGATTATCCTACTCTGAAGAGAGGCAACCTTAAGTAAGAGAGAAAATACTTTCCTACCCTAAATGTCAATAAAATAGCAAGAATAGCTGAAGATTGAAGAGACTATAGACACTGGCATAAAAAAAGGAGTATCTCCTGAAATAGTGCGTCTTTCAGTGATAATTAGTGTTACCGTTGTCAAGTTCATAGTTAATTTAGCTTGTTTGCAGAAGAAATGAAGGCACTAAGAAGTTAAAATAACTTGATAAAACTCAACTCAGTGAAAACCAAAGCATTGGTTGGAAAATGGATATCTGAAAATGAACATAGGTAATTAGTTTATTTGAGAATTACCAGTGGCTGTTATGGTGCTTCTGTAACACAAAAAGCATTTATAACTAGCTGTTCTTCCACTTCGGTATTGGTTTGTGCTATAATGCTGCTGCAGTTGTCCTTGCGTAGGAACTGAAAATTCAAAGTTACTTGCTGTTACCTGTCTTTTATCCAGTGTCTGTAATGCCTAGAAGGAGTTTCAGCTCTTAAAATTCTGCATGATGACAGGCAATAGAGATATGTGCTTGTAAAAAGGAGAAAAAAGTTATTTAAAGGCAGTCTAGTTACTGAGAAGTCATTTTTCTACAGATTCCTGCCCATAATTTTGGTAAGATTTCCATTTGGGTGCCACTAAAGGTAACAGGAATCACTGGTAGCTTTGGGTTGGTACTGTGACAGCGTAAATCTTTCTGCTTGAAACAACCACCTTCCCTTTAACTAAATAAAATGTGGTTTAAGATAAATCTGGTATTTTGAAAATTATTACGAAGAACCATATTTTGATTGCATGTAGATCTGCCCTTTTTTATATACCCAAGCTTGTATTCTTGAGCTATTTGGAGATGACTGACATGCCGGAGATAAGCATGCTTGTGTGTGTAAAACAGCTGGTGCAAATATATCTTGAGATTCTTCAGAGATGCCCTGAGAAGACTTAAAAAACAGGGAAGTTTATTTACACACTGCAGAGAATTTGGCCTGAGGAGAGAGGCCATTAAGCTAGCCAGCATCAATAAGCACAGGAGGAGGTGCAGAACTGGCTTTCTTAGCAGAAGTTGTTCCCTTGGCAGACAAGCAGAGATCTTTCAGGGACATGCAAATTTCTAGAAGCAGTTGCTAAACACAATTGCTGAATTTTCTGACCTATGCTAAGAATCAGGCACGAGGGGTCCTCTGGTCTGTTTCATTTTGTTTATAACAATGCTCGTACAAGTAATCTTTAAAACATTAGTTCCCTGATTTGTGGAAGAGCAGGGAAATCAAGCAGTTACAGACCTGCTTCCTGATTTCTTTTAGAAAGCTGCAGTCATGGATATGGAGTACTTAAGAACTTCTGGAAGTTCACCATCTTCGCGTAATAAGTGTCATTTATGAGAACTGTAGTAGAGTTTGTCTTTTTTTATTCCTTTGCCTTACACTAGAATTTTCTGAAGAAACTGGAACAATCCTTTATGTGTGTCTGCTGCCAGGAGCTGGTTTACCAGCCAGTGACAACAGAGTGCCTCCACAACGTCTGTAAAGTAAGAATACATTCAGTCTTGCTTTGGGCTGTTTTCTTGGCTCTGAGACACCAGTCACCAAAGCCATATGTGTTTTAGAAAGACAATAATTATTGCCTAACTTTCTGAGCAAAAACATGCAACAAATTTGCATTTGGTGATTGCTGTGTAACCTTGATTTTATTTTTTTTTATAAAGAACAGAAGTATGTTTAG
Organism: Chionis minor; assembly: GCA_013398295.1. NCBI lineage: Eukaryota > Metazoa > Chordata > Aves > Charadriiformes > Chionidae > Chionis > Chionis minor. Next base: position 89,492 of record VZSF01008090.1, on the reverse strand, counting down.
TATAGTTCCTGACAGACATAATGAGTGAAGTTTAGCGTTGCTGTCATCCTTTGTGATGATTTACACTAGGAATTACACTAGGAATTGGTTTGGTCCAGGAGCTAGATGTTGGTACGGTAACGATAGTATAATTTTACATAGTTAAGGAATAAAACCATATTTTATAATTGTATAGCACTCTTATTAAGAGTGGTTTAAGGGATGCAGAGTAAATACAAAAAAATTGTTTGGGCTTATTCAGAGTAGTTTTGTTATTCTTGGCATTGTTTATGTTTGGTAGAAGGGCCACAGAAGTCAACTTACAACACATGTATCTTAAAATCTTGATCAGTTAGGTATAATGTAAGGAGTTTGGAATCCAGTTTGTAGTAGAGTTTATGTTTGTAGCATGAGTGTGTATAGACTCATGTGCTGCATTCTGCATATTTGAACTGTGCCTGCTGTTCATAGTATTTCTCCCTAAGAGCCTGAAAGGACTCGATCTGTTATCATCGTAGTACAATATCTGATAGTGCAAGTTCACTGTTCAAGAAGATACGTATCAGTCCAGTAAAAATCACTGTGGTGTTATGGATGGCCTATGGGTGGCATATGGATTACGCGCAGATAGAATGATTACGGCTCCTTAAAAAACAAAATCGTGTTGTGAAGAGGTTACTATTTAGAACTATGTAAATTGGAAAACCATTGAGAAGAGAAAGCTGAATGCAACAAACCTCAGGAAACTTGGAATTTGAAGATGTCAGTAAATATTTGCGAATGCAAAATAACATCCCGTTAAAGTTGTAAAGAATAGTTCCATAGTAAGCTACTGCTGCTGTTTGGGCACAGATCTGCCCTGATAATTTTTGATACTTTGCTCACATGCTCGGGCTGTCTGCAGCCTGTGGTAACATAGTAAGGAGAGCACCACTGATGCTAATGTGTTAGATAGAGATTGTATTATTATACATATGTCTTCAAGGCTTAACTGAATCGCATCCAGTGAGGTAGATGGGGATTGTTACATAAACAATATACCTGGTATACTTACCTTCCTCTTAAAATGAAGGTCTGGAAAACTGCAGCAATCTACCTGGGAAGCGAGAAGGAAGCTGCAGATGTGGCTGTGATTCACAGGAAGACAGTAGTGGAAATGAAGGGGAAATCTCAGTAGTGATTTGTCTTAATTCCTCCCAAGCTCAGTGTTTCACATTGCAGCCCAGAACAGAGTTCCTTTGTGATAAGGACATCTTAGTCACTGAGGCAGAGGTAGGCGCCAGAGGGCTTGGTAGTGACTTCCTTTTTCCTGGTAGTGCAGCAGATTGCATCTGTGGTTTATAGAGATTCCTTAGTTTTCGCTGGTTCAGCTGTCAGTCTAAAACAAAGCTCTCACAATTTACTTCTCTGTCTTTCTATGTCCTAGAGTTGTTTACAGCGCTCCTTCAGAGCTGAAGTCTTCACCTGCCCTGCCTGCCGCTATGACCTGGGAAAGGGCTACACCATGGTTCCCAACAAGATCCTGCAGACACTACTGGACCAGTTCTTCCCTGGTTACAGTAAAGGACGATGATGTGCTCAGATCCTTCCTACTTCTCCCAGTGACTTTGTAGACAGTAAAGGAGAATAAACATGGGAAATTCAGCAGTGGACCAGCCAGCTTGATGGGACTCGATATATTGTCACATTTTGAAGCAGCTAACCCTCTTCCCCTCATAGCCATCTCTTTGGTGTAGTGAGAACTCTAATTCTCAGCTGTCTTTTAACATCAAGGGTAGTTTTGGCCAGTTAACAAATAGTTTTTAAAGAAAAAAAAAAAAAAAGAAAAGACTCAGCTCTTACTGGCCTAGCTGATGCTTAATTTATGATTTGGTTTTTTTGTAACTACCTCAGGACAGAGGAAAATAAATTGTGGGGATGAAAAAAAGTTAGTGAAGTTTTAGCTACACACTGCCTCCTGAATATTAGTTGTGCCTGGTCCATATGGTTTGATTTTAAAAAAAAACAAAAAAAACAAACCCCAAACCAAACCAAAAACCTACAAAAAACAGCAAAAAAACCCGGAAACAGCACTTAAGCCAGCTGGAGTAAAGAACAGCAAATTCTGTGGTGTGCATAATCCTTTTTTGTCTTTTTCTTCCATTATGCTGTATCTTATTTTTCTTTTTGCAAGAACAGGCTGATTTTTAGTCTATTTTTGTGAGCTTCATTGTGCTTTTCTTGTATCTTATGCAAGTTGACTACTAATGACTAATGAGAACAATATGAATGCATTGTTGCTGCATTAGTGTAAAGTGATCTGTGTTTTTTGCACTTAAAGAGGGTATTCAAGACACTCTAGTTGTGTAAAAAATATTTCATATAAAAAAGCCACTTCTGTATTAGTTAAACTGTATGCTTTTAGTAGGTCTTGTATCAGTGGCAATACATCTACACGGCATTGAAGGCAGTGCTAGCTTGGAGAGGGTTCAAATCGCTTCATATTGTGATCTGAAATTTTATATACAATATATCCCCCCCAAAAAATATACCTTATTAAATATTTTATGATTCAGAAAAGTTGTTAATTCTGTTTTTACTATTATCCCCCTATTTTAATCATAACATTTTTATTAAATTTTTTTTCCAAATTACTAAATGCTTTCTTTAGGGGAGCTTCTTACTTTTCAGACATGAGGCTTTGTATTTCTTAACTCATTTCTCAATGAAAAAAACATGGTTTAATTAAGGGGAAAAAACCCCCAAACATGTAGCTGCTGGGGTCTCTACTGAGCATTTGAAGGAAGCTTGTTAGTGCTCAATCCATGTACCAGAGTCGGAGGAAGCCCTTCCTGCCCTGCTGGTGCTGGTGGTGCTTGATGCCAGAGCCAGCTCAGAGCAGCTGGGAGCGGTGGGTGCCCTGCATATATATAATATGTGGGAGGTATAGATGTCATTCTCAGTAATTTAAGATCTTGCCCTTACCCTGGTGTGGTCATGAGCTGGTCATTGTGGAGATGCATGTGGCAGTGCTGGTTTTTGTGGCTGAAAGTTAGCTTAACGGCTTATTCACTTTATCTGAAATAAGTAACTTCTCTCTCTCCCCACTCTCCCCCCCGCCATTCTACTTAGAATTTCAGTTGCATCCAGAATTCGTAATGCTGGTACTATCCCTCTAGTCATATATTGGAAAAACAGGCATTGCTGAACAGTTTTGAAAGATTTAACTCCTCAGCTTTTTCTGTGCTCACTAGAATGACGGTTCAGCCTTTGTTCAGTAGGAGAATTGGTGTTCATGTTAAACATAGTTTAAAAGAGCTGTAGACAGATCCTTATATCCTGTTGAACTTCCGTGTTTTACAACATAGAACCTCAGTATTTTATGGGCAAAACAGATGTAATTTTACCTTTGTAACAATCATTGCATCTGTGCAATAAGCACATAATACTTGTGTCTTTTTACTCGATATTTGAGTGCTCTGAAATATTTTATACCTTTTAATGTTTTTTTTCCATTTGATAGCTTTTACCAATTAATTGATGAGATAAATTTGTCGGGTTTAGGTTCACAATGGGAAGTTCTCTGCATAATACAAAAATAGGTAAACCTGTGTTTTAATGTATCTTTTCAGTGACAGGCACAATCAAGCAACATGAAACTGCTTTAACAAATATTAATGTAGCTCGAGAAGACTTTGTGGAGTTAAGACTGGCAACACAGAAAAACCGTCCTTGCCTTACATTAGAAGTTTGTAGTGTTTTTTCACAATTTTTTACACCCTTAGTGCTGTATCAATAGCTCCTGAAAGACACCCTTTTCAATAGTAAATTCTGAAGTATAAAATTCTAATTTTCTTCACTATGTATATAGATGTTTTAGGACCTAGATGCAGCTTTTCACATCAAAACTGACACCTGGCCTAACCTCCCATTAATGAAATTCATTCCTGTCATCTGCAGTCTCTTTGTGCAATCAAAGCCCTTGATGAAGTGGTAAGGTAGGTAGTGAAAAAGCTGCAGTCTCAAAACTTTCACTATAAAGGACGCAAAAATACTGTACTTAAAGTAGTAATCATTTGTGTCACTTCAGAGAAAGCTCCCAGGCACGAGCCTGCGGATGGACCTTTAAGAAGAGGGACAGTAGTTGCTGGCTGTAGGGTTCAAAACTTTGCAGTCCTTTCCCCAATCTGAGCGTTGCCCCAGTACCCGCTTCCTCATTCACCACAATCCTGCTTTGTGTGGCTGAGTTTGTCTCTCCGGGGGCACTTGCGTCAAATGCAGATGAATCTGCACAGAGCCTTTCACATGCGCTTTGTAACATACACCATCTGTGGAACGGAGGAGATCGTCGTTTTTAGATAAATGTGACTGGGGATGGATTAGAAGAGGCTCCCGTTTAAGGTCTGCGTTCTGGCTACGTGGACATTGACCGTGGCATTGCACGTGGCAGCGTAGGGCTCTGGTCTCGGGGTACTGTCGGTGTTCCCAGGGGGCCCGAGGTAAAGCTGTGGATCAAGTTTTTACACAAGCTGTAGACTGACGTGACAAAGCAAGGCAGGCTCAGAGCACCGTATAAACCAAAGCTAGTGTCCACATTTTAGAAACTGTGGAAGGAGAATACTTTGTTAGACAACATCTAACTCATGCTGAGCAGTTCGCAGTGTGTTAGAAAAGGCGTTCCGTGCCTTCTCCAGAATAAGAAGAGAGGATTAGATGAAGCTACAAAGAAAAATTGATGTGATATAGAAAAAAGTTAAGTTTGTAAGCTCAGTAAAATTGATCATTCTAGCTCCTTAAAAAAACCCCAGATTTATTTCAATATTAATCTCTGCCAGTATTTTGCTTTGTGTGGAAGCTGTTACTGCTTTGGCAATGCTGGCAAATCAGAACTTAAGCTTCATAATTTAATACTGCTCTGTTGGATAAAGCCACCTGAAAAGTTAAAGTCTAGAACATGACAACACTTAAAATTCTGACCAATTTTATTAGAGTACTAACATCAGTAGGTAAAAAAAAACTAGTATGAAATATTAACACTAGCAATGGCAGTGGTAATACATGAAGTAAATTAAACAATATACTTCATCAATTTTTACAAAATATAAACAATTACTCCTGCAGTTAATATTCATTACTATTGCCTTATGCGCCTGCATCTTTTCTACTGTTGTTTAACCATATCTTCCATGCCACTTTGCAAATTGGGTGTTAATTGTTAGAACTTTAGCACAGAACAGACAAAATGTTGAATCAAGGCAACTTCAACATCAACTGCTGTGGAACAATCACATTTTGTTTACATCTAACATATTGATTGTATTTACATTTTAACTGAGCAGTGATTCAATTAACAAACATCATGATTATACAAAATATACACAGTATATTTATCCCCTATCAGGTCTGGGAGGAAAAGGCCGTCCTGATGGACTAGGAAATCCAGGCAGCTGGAGGCAGTCTTAGGAAGATGCTCTCTTCTGTTCAGAAAAGGGAGATTCGTAGGCTTCCATTGGTGGGCAGGTACAAACCAGATGTTGATCTCCATATATGTCATCAATGCGAGCAATTGTGGGCCAAAACTTGCTTTCAGGCTTCACAAATGGCTAAGTACAGAAGACAAAACAACCATTTTAATTCTTCTACCAAGTGTATCTACATAATTGTAACAGACATTAGTATTTTAAGAACGAGAAATGCTGGATTTTTTTAAGTGAAGTCATACTTCAACTCTTATTTGCAGTTCCCGAAAGTTAATGAGCATGTATAATAGAGTTAGCAGTCACAAGAATATTCAGATTTTCAAAAAAGTGCAACCACGTCCTCTAACATATGATTGCAAAGAAACAGTTCTTTTTGGGATAAAAGAAAACTATGACCCTTTGAGTAACTGGCTTATGAACAGGAACCAAGGAAATGTTGAGGAGGCTGCCAAGACCTGTGCTGTTCAATGTATTTGTAGTATAATATATAAACCAACGTGTCAAACTTCACTGGCGCAGTTAAATTCTTCCTCTTTGAAAACAGTATGTGGCCACAAAATAGATACAATTCAGTTTTAGGTGAGAAAAGTCAGTTACACATACATCTAGCTGTTAAGATTGTGGAAGCAATTTTACGTAGTGCTCTGGAGAAGTCTGATGGATCCAGCTCCAATTTGACCTTTATTCATAGCAGACTCACAGTGGTGTGGCTTGCCCGGTGCTGACCATGCATCTTGTTAAACCCTCATCCAAGCTCTTTGGAGCAGAGCTTTGAACGTCAGGTCGTGGGACTCTGTTTAGGGAGTCTGCAGTATGTCAGAGCTTAACGGGCTATTTCCCATAGGAATATCCAATATTGAAGCGCTGAGATTTAGAAATCCAAGTTTGCACTACGGGGGTAGAGACTTTTTTCTTTTTTTTTAAGACCTTTTTTCCTTGTCTTGGAAAACAAACAATGCAACTACTGTAGAACTCACACACATAAAAACTGAGCAACAGTAAAAATGGCTCTGAAGTTTTTATTCTTACCAGATTACTTCATCTCCAACTGTCCAGCAAACCACAGAGCAAAAAGCACATTTATATATTATCACCCCGCTAGGATCCCATTATTTACTCACCAGTGGGAATGCTGCCACTTCTCTGGAATAAGGACGGTCCCATTTGGAAGCAGTGACACAGTTCAGAGTATGTGGTGACATCTGCAAGCAAAAAGACATGTTTAGGACCTGAAATTACAGAATTCAGCTGAACATATCTGGAGGGTATGAACCCTCCTTCAAGTCCACATTACTACATATAAATAATTACTGTCCAGAGACTCTCTTGAGAATACTGTTTATCTGAGGGGAAATGAGGTAGATTTAAAACAGGAAGAAAGTATCTGGATCTTTTTTTTTCAGTTTGCCTGAAGATATTGCCCAAGGTTTGAACATGCTTTCAGCTTTTCACTAAATTCCCTCAGTATTTAAAAAGTCAGTATGGCATTACAAGAGTTGACAGAATTTGACCCTACAGCAATTTTATGCTGCATTCAATCTTTAATTTACTGTTAAGTGTTAAGGTCATTCCACTTAAACCAAATAAGTAAGCAGCCCTCCTTCATTACTTTGTGATGGCCTCAAAAATTATAGACCATGCACTTACGTAACTTTCTCTGCTCTGTCAGCAAAGGCCAGACTTCTGACTTGAAAAAGTCAAAATTCAGATTTTGAAAAAGTTTGTTTCTAAAAAAGTCAAATTTCAAGAAGTTTATGTGTTCACTGTTGCACACAATTGTTTTTGAGAGTACTGAAAGACCAGGAAGCAGGCTCATATAGCCTCAAGTAAGTCTCAGTGGTGAAGCTGATGGGGGTAACTTGCTCTGCATGCCGTCTTACCTTCAGTGGGTTAATCTGAGGATCCATCCTGCCCTCCTCTATTTCCGCAATCTCCTGACGAATACTAATCATGGCATCACAAAACCTGTCCAGCTCAGCCTTGTCTTCAGACTCTGTTGGTTCGATCATAAGTGTCCCTGCCACTGGCCAGGACATGGTCGGAGCGTGAAAACCTGATGAAGAAGAAATCGGTCACTGACAATAGGTTATGAGTTCATATAGTCATTAGTTACCAACTGATTCACAAGTTCTGCAGCCTTTATAGGGCTGAACTCATTGGCAGTGTCGGCAGTGCACTGTAGCAGTAAGACAGTATCTTAGTTATAGTTTTTGACAGGTAATGCCACTGTATTACAGAGTTACAAACTAATATAATGAAATGCTCTTAAAACCTGCTCTTTTTGCTTTGTTACTTTTCAGCCTAAAGTATATTGCTTCTTTCCTGGATTATTTCTGTTCTGCTGCTCACTTCAATAGAAGTGTTTTGTCGCTTTACTCGCTTATGACAGGCTGAATGGCAAAGTGAGATGGGTATAGATTTCTGCGCTGGTAAACAAGGTAAAAAGAAAAGGTGGTCTCTTGCGATTCCCTTCCTGCGCTACAGCTAATTACAGCCTCATGGCACTTCTCTTTTGGCTGCAGAGGATATAACTTTACTAAACTTATCCATGTATACCTCCATACTGACTGGAAAGTCTAAGTGGTGAGTGCTATTCAGCTCAGCAGAGAGGGACCCAGGAGTCCTGGTGCACAACAAGTTGACTATGAGCCAGCAATGTGCCCTTGTGGCAAAGGTGGCCAATGGTGTCCTGGGGCGCACTAAAAAGAGCGTGGCCAGCAGATGGAAGGAGGTCATCCTCCCCCTCTACTCTGCCCTGGTGAGGCCACGTCTGGAGTACCGTGTCCAGTTCTGGGCTCCCCAGTTCAAGACAAGGAACGACTGGAGAGAGTCCAGTGGAGGGCTACTGAATGATGATCAAGGGAATGGAGCACCTCTCTTATGAGGAAAGGCTGAGAGACCTGGGTCTGTTTAGCCTGGAGAAGAGAAGCCCGAGAGGAGATCTCATCAATGCTTAATATCTAAAGGGTGGGTGTCAAGAGGATGGGGCCAGACTCTTTTCAGTGGTGTCCAGTGACAGGACAAGGGGCAACAGGCACAAGCTGGAACACAGGAAATTCCATCTCAACATGAGCAAGCACTTCTTTACCTTGAGGGTGGCAGAGCCCTGGAAGCGGCTGCCCAGAGAGGTGGTGGAGTCTCCTTCTCTGGAGGTACTCAAAACCCACCTGAACACCATCCTGTGCAACCTGCTGTAGGTGAACCTGCTCTGGCAGGAGGGTTGGCCCAGGTCTCCAAAGGCCCTTTCCAACCCCTAACATTCTGTGATTCTGTGATTTAAGGCCATAGCAACCCACTTACAAAGAACAGGAGCGGTGGCATTTTTCAATGTCACAACTGGGGGTTAGATTATTTCCCTGATGAGGTGTTACTGGTTGGGGTTTTAACAGCTTTCTAGGCATATTTGTTAGAAGCACAGTTTCTGCATAGGATCAAGCAGTTCAATGGGTCTTCTTGTCTGGCAGCCAGAGAGTAGCCACGATCAGATTCTTCAGAGCACGTGTACACAAGTGCCTAAACAGTATCAGGATGGAAGTGTTTAAGTTCTATTATCCTGCTTCAAGAGTATCTCTTTCTTTTTCTTGTTTTGTTGGAATCTTAGTAAGCTGTTGGCGCCAACCCACTTGCTCCAATGGTTGAGTCGTGTAATCGCAAATTTGCAGGGACAGTTCACAAAACTGGGAAGGTAGCAGCCAACTTCTAAGTAGCCACTACAACTTGACAAAAATATCTCTCTAAGCCCATAGAATTAGGAGGCCTGAAATGATTGTGACAGATTCACCATCCATAAGCACAGGGCTAGAATGTTTCTGGCTCCCTTTAGGAGAGATTTAGGGCATTCTCACTTAGAGTGCTATTTTTAAAAACCAGACATTTGACTTACCGTAATCCTGAAGTCTCTTAGCAAGATCTACAGCTTCGATGTTTGCTGTTTTTTTGAAATGTCTTGTATCCAAAATGAATTCATGGGCTACATAACCTGTAAACGAAAAAGTGTACACTGTGTTTACTTACTAGGAGAATAATGCATCTACCAACCAGTCTATTCTGACTGGTTTTGTGGAAAACGTGGCAGAAAGACAAATTAAAAAATATCCACTTGGGTAAAAACTCAGACCTGAGAAATTACCAGGTAAGAGCGATACAACTCAGTATTTGAAGACTGGCCCTGTGAGTCCCATGTCACATTAAGAAGAGGCCTTATTTCCAAGATCAGAACTAGGAAAGGGTGGTCAAAGAAGCTCCTATAATTTACAGGTAGTCTGAAAAATAACTGGTTTTGTCAGTGGCCCAACATACTGGTCTTAGGCATCTTGAATTAGCCACGTACATGATAATCAGTTCCATGTTATGCCAGAGAAAAGCTCAAATCTGGTGTTATACAGAGAGGCTAAAGACTTATCTAAATTTATATCCATGATCCTGGAGAACCTTGTTCAATTTCATTGCTGAATCGTTCAAAATTTGCAATTTCATTTCACTTACATGAGGAAATAATATATTCTCTTAAAATCTAACCTGCAGGTTTAGCTAAGGTGTACTCCATCGAATTTAAGACATATATTTTGAAGAGCACACATATTGTACTTAAATGTTCTTTGGTGCCATTTGGTGTCATTCTCCCCTGTCTCACAGAGGAGAATAAGGAGTGGAGAGAAGCTTGGGGTGGAGGGGAGGTGTGTGAGTGCACGTGCGTGTGTGTGGGGCGAGCAAGGGAAAGTACAGGTCCAGAAATTGCTTCCAGTTCTTAAACGGTTGTGCCACTGGTTATGGGAGATTTGGAGGTCTCAGTTTTGTTGCTGCTCCTTTTTCCACTGTTCATTAACCTGCTACTAGACTTCAGGGAGAACAATCTGATGCCAAGGTTTACTCCATCTTTTGTCATCATTTCACCTAATTACAGGCATTTTGTCTTCAGCTTCCAAGTCTCTCCGTTTCATTGCAATTCTGCCACAGCAGCAGTGTGGCAGGTTACTTCTCATGACCAATATCAAGAGAAGTTTGAGATGCAGCTGTCCCGTAGCATTAAAAAAGAACCATGTTGCAAGCCAAATCCTACACTAGGGAAAAAAAAGTCAGCTTTGTAGAAGAAAACATTGTCCAACACTTGCCTTTTGCTCCTCTGAAAAGGATTTTGTAGTGCTTCTCCAGCCTCTTCGCCATGTAGTTTGCATTTAGTATAGCAATCTCAGAAGCATGTTTCAGACCCTTTGCTCCCATTGTCTGAAAGAGGAGTAGCATGAAGAAACAGATTTAAAAACACTGCCAAGCAAGTTAAGTGTGTTCCTATACTGTCAAGTATGATAAACAACAGCACCTTAGTGCACCTGGCTAGTTTTAAGCCAGTCACGCTGCTATTACACTTTTCCACACTACACTCACAGAAAAGCACTGGATATTAGTTGAGAGCAACTTTGGTACATAGAGCTTATGAGACTGCTTACTGCGTAAGAGTTTTTGCTTAAAGTCAACGAGGGAATAACCCAAACCTTTCCACAAACAGAAGCTCATAAGTGAACAGAAAAAAGTGAGCAGAACTGAAGGATGGCATCAGCACGTTTGTAAGAACTGCACACGCTGCCTGTCGCCATCCTTATCCGCAGGCAAAGAGCATCCACAGGGCTGCCCAAAAAGCTATGTGTGCTGTCTGTGCAGATTATCCCAGCAACTCCAACTCTGCTTGCTGGTGTCATGCCATAGATGATGCTGTGCACTAACAAAGACCAGAGCCAAACAAATACAGATACGCTTACTTCTCCATCAAGGCACTGCAAAAGGAGTGCTGGAATTTGACCTATGGTTGAATTTCTTAACACTGCACTTAAAAGTTAAGTTGGCAAAGGAGAAGCCAAATCTGCCTTCGAGGTAGCCCCTTTAGTGTAAACAGTGTAAACAGATTGCACTAGGCATTGTGAAGAAACAGCTTCCTTTAAAAATTTACTACAGTTTAAATACTCTATTGCAAGAAGCAGCTTAAAATCACAAGTGTGATTTTTACCCACAACTGAAAAGCCACCGTGGAAGTTGCACCAGCTCATATTTGATTATTTCAATTCCAGAAGAGCTTTTTTCCCAGGGAGCAGAAATTTCCATGGTTAGAGTATCAAACTGGCTACAGGGTACTCTGAATGATGCTGCCCTTACGTTCACCATTACAACACTTTCTCTCACTGAAAGCTTTAAATGTCGCTCAGAGTCCCAGCACACCCACTTCTCAACCAGAATTTGAATCTACACTCTCATCTCTGTTGTCTGGATAATTCTATATGTGCAACCAAATATTTGCAGGCTTATCACTTAATTGCAAGGCATTAAACAATTACATAGATCAAGATCGAATTGCCACACATGCAAAGGCAAAAAACTAGATTCCATTTTCAAATTCAGTAGAATCCCCTGGAATTCAAGTTCTTGTTAAACAAATTTTGGAAAGTTAATTGTTACATACAAGTCAACTATAACAATACTGCAGCATTCAACCAAAAGTATTCTTGGAAGAAGAGTAATTACCAAGCAGCATTTAAACATGAAAACGTTGACAGAGGAGGGGCAAGGCTGATTGCAGCTTTCTGCCTTGTGTCCACTTGTCTCAAAATTATCAAAAATTATTACAGGCAAGGGACAGAAGAATTAAGCAGGATGCATAGATACAGCAGTTGTCCTATCGTCCTTTCCTATTGCAACACATGGCAATAGGCAATTCCATTGTCCTACTGGAAAACAAGGAGGTTCAAAGGACATAAATAACCTATGACCATGCCGTAGACGTGCATTTCAGTCTCTGCAAACATTTTATGAGTTCATTATGAATTGCCCTTAAACCTATTTGTGTGGTTCCAGTGGTGCTCAGACTTGCTGAAACAGAAGCAGACCCTCAGCTCCTTAAAAAAGTCTACACACCTTGATGTACACCCAGGAAATTGGCAATATAGCACTGGAACCCCAAGGTGCAGCACTGACGGTACCCAAAGGACATGCATCCTTATCTGGCTGTATTTTGATGACAGGGTGGGTAGGCAAGTAGGGAGCCAAATGTTTCTTCCTAAAACAAAAACATTCACTTTAGAACTTATATGTGTGGTCCTGTGTTACCATTTCCGGACAGTTTCAGCAGTAGCTTCTCTTCATCTCCCCTCCAAACACAGTGCTCCAGGAAGTCTGGTCTATGTCTTCTTCAACAGAAAGTTTATTAACATAAGCAGTGACAATGGAGGATGGCACTCAGTTTTCAACCTATCACACAAGATATTCATGCAGCTATCCAAATCAAAATGATTTTTAAAAAAGATTATTTTCTTGTAAAGGAACATGATAGATTCACAGAGTTCATGTACCATTCTGTGTTCTGGACTATGTACAATATCAGCCCTCAAAGTCCACAGATCACCTCTGCATTTACTCAGAAAACGTACTGCTGAGTGAGGTCTACCATACACACCAAAGGGCCAACATAGAAGTCAGGGTTTGGGAATACGTGTGAACCTCACCATGAGAGGAGCACATGGCTATCCTAGAGAAGGACAAAGGTTTACAAACAACAGTACACCTCTCCTGTTCATGGCTCTGTACTTAAGTGACCTGCCAGACAAGATTCACTAAGGGATTTTTATTTTTTTAAGAAAAGGCTAGTAAAGAGATACCCACACTCCAATCGGTCCCATTCCAGGTCCTCCTCCTCCATGGGGAATGCAAAAGGTTTTGTGAAGGTTTAAGTGAGAGACATCAGAGCCGTAATCTCCAGGACGACACAGACCCACCTGTGGAGGGAATACTCTGTCAAAATATTCTTCACATGCCATTTTAAGACCTATTACTTCATTCAAGAAACAGGTTGAAAAACAGGTTTTCAACAGGTTGAAAAAGATGTTATATGTTTTTCTGTTTTTCCTTAACATGATGCATCATAAACAGGAATTAATGCCAAAATGCAAAATTTAAAGCATTTTTTTGCCTTAGGAATTCCTATTCATGTCTGTAAAGAATGTCTTTGATTAGGCAGACTAAGCCAATTTCAGTGAATAACTCATGCACCTTACGACACATTTCAGGGCAAAATCAGATACAAGAGAATTATTTTCACCATCTAATTTTTACTACTGTTCTTGGAAACCTCACCTCCTCCCCCAAACACTGTGCCATCTTGTGAGGAAGCTATGTTATGGTCAGAACTGAGTGCTGCGGTGCTATTTTTATTCCAAGGAAACACACACTCCCAATTGTAATAAATCTACCTGGGAGATTTTGTACCTGGGCATTCATATTTGCTCCGTCTAAATAAACCTGGCCTCCATGTTTGTGAATCAGGTCACACACATCTCCAATCTCCTCTTCAAACACTCCGTTGGTGGACGGGTATGTGATCATGATGGCTGCCAAGTTCTCTTTGTGCTTGTCCACCTGGTGGCAGAGAGGGAGAGAGAAAAAAAGTCATTGAGGCTCCTAAAGCTCCTTAAGAGAAGATTTTTACAGAAACATGTAATTAAGGTCATCAAGTGTTTTACTGGTGAGAAGCAAGTCTATCAGCAGGTAGTCTAAGTCATTTATAGACAGCAAAAGATACTCATCCCTTTCCTTCAGCAATACCTACGGGAAAAGACTGTTTTCTCAAGAAATCATAATTCTAAATCAGGGAAGAAGGCATGGTAAAAAAGGTTATGTACAATAGTCACTTCTGCGACATTAAGACACGCCAAGTGAAACATCTGACCTTCGAGGTAATATGATCTAATGACCATCCTCCTGCGTTCAGCAATACAGTTCTATGACTACCATAAAAGCCTTCTCAAATATGTATTTTTGGAAATGTGTCCTGCTAATACCTTAGATTCCTACGATTCACCTGCAGCCGATCTACTCAAAAAAGTGAAAAAAGTTGCCTAGCAACACCTTCCCCAGCAGAGGGGGGCTTGAACTTCCCTAAGTGAAGGCTAAAGTGCAGTTTCAAATGCTTCACTCTCGTGAACACACTTCATTCATTTCAAATACTAGATGCAGACCAAAAGGGTCTGCTGTAAAAGAGCCTACTGTTTAGAAAAAGCCTCTGAGCTGCTTCTGCACCAAAGATCCTCAAATTTCAAGCGTGTATTCACTAGTATTGCCTATTTTCTCTCAATGAAAAATCTGATTCAGCACTATTACCCGTAGAGGAGGAGAGTTCCTGCCTTGAAAATTAAAGATAATTAAATACTTACCATTGCTTTTAAATGGGAAATATCAATGCTCCCATTTTTGTCCACTTCAATTGGCTGAATCTTCATCCCTGCCATTTGTGCACTTGCTGGATTTGTACCATGAGCAGATTTAGGAATAAGGCAAACCTTAGAAGGGAAAAAGAAGCAGGGGCTAAAGTATACCTACTTAAAAAAATCTTAAAGCATTATGGTCTACAGTCAGCTACAACTTGTTATCAAAGTTTTCAAAAGGGATCCTGAGGGAATGTTTACTGTCAAATTGTCACTTGTACCGAAGGGTGCAACTTGATTTTCTTTGAAGAAAATCCATTCAAGTATCAGCATCTAAAGACTCATTAGGAAAATAAACTTTAATTTGCTGCATAAATCATATCTAGGGCTGCAGTTCCAGAATATTATCTCAGATACCTTTAAAAACCCTTTCCTCGCACCTCCCGCCCCCCTTTTTTAAAACACTTTTTTTTTTTTACAGTAATCATACTCCAGATGTACAATAACTTGAAAGGAGAAAACATCTAATTCCAACTTTCCACTACATCTTCAGCTGACTTCCAAAGCATTTTATTCTGTATTCTACTCAAAACAAACATTCAGATTGAACTATTTTCATTATAGCTAAGAAGTTTCAGACAGCTACTAACATGGTCTCTACATGTTCATTTAAAGAAAAAAATGAACAGTTCATTTAAAACTGTTTTTTTTTTAAAACAGTTCATTTAAAAAGAAAAAAAGAGAAGTATGTTTACTTTAATAAATGTAAGTTCTGGTTAGTGCTAATTAGCAAAATGGAGCTCAGGATATTTCCAGACATTTGCTAGGAACTTCACCCTTTGTAAAGACAATACTTTTTTTTTTCTCTAAAAAAATCCTTTGCTTCTATTCAGTGAGGATATTGAAACATTTGTCTATTTTGATTCTCTTGGAAGGATTAATTTAACTAAGTTTATTCAGCAAGTTACTCAAACTTAGCTGCAGTAAATCACTGACAGTAAGGCACTTTCTTTTCAGGACAAATGGCGTGATGGTCTCTACCTCATGTTCCAAACAGATGCTGAAACAAATGCTAATTACTTTAAAAGCTGTTCCAAGGAACTGACCCATCTGTCTCAGCACCTGGATATTTGCTCTCCTTGCAGTGAACTGTCAATGTTTTACTGTGCAGCTCTGCTGAAAGGAAACACGGGGATCCCAGACCTGTGCTAGGAAGCACTGTGGCACATCTGTAGTCATTTTAGCTGCACGGAAGAAACGTAAAGTGAGTCTAGATTGCCACCCAGTCTCTCTGGGTTCCATCTGCAGCTGCTGGGCACGGAAGTCATCGATCAGGCAACAAAGTGGACGGACGTGAGCTGTCAGCTGATGTCAATACTTTTCTTCCACGAGAGGGCAACAAATCCAAGTGAGCCTGACTGCAAGAAGCATGATCTCCTCTTTCACTTACTTTCTCCAGCCCAGGAGAAAAGGTCACTTCAGACGAAAGTTCAACATTTTGTGGGCTTTCTTTGGTTGTGGGGTTTTTTTTTAGCTTTTTTACCATGATTATCTAGATTTTACTGGAACATTTGAAATCTGTTAAGCGTGAGTAACTGCAAGCAGCCCTGCAGGCTCCCTCTTCTGGGTGGTTAGCTTCTGGGTGCTTCTGAGCATAGAAGGACCACAGACGCTCACAGAAGCCCAAGGATCTTGCCCAGAGTAAGAGGAACAGTAAAGCATACGTGGATAATTGGAAGCTAACTGTCCAAGGAATAAAATTTCAACCTACTTTCACTTCCCACCTAGTAAAACTACTCACAAAATAAAGCTTGTCATTGTAACGAGTGTCTGATTTCCCACAAGCTTGAGCAATCTGGGTGCAACAAAGAAACGAAGACAGAAGACAACAACACTCACTATTCAATTTTAGGTAGTTTCCTCACACAGGGGTTATAGTTCCCAGGACAATGACCCTGCCATTTTGAGAATGCAAATGAGTTCCAAAGCGAAGTATACACTCAGGTTCAGAAAATACCAACATTATCGCACTAAGGGCTTTTTTCCTACTATTTAAAGCCAACTCTATGTCTATAAAAGAGGAACATCTAACTAATCTCAGATTTCCAAGAAGTTTTTGATGTGATCCCAAAATATATTCCTAAACTGATTTCCAGTGGGGTAAGAGGGAAACCTCTTTATTTTGTATTAACAGGGTATTTGGCATTTCACTGCGTGCCTCCATTATAAACTAGTTATGAGTAAGCTGACATGCTAGGGGACCAACACAGATATTTACAATGTTCTATTAGGATGACCCTTCTCCACAGTTCAGACTGACTATTTATCTTTTTGTTTCTTTCCTGTGTTTTCATGAAATATTTCTCCACGATACTGCAAATATCACAAGCTTCCTCATAAGAGGTCAAGTGATCGGATTTAATTGCAGAAAAATGCATAAGCAGTGCCTTTGGATTCCTTTGTATCAGGGAGTTCCCAAAACACAGATATGTAGAAGCTGCAGCTGTGTGCTGGGTAAGTATCATTGTGTACTTGCTTTGTTCTTGTACTCATTGTTGTAAGAGGAGGCTATCAATCTGGTATTGACCACTGTAACACTGGATGCTGACACTGAGAGACTTGGTCAGGGTTAATCTGGCTGTTCTCATATCACAAATATGCAACCAGCTCTCCATAATGAAATTTGCTACCACCAACTTCTCACATCTATGTATTTCAACCTAGTTCACTTCCAATATATATATATTTTTATATATATATACCTAAAACTTATGATTAACAGCCTGTCTTCCAGGCATCACAGATTGTTCAGAAAGCATGTAAAGGAACAGTATTACTTTGAGATTTTCCAGCCGTAACTGCCTGCCATTAAATGCAAATAAAGAAGTCTCTTTAAAAGAAAACTGTAATTCAAAATTCTGTTAATCATAACGTACTAGCAAGAACTGATTTTGTGTGTGTGTGTGTGTGTGGTGAACCACACTACAGTTGTATCACCTCTCAGGTTTACAAAAACTCTCTTTTGTCAGGTTACAATGGCATAGCTGAGAAGTAACTGCTTGAGGTCAAATTTTCAGCTAATTAGTATAGAAGAGAACACAAATCAAGCCTTTAGACTGTAGCGTTACCAACTGAAGATGATCCTCAATGAATCAAAACTGATTTGCATTGTTCATCTACAATTTTTGCATCCCTTATGAGGCAAGGTTACCTCCATATATCCTACAGAAATTTATTTGAAACAGTTTGAACGGACAAGAACTGGATGAACCTAGAGACTTCTGTGAGCAACTACTAAGGCATACCAGAGGCTTGTCTGCTTTTTCTGTCAGGAGTGCTTTACTGGGAACCAGCTGACATTATATGTAGTACAAGTTTTAGATAATGGGTTCCCGTTCCTTTAACTGAAAAGGCTGGAGAGGGAGTGCCATACCACCTTGAAAAAGCAAAAAACTGTCATTGCCCGTTTTCTTTTGAGGCATGGACATCTGGGCCTAATCCCATCTCACTGAAGATCTGAATCACTGGCTCACATTGATGAGCAGCCTCTGTGATGGCTTCAATGGTTAAGTCTGCTCCTTGATCACGAGCCCATCTGTCGGTTTTAGGTCTCTCCCTAAACGTTCTGATGTTTCATGGGCCCACTGAGCTATGAATAACTCATCCTTAAGTTCCCAGTCCAGGTCTACCTGAGTCACTTCAGTTCCAGCAGCCTAGTCTCTCCACTTGTCGTTTTGGTATTCTTCTGTGGTGCTGCCCTTGGGCTTGTGAGCATCTGTATCATGTGTACCATTACAGTAATGCTTTCTGCCTGGGAAGCAACATCTTGCCAGAAGGCAGCACTCTGGATGGGTTTACCTCTGTGCTGCCACTTGGGTCTGTTTCCAGTGATGCAGTCACCCTGACANCACTGAAGATCTGAATCACTGGCTCACATTGATGAGCAGCCTCTGTGATGGCTTCAATGGTTAAGTCTGCTCCTTGATCACGAGCCCATCTGTCGGTTTTAGGTCTCTCCCTAAACGTTCTGATGTTTCATGGGCCCACTGAGCTATGAATAACTCATCCTTAAGTTCCCAGTCCAGGTCTACCTGAGTCACTTCAGTTCCAGCAGCCTAGTCTCTCCACTTGTCGTTTTGGTATTCTTCTGTGGTGCTGCCCTTGGGCTTGTGAGCATCTGTATCATGTGTACCATTACAGTAATGCTTTCTGCCTGGGAAGCAACATCTTGCCAGAAGGCAGCACTCTGGATGGGTTTACCTCTGTGCTGCCACTTGGGTCTGTTTCCAGTGATGCAGTCACCCTGACAGGGCATTTGCCACCATCCATGAGCAAGAATTAACGTAAGAGTACTGGCTGCTTTTCTTGTTCAGCTATCTCTAGGTCCAACTTCTTCAAAGTGGCTGGCCTTGCCTTCTCCTTTCATGGCTCTGACAACTTGTTTTGTAGGATTTTACACAGCAGCCTTCCACTTCTGATGGTTTCCTACAACACAACAGGATCCACTGGTAAACAGACCATACCGCTTTTCACCTTCTGATAAATCATTATACGGTGTCACTTCTTGCACGAGTCACCTGCTCGAGTGATTCTCTGAAATTTATGCCTTCTAATGAGTCCATGATCTCCTCCAGGATTCCTGGGTGGCTGGTGTTCTCCATCCAAGCCTGTTGCATGACCAATGCTACTCACTTAATTGATGCTGCGCCCTTTGAACACCCAGTACAGCACAGGCAACCACAGTGCCAAGACGAGCTGTGCTTCTCCACCAACAACTTCTGAAGCGGCTCAGTCCCCCACATACACTGAAAAAGCATCTCTTTTTCAGTCAGAGTGTAGTGGGCTTTGGATCCTCAATACCCCTGGCTTCAAAACCTCAAAGGCTGACCTTGTATTTCTCCAAGTGTGTTTTGTTAGAGGCTTCAGTGCTCCCCAGCTGCAGTGTAGACTATGTTCCTCACAGCTGGTCCTGTCTGGGTGGGCCCAGGGGCTACCTCATGAACTATCTCCTCTTTGATCTGTTCAAAGGCCTGTTGCTGCTCAGGGCCCCACTGAAAATATTTCTTCCTTAGGGTCACTCAATAGAGAAGGCTCACAAGCTGACTGTAACCTGGCATACACATGCATTCTCCAATAATCCAGAATGCCGAGACATGCCTTTCTTGTTAGCTGGTGGGGATGTAGTTATTATCTTATTGATTGCAGCCCCAGGCGTGTGACAATGTCCATCTTGCTGTTTTAGTCCCAAAGAACTAGATTTCTTGTACAGGTCCTCTGACTTTGCTTTGGTTTTATGGCAAAAACAGCTTTCTGAATTATGCAGATGGTTCTTTTCCCCTCCTCTGCCGTGTTGCCCCATACAAAGATGTCATCCATGTACTGCAGGTGTTCACGGGCTTCACCCTGTTCCAATGCAGTCCGTACCAGTCAAAGGCTGATCGGTAGGTCGGTAGGGTAGTGCTTCCAGCCCTGGGGCAGTCAGTTCCAGGTGCACTGGACAGCCCGCCACATGAAAGCAAACTGCCCTGCACTCTGCTGCCAAAGGGATCACAAAAAATGCTTTGGCAATGTCAGTTGTGGCACACTGCTCGGCCACCTTTGACTCCCATTCATGTTGTAGTTCTAGTTTGTCCCACACAGCAGCACGCAATGGTGGCGTCACTTCATTCAGGTCATGATAGTGCACTGTTAACCTCCACCCTCTGTCAGACTTTTGCACTGGCCTTATGGGAACTATTTAAGGGTTAATAAGTCTTGCTTGTCACTCCTTGGCTCGCCAATAGATGAATCAACTTACGGATTGTAATCGGGGAGTCTCAGCTGGTGTGATACTGCCACTGGTGCACCATCATGGCAGCAACCAGCACCTGCTGTTCTTTGTCATGGAGCAACCCTACAATGGAGAGGCCAGGCAAGCTAGGCAGTTGTTTAATCTTCTTTGTGTCCATCGTGGCTACACCAGTACCTTCTTCGGTCCATGAAATACCCTCTCCTGAGGTAGTCTATGCCAAGGACACATGGAGACTCCACCCATCACAAGAGGATGCTTCTACCATTTGTCATCTGTTAGGCTCCCCCCAGCCTCCAAGACAGACAACTGCTGGCATTCCCCTGTCGCTCCACAAATCTAGATGGGTCCCACCTGCTCCCACCCTGATGGCATTATGGTACACTGTGCACCAGTATCCACCAAAGCCTAATACCCCCATGGATCAGATGTGCCAGAGCATTAATCCATACAGTCCATTAAACTTTGTTATCCTCTTCCTCTGGCTAGCCAGAGGCAGGGACCTTTTACTCCTGATTGTAGTATTTACTCTCTGACTCCGGTACTGTCAGATCAGAAGTCCCTTCACCAAGCTCAGGAGGAGAGGCATTTTCAGCCCTTATTCTGTTTTGGGGGACTGCTGGTTACTTTCCAGTCTTGGCAGCACCTGGTGTGGCAGCCTTCTCAGTTGGTCCCTTCTTAGCAGCTGCCTTCCTCTGCAGTTCAGGTACATGGGCTTCTCGTTCTAGCTGCAAGGCAAGTGCACTGTCCCTCTTCCTTGTATCCTGGCCCAGCCACCCAGGAAGAACCAGAGGGTGCCATGTGGTGTGCACCTGGATCTCCCTTTCCCTCTGGCAGGAGGATTCTCTTTTAAACACCACGGAACTGGCAAGACGGTCTCTCCAAAGTTGGTATCTGAATATGTGGCCAGTCCATCATCAGCAGTGAGCTGGTGTATGGCACTGATGCATTTTCCACAGCTCTCCTCCACATGGCCCACATGTACTGGATGTCATGCCAATCTGTGGAGACCTGTTTGCTGTCCAGGTCACTGCAGACCACCTCCACCACTGCTAATCCTCTTAGATATGGAACACTTTCCTTAGCAGGGGTTCAACTGCCTCCGTAATTGATGAGATCACTCCTCAGACGACACCTCACGTTCAACAGGAACCACCTCCAGAGGCTGCAGACTGTCAGCTCTCTTCTGATTTCTTTTTTGATTCCCTGGTCCCCAGCGAGGGATCCCAGCTGCTGGGCCTCCCTACTGTCAGTTCCTGACTATCCCCTCCAGCATCCCAGCATCTGAGCAACCAGGCAGACGTAATTCTTCCACGTGTCTTGGAGCTTGCTCAGAGTTAGGGATGGAGTTAGTTCTGCCTCTTGGATGGTTTCTGTCACTTCCTCCTTACATTTCCTTGCCAAAGGACTGGCTTCCTCATCAGACCCTTCCTCCTCCTCCTCCATTACTAACTGATGGTACAGTTCTGTTGACCTCCACTGCCAGTGCTTCCTTTTTACTAATGGGGCAATCGGAGTCACTGAGGTTTGCGTCCCTGTCTCAACCACTGTGTCCTTACAGGTAGAGGCGCACTTTCCCCTGCTGCTGTGACAGTGCTAGACAGAGTCCCAGCAGGCACAGGCCAAGCCCCAGAAAGCGCTAAGAGCTGCTGGACTCACTGGGATAGGCAAGGCACCCTTCCATCAAATGGTGTGCCAATTCAATGGTGTTTAGGTGTAAAATTCCAGGTTACAGGAGGTGGTAACAGCCCTAGGCACCTGCCCAAACCTCCTACACACCCCGTCACCCGGGGGTCAATTGCATTGGGGCTCATCTGTTTCTCAGCTCAACAACAAGTTGTTTACTCTTACACCAGGACCAAACCAGGGTACACACACCCCATACCAAGCCAGCAATGTTAGACAACAGGATCAAACACCCTACATAAGGATGTACAAAAAAGTCAGGAGCCCACACGACCGAGCTGGACACATCAACCCCAGAGAAGGGGTAGGTGTTCTTTCCACAAGGTAGTTCACGCAGCACAGGAACAGCATCACGGCCAGGGCTGTATGTCAGTCCAGGCATACAGCCATTGCTTTTATCAAAATGTTTCCAAGCACAGCAAAATACATTGATAAGCAGCACAGCAAACAGCAAGAGCTGAAAGCAGCCATTGAAAAGCCCTTGACTCTAATACACAGCAAAGCAAGCAAGTTCTGTGACCCACACAAGAAGCTGCCAATTAACAAATTAACATGCTCAGATCAAAACTGTCATTACCTCAAGCCCCATGCTGGGTGCTAAAAAGGACTGTGATGGGTTGACCCAGTCAGTGGCCAAACAGCCACACAGCTGCTCACTTACTCCCGTCTCCCATGAGATAAAAAACAGAAGTAAGGTGAGAAGGCTCATGGACTGAAAGAATGACAGTCTAATAGGGAAAACAAAAGCCGCATGCACAAGCAAAGCAAGAAGAGGAATTCATTCATTACTTCCCATGGCCAGGCAAATGTCCAGCCACTTTCTGGAAAGCAGGGCCTCAGCACATGTAATGGTTGCTTGAGAAGAAAAATACCATAACCATGACCTTCCCTACTTTGTCCTCCTTCCCCTGAGCTTTTATTGCTGAATAGGCCACGATATGGCATAAAACATCTATTTGGTCACTTTGGGTCAGCTGTCCTGGCTGTGTCTCTCCCAGCCTCTAGCCCAAAAGTTCTTCCCCACGGGAGTGTTGACACTTACAGTTCTATGACGTTCTCCTTTTGCATTTAAATAAGCTTTGATTGCAGCCAAACCTGCATACTCTCCTTGGGCTCCACTGCAAGAGGAACACAAACCCTGTTACAAAAGCACACAAACCAGACAGTGCCAGCTGTCTACTGAAACTTCAAAATCGTCCAAGCATAATTCTTCTCAGTAGGTTTAGGCAAGTCTCAGCAAATTAAAAGAAGCACATTCCATGGATTAAATTACAAATGGACAAGCATTAACTAACACTGCCTCTTTTGCAAACAGTAGATGAAAAAAGTTGTGCCATTTTATGTACTATGTACGATGCTAAAT
The DNA here is from genome assembly GCA_013398295.1 of Chionis minor. Taxonomy (NCBI): domain Eukaryota; kingdom Metazoa; phylum Chordata; class Aves; order Charadriiformes; family Chionidae; genus Chionis; species Chionis minor. The sequence goes on along the minus strand of VZSF01008090.1, from coordinate 66,035 downwards.
CCTCTTGGTGACTGAGTTGATCCCCATTTCTGCACGTAGCAGGGGACTACATGCTTGACTACAGAGAGGCAAACTAATACTGAAGTGCAGAGTAAGGTGTACATAGTGAAACATAAGAAGTCTTTCAGTGACATCCAAGTGTCAGAGTAAGTCCTTGCTGCTCATTTTGTATCAAAACTACTAACGGACATAAACAGGCTGCAGCAGTGCTCACTCAGCTCTGCCTTATTTGTTTCAGTGAGCATGCAGATCCTAGGCATTCTTCAGTCAAACCTAGTATTACCTAGTGCAACAAATATCAATTTCAACAATTACATAGTTGCCAGTTCATATGGCTTATTCCTATTTCAGATCTTTAATTTTAGTTCGTAGGAAAGTATCAGTAACATCACTGTTTTAAGCAAACTATGGTGGAGAAACCAGCCTTCATAGAGAGGAAAACATGGGAAAACAGATTAGAAGAATACAAAAGACCAAATCATTAAACTGGAGGAGATGATACAAGACAAAACAAAGTTCTGCAGTTTTGAAAAAAACAATCTTGTTTTCATAATCTTGCATTCAAGGCTCTTCTGTCAAATTTCAGAAAGCTCTTCCATTTTTGGCTCACGTATTTGCTTTAGAGATAAGTTTTTGGAATCATGTTAAGGAGCAAATATTCAGAAAAAATTTCCTACCTGTTTGGTTGGAAGGAGATTTTGTCATAGCCGGTAATCTCACATAGGTCCTTCTCTAAATCCTTGAAAAGTTGCTGATAGCCTTGAGCCTGATCCAGGGGCACAAAAGGGTGGATGTTGACAAATTCTTTCCATGAAATAGGCTATGAAAAAAAACCAAAACAAAGAGCACATGCTGTAAAAAAAAATCTGCAGACAACTTTGTTTTGTTGTTAAAATCTTTGAAGCTGCCCTGTGCTTAAATAAAAACCATACAGTTCTTGTGCAGCAAGACCAGTTCTCAGCTCACTGTAGGATGGTTTCCAGTAACAATTTTTCAACATTCAGAATAGGCTTAAAAATACTTAGTTTCTCCTTCTAAGTGACCTACCCTTAGGCAGAGCTGTGGGATCACACGGTAAACAGAGAGGAGTCATGTGGAACAGTGCCTAACACTCAATTTGTTTTTTGTTGCTATACATTCGAATTAGAAGGGAATATACAAGACAGAAGCTAGTGAAGGGAGAAGACATATAGAAGGCAGTGAGAGAAAGGGGACAAAGGAAACCTGGTGAAAGATGAAAGCACGAAGCCAACAGGGAGAGAGCAGAGGAAGCTCATTCAGAGTCAGAAAGTCATTTGGTACCCAAACAGCCTGGCTAAGGCTCTGCTTCATTCGCTACCAGCCAGAGAAATGAAGATATCTGTGGTCTCCAGTTCCTCACCTGGGGAAAAGGGGTACTATCCTAAGAAACACGACAAAGAAGCATGAATTGCAAGTCCCGCCTGCCTCCTTCCTTATTTCTGAGGATTTATTTGATTGCAAGATTTTTAAAGCCAATAGAAGTTAGGTACTGTAACATGGCGTGAGGGAACAGGACTGTGATATACCTAGTTCTAAAAATTATTTTCAGTATTTCATTCAGCACGGAGTCTTCAAAGCCACTCAGTCTCCTGCTGTTGTTGCACTCCTACTGTGCTTATCGGAACTTTTTTCCTAGTGGAAAAGGGAGCTGATGACTTTAGCTACTTCTGAAACTGCCTCCTCAGCTAGAGTACGAGACCAAAAGTGGTCTTTACTTCTCTACAATGACACTGGCTAGATAGATTATTCATGTGGGTCTCAAGTAAGACAGTATTATTGCAACTTACTGTAAGTTCAGCTGAACTATTGAGCTTCATTGTGCAGGACCCCTAAAAATACAAACACATTTGTCAGTATTTATTAAAATATACAAATATGTAAGTACCTAATTTTTTCTCTTTTTGGTAAATACCTACCAAAGGAATCATGCTGTGAACAAGGGAAATATCTTTGTTTTCTAATCTTTTCATGTACCGCACGATATTTGTCTCAGAGTGATAGCTGGAGAACAGAAAATATGGTGATATGGCAAGCAGGTTAGCTATACCAGATGGTTAATCTGTGCTCTAACATAGGAAAAGCCATTAAAAAAAATTAAGGCTGAAGATAACTTCTTATATATACTAAGTACTTCTCTGCAAATTGATACTTTATGCTTGCTAATTTTAAGGTGGATGAAAAATGGTTATTATCATTTGCTCAGAAATGCTGTCAGTAAATATGGACTATAAAGCCACTAATAAGTTTCCTGATACTATATCCTTGAATAATAGCTTGTACAACGTAGCAGATTAATGGAAAACACGTCCCCCATGTGACCATTAGTATTGCTTTGCCCATTTAAAACATGAAAAGATATCTAAAAATGCTACTAAAAATAGATTATTTCAGAGTCATGAATGACACTGTGAGTACAGCTACAAAACTGTCCTCAACTGACTCCAATACCACTTTTGAAAGGAGATAATTTCAGATTACATTAAAATATAAGACATACAGCAATTTCACAAACCTGTTGAAAATCTGATGTGTCAAGAATTTGGAAGTTCTCTTAAATGGGGTGCTAAAGATGCCTTTGGGTTCCTCGCCCATACCCTCAGCAATAAGCTCCTTTGACACAAAGAAACATGCAGTCAAAATACTTTCATGGAAATTTCTCTTTTCACAGTGAATTTCCATCAGAACAACCTTGCACTAGCTACCATTTTACCGCAATATTTAATCAGCTTTTTAGTTAAAAAATACCTTTATTGGCATATATACCTGTATATATTTAGCATGACAACAGCATTATATTAAAAATGGGTACAGATGTCTCAGTAGTCCTCATCTTGGAAATATGGCTACTAATTACTAATGACATGCAACAAAAATTCCCATGGGAGAGAAATAATTGATCACCGCATCCTAACCCTCACAAAACAAGTAACAGCCTAAACACAAGCTGTCCGTGCTGATGGAAAGGACTGTCACAATAAGAAAACGGCATTACTTGGTTACATAAATCATTGTTATCTCATACCGCCTCTTCCTTTAGAGAAGATCTGAAATTTTCACTATTTAACAAATGGTCATCATATAGATACCCACTGTCCCAAGAGCAGTTTTTCTTTTCACTAAACTTCTGAAACATTCAGAGAATTTAATCCTTACAATATATTGTCTACTTACAGCTGAAGACTCGCAACCAAATATCCATAATATGTCATCTAAGTCTTTCTCATTTACAGTTTCATCAAGTGATACTCCAAGCTATGGATAAAAAGCAACAGTAATTACTCAAATTTCTTAATTCCAGAAGCACAGTATATTTGTTCTGGTCGAGAAAAGATATTCCAGAAACACACAAGGAAAAAAAGCAAAAAATCAACCTACCCAACAATATGTAAATCTCACTTCATTTTATGTAATAGATACATAAATTTATTCTATTTACATAAAATTTTCCAATTCCTACTTTTCCCCTACTAAACCATCAAAGCCAGATGGCTCACAAGCTTCAAGACTTGTGACCTCACTTCTAATGTTTCTAACTGTTTTCCATTTAATGGGAAAATTGTCCATTTTGCTAGGCTGCCCTCTCCCCCCATTCCATTTTATAGAACATACTAGACTTTGCCAAAAGTCCTCAGTGCCTACCAAAAAGTGATTTAGGTTTCAATTGTCTTTAAACACCGCCACAAAACCTAAATTCTGGAGATCACCTTGCATTTCATCATTACGTTTTAGAGTCTCTCCACTCTAGCCCCCAGTGGCATATTTAAGATGAAACAATTAGATAATCTTTTCAAATAAGCATAAAATGAAAATACAATGATTATTTCTGGAAGTTCAATACATCACTTAATGACTTCATTCTCTATATTATCTTTAGAATTGACTGATATATCGGAGCAAATTACAAGAAGTCTTAAATAATTTTTTTCTGTTTAACAGATGTAATGACTAGAAACTTAATGCAGAAAAAGTCAGACGACAAATTTTCTGAAAGGTTTGGGGAGTTGCTTACTCTGCCATCACTATAAATCCGAAAATTTATCTTTCTAAGAGCTGCCCTGTCCAAAACTTCTTTGACTGAGCATCCACACGTGATCGTCAAGGTATCAAAGAACAGATCATGATGTAGTTTATGACCAGCTCGCCTGAGACCTATAAAAGAAAAGTTAATTCTATTAGCTGTGTACTGTATTGCTTGCTCACACAGTACTTTAACAACACTAACAATCTTCTAAGTAAATGCTTCTACATAATAAAGCAAAATATTCCCCATGTGTACAAAGCAGCAAAATCACCAGCTTTTTAGTAAAATGTCACCGCACATGGAATGTACATACATCAGATGCAGACCTAATTAATAATAGTCTCGAGAAGATCCTTTTGATACATCAAATATACAGTAAAATATACAGTAGCAGAATTAGTACATTAATGCAATAAGGACAAAATCACAAGACTGAAAAGAACAATTGTATTATATGAATGGATATTAACCGTCACGGAGCTTGCCATAACAAAGTTTAGAGTCTTAGTGCTTTTCGTAACAGCAAAAGGTCTTCCAGCTAAGCTGGGAAATAAAGCATGGATAGTTGTGGAAATCGCTCCTCATTCCCAGCATTCCAGTTCCGCATAGCTCCTTCTGACAGCAATGATAGCCATGCCAGTGGAAAAAACCAAAACTGCCAGACCACACAGACCACGAGCAATCATTATTTTCTGCTACAGATTCTGTGCTTTTGGTCAGCTGTAAAGCTTCAGGATTTCAGTACTCATAGCAGGTATGATACTCCATCCAACTTAACTGAAATGTTCCTATTTCTTTAATCTCATTTGTTACTTATTTTTGCTATGTTATTAATACTCCATGCAGATTTCTGTGTGTAAACTAGGATGGCCTAGTAAGTGAAGTACAAAGCTTGCAGATGGAAAACAGCATTTGAATCTCATTATCTAGGGTCTTGCTGTGTAGACTTTTTGTTAAAGGAATCAGAAGTAACGTCTGCAAACTTGTATCACATAGATATCTAATAGTTGGATGTCACTATCAAAAGTACACAAAAACATTAGCTATGAATTTTGTTCTCTCTAGAGTTGAGAGAACACACATCCGCTGGCAAAAAAAACACCAAAAGTTTTTTAGAAAGGTGCAAGGATTTAAGAACCGTTTCTGCAAAACATTAAATACTCACCTTCAGCCAAGATAACAGTAGCATTGTGAACCCGTCTTGCAATGTGCCTTAATCCATCAGACCCATGGTATACACCAAACATGGCTGCCATGTTAGCCAGAAGAGCCTAGGATTCAAACACAGTTTAGGACATCGACATCATCATCATCATCATCATAATCATCATCATCATCATTAATAATACTATTAATATTATTGTTGTTATTATGAAAGGTTACTTCAAATTAGTTTAGTGGAAAGTTTCTTTAGCACCAGGGACAACCACATATACTCAGCTGATGTTATACTTTATTACATGTTGCCTATGAAATAAAAGGTGGGAAAGGCAAAATACTTTTATAAAACCATAAGCACTAATTATTAATTCAATGCCCTTCGGAATCTGTCAGCAATTAACAAAAACTGAAACTCAACTACTGCAACAAAGACGCTTGAAGACCCTCAAGTAAAGCTAGCCTCAGAGGAAACTCATTGTTTAGGATTAGTACAAAACATTTATGGAATACCTCATGAATACGAGGTAATTAAGATCATTTTAATATTAATAATCCCTTCCCAAAATCTGGCACAACATTAAATGCAGGAGCAAAACATTGACAGGAGCAGAAAAAATTAGGAACTTGTCTGGCTGAAGGTCCATGGAGGCGTGCTGAAGATAACTATTTTGGGTAAATACTTACATGGTATTTTCCTGTAAAGATAGCTCTTTGGCAACGTAATATTTTTGCATCAAATCACATAGACAAAAATGTAAGTTGTGACAATTTGAACAAGCAGTTTTAGAATTTAAAAATGGATTTTTTTATTGCCTTGAGTGGCTAATTTCAGATCACTAGAATTCCCTTCTGTTGTGTTAAGAAATCTGTCTCATCCGTAACAAACATAGCACTAGTCAGTGGTGTTCACCCTATGAGACAGATGGACTCCTGACACTGCACAAATTCAGGGCTAAAGTCTTTATTAAAGGAAACAGTAATACCCTCTTCTCAGGCAGGGCTCCATTTTTCGAAGGACTCAAAACAAATGCACAAACACCAGGAATTTCAATGTTCTTCATTTTTCCAGTAAAAACTCTCAAAAGTAAAGCTAACCCAAATTACTGCAATGTTAGGACTATAATCTTAGGGTTTAACCTGTTCCCTTCTGCCACTGAAAAAAAAGCATGACAAGTTACCTGTGCTGTGCAGATGTTGCTGGTAGCTTTATCCCTCCTGATATGCTGCTCTCGTGTTTGCAAAGCAAGTCGGTACACTTCCTTTCCATTTGCATCTCTATGTCACAAGTGAAAATGTTGCTTCTGTTACTTTAAAATTACAGCAATTTACGACATTGGGCTCTATGCATGCTAACCTGAAACCAGTTATCTATGCTCAGAAACAGGAAAGTGATGAAGAGAATAAAGGATAAATCAGGACAGCTGCGATATCTAATAGGGAGTGAGACTAAAGTCTCTATATTTCTATTTACATTTATTTACATCATGGCTGGCAAACATGTCCAGTCAGGTAGAGCACGCAGCGGGTTTTCTAAGCATACAACACCAGAATTTGACATTTGCCTTAAAATGCCACTTTTACAACCGATTTAACTGAACAGTAATCCAGAACTTAATTTGAACAGATGGAGGTCAGAGGTTAAGAGGTCCTTTTGTAGGGCTCCCAGTATGTTAAAAGTGCAGAGGTAAGAGCCAATCTAATACACTTTAAAACTATTAAAGCTTTCATAACAGCCACAAAAGGCCAAACTATGTACATATATCTATGTAAAAATATATATACGTGCACATATGTGAACAGCTAGACTATTTGCCTCAAGTACTTGAGCACCAGTTATATGATTTTAAATAACTTTTACTCCATCAGTTGTTTGGGGCTTTTGACTATACAGCTTAGTTCATCATCAGCCCATCCAGAGGGACGTTGACAGGCTGGAGAAATGGGCTGACAGGAACTTCATGAAGTTCAACAAAGGGAATTGCAAAGTCCTGCAGCTGGCGAAGAACCCACCACGACATGCTGGGGGCCACACAGCTCGAAAGCAGCTTGGCAGAAAAGACCCTGGGGCTCCTGGGGACACCAAGTTGAACATGAGCCAGCAATGTGCTCTGGTGGCAAAGACGGCAAATGGTGTCCCATGGCTGCTTTGCCAACAAGTCAAGGTAGGTGATCCTTGCCCTCCCCTCAGCATGGGTGAGGTCGCACCTGGAGTACTGTGTTCAGTTCTCGGCTCCTCAGTACAAGACAGACATGGAGCTACTGGAGAGAGTCCGGTGAAGGGCTACAAAGATGTTGGGGACTGGGCCACATCTCCTATGAGGAAAGGCTGACAAAGTTGGGACAGTTCAGCCTGGAGAAGGCTCAGTGAGGACCTCATCAATGTATACAAACACCTGAAGGGAGAGCGCAAAGGGGATGGATCCGGGCTTTTATTAGCAGTGACCAGTGACAGGAGCAGAGGCAATGGGCGCAGACTGGAACAGGAGGTTTCTCCTGAACATGAGGAAACACTGAGCACTACCACAGGTTGCCCAGAGAAACTACGGAGCCTCCTTCATTGGAGATCTTCAAAAGACATCTGGACATGGTGCTGGGCTACTGGCTCTAGGTGACCGTGCTTCAGCAGGGGGTTTGGAGCAGATGACATCCAGAGATCCCTTCCAAGCTCAATCATTCTGTGATTCTGTGATCAATATCTTAAAAAAATCCATGGCAGAAAGCTACATTGAGAAAGTACCATAGCTTTTTCCATTTTAACATTTTCTTTTCCAACTTTCTTGAGAAAAATGAAAGTACATTCAAAATATTAAGTTAGGTGTAGTCACAGAGTAGCAGTATCATGACCTTGATAAATAGAATTACTGTTCTTTTGTAAAAGATTGTACCAGACTTCTGATCGATATCTGAATTGGGCATCAGATTTCAGAACTACGAGTAAAATCTAAGAAAACCCTTAGAATAAGCAGGATGGTTAAAAATACATTTGAAGGAATATTACTATACAAATGAAATATTTCTAAGCTTATTGATAACTTTTAATGTTATTAGTTATTTTGGTTACTGAAGTACTTCTGACTAGCTTCTGTGACAAATATACACAGTCTTTCCAGTGACAGTTACTCTGCATTTCTACCGTTCCCAGTTAGACGTCATGTCAAAACTCAAAATATGTCATCAATAACAAGAATTAGAGGTGAGTTTTTGCATGCTATTTCTCCGCTTTCTTTTAACTTGACTAAAATTTGAATTAGATTAAGTTCCATCTTGATTATTTGGGAGGTTCACTGAATTTTCTACTCCTTCCCATTTAAGTTTTTAATGACTGGATGTCAGAGAAAAAGGTGTAACAGTACAGAATAAGTGGAATAAGTTAGTTTGCAAAGCCTCATGCAATCACAATTAATCTTCCCTGCTGTTTTGGTAACCGCTATAGACAGTTCACAGCTTCATTCTACACAAATGCAATTCTTTAAGCTTGCTTCCTAAAAATTGAAGGCAACTTTTATTCTATCAGTTTTCAAGAAAAAAGGGGTTCGGTACAACACCACGGTCAGCTGTTACTCATAAAGGCTGCACAAGATGGTCACAATGGGTCTTATTTTGATTCTCCCTGAAGACACTAATGGTGAAGGGAGCCCTTACCTCGTAACACCCACCATTCTGCCCGGCATCATTCTCACTAGATTTTCCTTGACAGCAAAGAATGCCGCATGGGGTCCCCCGTAGCAGAGCGGCACGCCAAACCTCTGGGAGTTACCCAGCACAACATCTACCCCAAATTCTCCAGGAGGCTTCAGAATACAGAGAGCCAGAAGGTCAGTAGCGCAGCAGGCGAGAGTCTGAGAACAGAAGTGCACAGAGCAGTTAGTCATTCCTTTTCTGAAGAAACGGTGTTTGCATGGCAACTAAGTTTGAGCAAGATATAGCTTCAAACAGTTCCATACCACTTGTGCAGAGCTGAGGTGCAACGGTTGTGATGGGTGTAATGGGTATCAGTTGCATGGAGCTGAAGAGTAATACCTTAGGCGGTAGCCCATGTAATACTTAGTTTCTATGACTATGGCTGTTTGATGCATCAGACTGAAATCTGGTGAGACCAACAAAATTTACTTTACCCCGTTCTGATGAGCTCTTTCAACAAGTTCAGAGAAGTCTTCCACCTTCCCTTCAGTGTCTGGATACTGAAAGAGTACTCCACTGACATCCTTTCCACTGAAATCCATCTCATGGGGTAATCTGAGCTCAGTGATAACACCTGTGTAACTGGAAAACAAAAACATGCAGAAGACAACATATTCAAACCATTTTCTGCCCCAGAGTGATACTTAATATGATGTTTTCATAGACTTACATAAATATGTGATTATTTTCTTTAACATACAGAGAGTTGAACCTGCTTTGTAGCACTAAACATTGAGAAAGTTTCATGTCATGGTATATAGTACCGAAGAATAATTGCATTTGACATGTAGAAGAAGTACGAAGCAAAGCAGAGCACAGGATGCATAAGCTACTTGATATCAATGTTTTGTTGCTTTAGCATGTTTAACTTTGAGAACTAAGTCATATTTTTAGAATATGGTTACTTTAAACTGTAAACTTGAAATGGACTTAGCTTTCATTAAAAGAGGTTTTGCTATCTTGGGTAATTAATTTCCTAGTTAAAAAAAATGACCAGACTGAATTTAATAACCAAGTGTATATATTTGCACAAATAACTTAAGTGGAAAATTAAATATTTTTATAATCAGATGTTTAGTCTCCTTTTAAACATCTTTAGTTACTTCACAGTTGTATTTTGCTGCAAAAGTAGAAGCAATGCCAAATTTTAACAGATTTCTGCTTCTGTTTTGCAAAGATCCTATATTCTAAAAATGTTAGGTATATGGTGAAGACGCACAGACTAAAGATGGTTCAATGTAAGGGAAAAGATGTGGTGGAAAATGGAGAAAAAGGTTACTTTGCTCTAGTTTGGACCACTGCTATAGTTTGAGGGTGGCATCGGGCATCTACATAGAACTTCCTTCTTTTGTTGTGCCTATTAAAAAGAAAAGAAAAAAAAAAAGATTACATATCAAGAATATATAGTTTTCCACGGAAATAAAATTAATTGGTTTTCTAAATGCAAGTTTTCCTAGGTTAAAAGGCAGCCATATATTTTGGTTATCACAACCAAATTAAGTGCAAAATTGAATGGAGATTCTGGTCCATTTAAAACAAGAAAGTTCATTTCAGACACTCAAATGAGATTTATACGTGACAAAAATTAAAACAGACTATGAAACAGAACAAGGAGCCCACTGAAGAAGCAGGAATGCCTCCACAAACACATACTCTTTTTAAGGAATACAACTGTGGCCTTTAATACAGATTTTCAGTGCTGCCCTGAAACAAGCCAAACACAAGCCATCAAAGCAGTAAAATGGAGAGTAAGATAACTGCCCTGTTTTCTCTGGTAAACATGATTTTATGTCAGATTGATGCTTTGAACAACTGAATAGTTACAACACAGTCTCTGCTGTGTAACTTCCTTCCTGATATGCAGTCCTATGGTGATCTTCAGTCACCTCTCAGATTTCAATTGATCTGCCGATACCTTTCAAATGCCCCCAGAATACAGGTCCCTGAAAGTAAATTTGGCTATCGCCGTACAGTTTCACTTTCAGCAACTTAGGACTGACGTACTTCACTGGTTTTTAAAGCTCCTTTTAACCACTAGTGGTAAAAAAAAATAAATTCACATCTTCAGCATTCATGGACACAAGAGATTCATACCACAGGCTGTTATAGGGAATGAAAGCTCCTCAACACCCGCACAGAGAGACAATGGCAGCTGGGGGAGCCCAAATAACACCCTGACCCTGCTGCTCCCAGGTCCACCACAGGAGACACGAGCCCATCAGAGGCCCACCTCCACAAGCACAGAGGTCCCAAGGCAGGTAGGAACTCAAATTAATTAACCCTGATAGACACGCTGTCTGGGCGCCCCCTTGCGGAGGGAGACATTATAGGATGCAGAAGAAGAGCACTTTGGGATTGTGAGGGCTTATTACGAGATGCTTAGGTGAAAAGGGATACAGCTGAGTGATTCTGGGAGGCACAAGTGCAAGAAAATAGAGGAGTAAGGATAAACAGGGCCAGTCATATATAAATGGCTGATGGTTGATGCACTTGCACCCAACTAGTACGGTCTGTCCTCTCTTCTTTTTAAATTCCGTTCTGATTCTTTTCATGGGTGAGGGGACTCTGTATTCGGGGAGGTAGGTGGGTGTACTTGGCTGCCCGGGTGCCATAGGGCTGGAGTCAGACCACAGAGGATCCACATGTCCACGGTGCAGCAACTGGAGTGATCAGAGTGAGTGGACTTCAGTGCCAGCAACTGGAGCAACACCTGAGCCCCAGGAGCCTGTGTGTCTGTGGTGGCAGCAGCTGGAGCAGGTGTGTGTCCAGGTGCCAGCAGCTGGGCTGGTACCACTGGAAGGGCAACTAAGCTCTCTCCCGTACTTCCATGTCTCTCTTGTACTGAGGAGTCCAGAACTGGACACAGTACTCCAGCTGTGGCCTCACCAGTGCAAAGGAGAGGGCAAGGATCACCTCCATTAACCTGTTGGCAACGCTCCTCCTAATGCAGCCTCGGATACCATTCACCACCTTTGCTACCACAGCACATTGCTGGCTCCTGTTCAACTTGGTGTCCCCCAGGACACTCAAAGGCCTCTTCTGCAGAGCTGCTTTCCAGCCTGCCAACCCCCAGCACGTACCCCATACACCTGGGGTTGTTTCTCCCCAGGTGCAGGACTTCACACTTGCCCTTGTTGAGCTTCACAAGGTTCCTGTCGGTCCATTTCTCCAGCCCATCAAGGTCCCTCTGAATGTCAGCACAACCCTCTGGTGTATCCGCTGTTCCTCCCAGTTTTGCATCATCAGCAAGCTTGCTGAGGATATGCTCTGCCCCATTATCCAGATCATTAATTGGACCCAGTGTTGCCTCTGGGGTACGTCATTAATAATTGGCCTCCAACTAGACTTCATGTCACTCATCACCACAATCTGGGCCCAGCCATTCAGCCAGTGTTCAGTCCACCTCACTCTTGCCTCATCCAGCCCATACTTCTTCAGCTTCTCTGAAGGGAGGCCATCAGGTAGATGACATCCACTGCTCTCCTCTCATCTACCAAGCCAGCCATTTAATTGTAGAAAGTTATCACGTTGGTCAAGCATGACTTGCCCTGTGTGAAACCACGCTGGTGACCCCTGATCACCGTCTTGTCCTTCACATGCCTAGAAATGGTTTTCAGGACTAGCAGTTGTTCCATCATCTGAAGAGGCATCGAAGTGAGGCCGACTGTAGTTCTGTGCATCCTCATTCCTGCCCTTCCTGAAGACAGGAGTGACATCTGCTTTCTTCCAGTGCTAAGGAACCTCTCCCAGTTTTCACGATTGTTCAGATAACCAAGAATGGCCTTGCAATGACATCAGGCGGCTCCCTCAGCACTAACTGGTGCATCACATCAGGGCCCACAGACTTGTCTATGTTAAGTTTACTTAAGTATTCTCCAACCTGACACTCCTCCACCAAGGGTGAGTCTTCCTTGCTCTAGACTTTCCCCCTGGTCTCTAGGTCCTTGGGTTTCTTAAGGCCTCAGATGTCTGCGTTAAACATTCACATCAACACCAGGAACTTCTCTGTGGGCTTAATAACATGGGCTATAGTTGTTCAGTGATCTGCTCACAGTGAAAAGGCCACACTCAACTTCAACCCACTCACCTATCCATGCCTACGCAGGTAAGACACCTTTCAAACGCCGTAAGTCCTTCCTGCTGTGATTTAACCATACATTTAAACACAGTACCTGTGACATAATTGCATGGCTTCTGCAGCAGCTGTCCCTTCATCCAGCAATGATGCGTTTGCCACATCCATTCCTGTGATATCGCACACCATAGTCTGGTAGTTTAGCAGGCTCTCCAGCCTGCCCTGGGAGACCTCAGGTTGGTAAGGAGTATACTGGGTAACCCTGTACAAAAAGAATACTGAGTTTGAGTCTAGGAAAACAAACATGCAACAGATTTATGCCAATATGTAACTGAACTTTGTCACAGAAAAAGCATAATTCACTAACATGAAAGTTTGTTAGAATACAGGTTCTTTTAGATGGCTGTAATTTATCACTGTCCTGGAAGCCTAAGAATATTTTCTCCTCTGCTATTGACTTGGCTTTTTACAGGAGAAGAATTCTATTTCTCCACTTTCAAGGGAGAAATTACTTTTAAAAACAGCACAGGATCAAGCTCAGAAATTTGCAGGTTCTTGTAAAAGGACGTGAGACTGATGTGAGTTTTATCTGTTATCATCTGGAGAACAAAAGGGTAGAGGTAATACAAGCAATTCCTTAGAAAAGGCAACAAACTAAGAAAAACACTCCATTGTAACAGTCTGGAAAAACAAACCAGCATGGGTCCAGGGATGAAAGGCAAGAACAGAGAACACACTCTCCTCTTACTGCTGGAAATTTGGGTACTGGATTCCGCGGTGTTTCAGGACAGACTTTAACACCATTTTGAATTCAGAGTAGTGGCCAGAAACAGGATGAGAGGAGCATTAAAACAGTAATGCAAGAGAGAAGGTAGGAAAAAAGTCCTGAAGAAGAGAATGGAAGAGCTAGAAAGAAGGACATACTCAGTAAGTGAACTCAAAGTGTAATATATAATGCTAATGTATCTGCTGTCCATTTAAATAGTACATCTGCTCAAATTTCACACATAAACTATTCAGTACAGTGAGAGAAGGCAATAGTGAAATATCAAATTAGATAAATATTGATGATTTTCCCAAACTAAACTACTTAGTTCTTAAACTACTTATCATCATATACTTGACTGCATAGTTCACAAGTGAGACTGTGTCCTGGAAGCATCTATTGCTTATCTCAATAGTAATGTATTTATTTTTTCTCCACAGCTGCTAAACCCAGTTTTCAGTTTGTCAGATAAACTTTCAACCTGGGAGTGTAAACATTTGTTTTCTCAATGGTCCCCCCACCTACCCAGTTCTCACCCATAAAAAAAGCTATTCCCAAATCCTTTGCATGAACAATGAGTGTTCTTACTTAAAAAAAGAAACTCCTCTGTACTTAAAGTTAACAATCTTAGTTTCTCATTTTCTTTCAGCTAAAAACCTTATAACTTGCAGGAGGAACTAGAAGTAGACCAGTAAGAATTAAAGCACTGAGATTAACTGAAATGTATTAGAGCAATATTACTCAGTACAAGAGAAGAAAAATAAAATCAAAATTAGTACTTGCCAGAATAATCAGTGAACAGAAGTGAGGTTCTAGCTAAAGTTGAGCATACCGCCTTTACTGTCCATTTCCACAAAAACACTGTTTGATTAAACCATTACCAATTAGGGACTTATAACAAATGAAAAAGGGGGAAAAAAAGAAAAAATCAGTAGTGGAGAAGCAATACTTTACGTTAAACTCGGCTGTAAATTTTGCTAAAAGACATTAACATTGTAGCTGTTCACGTGGTGCAAAATTCTCTATTTTGTTTTCAAAGACAAAGCATCTTTCTTAAGTTATGAGCAATATTCACAACTCCTTACTTGATGAGAACCCCTTTTCCTAAGATTTTGTCTTATTATAGGCTTTGCAATCAATGCTTCAAAGCAGACCACTCAAATCAGCTAGCCAGAAACCTATTAAAAAAGCCTCAAGAATTTCCACTCATAGTTTACGCTCAACTGATTTTTTAAATGAGGTTTTTATATTGTGTGTAATAAATAAATAAATCTATTCTTAAACTGCTACTAAGTACCTGCTAATTTGATAGTTCCCTTGAATAACCTCAATCCTACCACTTGGCATCTTCGAAGAGCAGTTAAGAGGGTGTTCCTAAAACAGTATCTTACCCACGAGTTTGAGAAGGCTGGATAGTCTTACCATAGGGCACGGAGATGTGCCAGTTTCCACTCAGAGGATAAACACTGCCAGTTTGGCATGCTTTGTAGTTGCTTTTGCAGCTTTCTGTATCCAGTGTACGTGTAGCAACCAGCTGCGTAATGTTTATACCAGGTTTTTGCACAGTATGCATTCATTTTCAGAATGCAATGCATAAGTGCTGAGTGCTACTAGCTAGTAAGCTACACTACCAATGTAAAGATTGCAGGTGTCCTTGGTACGAGTACTTTATTCCTATATATTTAATGTCTGGGGGCAAAGCAATCAAGTCAAAGCAATCAAATGTGCTGTACTTCGGAGACCTCTGCATTGTGCTGTGTTCTATCGTATTAGAGTGACTTTAAAGGCCTTCTTGATTTTCAAGACATGACAGGTATTTTTATCCTTTTAAGCCTCCAAAATAAATACTACACTGTTTTGATATATATGTTAAAAAAGAAGCCTATAGGTAAATTGATTTCTGAAATCAAATATTCTTCACATCTTCAGTTATTAATTTATATTCATGGCAGGGAACAGAACTCATTTGGTATGCTACTAGGGAAAGAGCTCAGCACATTGGGTGTGAAAAAATTTAATGAATATGTTAATATGGGGTACATCAGAATAAAGACTACGCATCCATACCAGCACTCAGATGACAGGTACTCATACTTTGAGGGGTCTGTGATGAAAGTCACACAATTGGTGGTATGCCCCCCCAAAATTCCTTCTGCCTGCATTTCAGAGTTGAGTTGTTCTAAAGATAAACACATTGGCCTGCTGTTTATTTGTTTGAAAAAAACAGGCTAATATTTTTGGTAATACCAACTAAGTAGTGTATGGAAAATACTTTTAAGACTTACACCCCATGTTAGCATGGAATTGTTAGTCACAGATTGCTAGGTACAAGAAAGTGTTAGTAGCAGCCAGTAACAAAGACCAAGGAGATCAAGCATCAAAAATAAGGGACCTCTACTATACTCTATTTTCTGCAACTAAGTCAGATCTCTCATGGAGAAGACTGGAATTTTAACTACAGCATTTCAGGTCCACAAAGAAATTTCTCTGCATGTTCTCTAACTTTCAAAGTGTTCTTTGCATAAAAAGTTCTATGAAAAGTACCTACACCAAGTGTTTTGAAATTGCGTCTTTCATGAATACAGGAGTAGTTTAAGTGGGATTCAGACTTAAAAGAAAAGGACACTTATGATTTCCTAAAGCTCCCAGTAAAAGAAATTTGTGAATGATGACTTCCCAGGCACTTATTAGCATATAGTTTTGGTTGGACAGTTCTATCTCACAGTAATGAAGCTATTCAGCTTTTATTGTGAACAGAGATATGATAGATCATTGTCCAAAGGCTTCAAAAATTTTGCAACTTCAGCAGTGTTGAGTATTTTCTTACGAGAATCTGAGATTTGGGATGACTTGAGATAATCTTCTAAAGAAAGCAGTGTGGGTCAGTAGTCTCATTTTCAGCCAAAAATACCTTTTGTTCTAAACAGTCTCCTCCCGAAATCTAGCCCTTTGCTTCCTACCTCTTCTTAGCACATCCACGTGGCCTAAATACCGTGAAGTCCTTCACTTCTGCATTCACAGACTTCTATGAACAATCTTTTATAAACTTACGTTGTATTCCAAAGCAAGCTTTGCTCTAACGAATGCCAAGCAATGAGAAACTACGAGTCATGTGAGAGAGGCAGAATTGAGCAGAAACAATAAGCCTGTGCTTGCAGCATTTCCCTTGGAGCTGCAACGTGCAGTGTGCTAGCACAGAAAGCGTTACTCACTCAGCAGATGTAAGGACAGCTTTGATTTCTCAACAGCTTCCGTAAAGCCTGTATAGCTGATTTTGCGTGCATATGCATACACCCTCTCCCCAGCAAAACTTTTAGCCTTCACTTAGCCATCTAAAAATCTAGCTTTTAGCCATCCAGTCTGACTTGACTGGACACTCCAATAACAGATTTCAGGACAGGACACTTACTTGTTAACTGTTTTTATTTTTGCCTCTAGCAACTGATTATTTGCTCTGCTGCACTGTACTGAAATATTTAGATTGCGTATCTTGCAAAAAGTGGGTGGGGATACAGTCAAATAAAACTTTGCATAGATTTACTTCATATATTCCTTGAGTCCAAACCGTGCAACTTTTTGTCAGTTCAAAAGTTTGAGATGCAAATAGAGCAGACAGGTCTAACAATACATAGACTTGGAGGTCTACAGATACACAGACCAATTTATGGCAACACCAAGTACAAAAATACAGCATCCAAGTAACAATGGTTTTTTATACTAATTTGACAAACTCTTTTGGTTTGTTTGGTTGTGGTTTTTTAATATATATATATAAAAAAAATAAAAACTTTAAATACTGCTTTTATTAAAATTAAAATTACTCAGTAATAAAGATGATAGTTGTTATTTTAATACAGTACTAAAAAAAGGATGTTACTGAGTAGAGATAAAGGAACTTCTAAACAAAATGAGGCAATGCAGGGTATCAGTGGCATTCAGTCTGTTGGAAAGTGAGACTCCACATTACATTTAGGGTTTGTGTTGCATCATTTCTAAGTTACAGTTCTTTAGAGAAATGTCAGTGCTAAATGAGTACTTATAATCAAGCTTTAGAGCCTTTGTCAGGAAAAGTCAGGATACAAAGCCCAACTATTATTTAGATTAACGCTGTTCGTAAGATATAAATCAATGCATTAAAATATTTTCCCTTTTATATTTAAGTAAAAAAGCCCAGCAACCAAACCAAGAACATTCAAATTCAAGTCCATCAGACAGCCTGTTCTTTTGCTTGTCTCTAAAAACTGAAACATCAGCTGGGTGAAGAGAACAAAGTACAATATTCTCAGCCTCTTCAGAAATGAATTATCAAGTACTGCTGGCTACCTGTTTTCAGGCACCAGTGAATTATTTCTTCAGACAAGAACATACTTTATGGACACACGTTTGAACTCTTGAAGGTTTCAAAAAAATAAAAAAAATCAAAAAAAAGAAATACTTCCTCATAAGAAAACCATAATCAGGGTATTGCATAGTGTTTAACTACCTCCACCCAAAATTGCAAACACCAGTGGAGGAGAGCGCCAGCTTAAATTTAGGCAGAAGTTTGGAGAGAATTACTTCAGTTTACAATCAAAGACTGCATACTTCCCTAAAGCAAACGAATATTCTTATTTTAGTTCATAATAAATAGAAGCTGTGAACAGAAGTCACAAAAATCAATGAAATATTTTACAGAGAAAGCATTTCTAAAGTCAAAAGTATTCTTTTTCCTCTCTAGCTTCAGCATTAACAACACAGTTCCTACACTTACACATCAGTATCAAATATATGAAAGCCTTAGTCCAAAAAAAAATAGCTTTGGGGTATATTTGCCTACGCTGAAAAGAACTTCAAACGTATATTTATACATACACATTTAAAAGGAAAATGTACATTACCATCCTGCATTCTCCAACAAATTCCGTGCAATGGGCTGAGGTACTGAACAGTTGTAATAACCCATGCCTATATAGGACCTCCATATCTTGTTCTTGCTTGCAATATTGTATAGAGTTTCAAGGATTTCACTTTCACCTAATTGAAAAGAAATTATGTCAGGAAACTACAGTTACAGATAATGCTAGCAGTTTTTAACTGAAATGACTTGTATCCATGTGTAAAAAAAATCCAATGTTAGTGATGCAAGTATAAACAGTAGCAGATTAAGGTGCAAACGAAGAACAGTAAAGACAAAATAATAACCTGGCAAAATATTCTGGGAAAGTTTAAATTCTGCCAAAATTTGGGAAAATGCAAAAACTGAATAATAATAATAGGATTTCAATCAAAATGGAAACAATAGTGAAAGAAACATCTGTAGGGAAATGGCTTATGGAGCCCTTTTCCTGCTAATGCAATATACATTCTGGGTCTCTTGCACATGCATTAAAATACATCTCAGAAGGCACCTTTTATTAGCTAAACCTTGCAGAATCACTACTGGATGAAACCGTAGCCACCCACAACTTGATTTAGTGTTTCTAACAGCTGTATTTGCACAAAACAGGCTCAAACCAAGCCCCCAGGAGTAACTCCTTAGCATTGAATAACTTTATTTTCTCACATTTTCCTTAAACAGCTAACAAAATGGAACACTTATTTTCATTCACTTTTAGAATGTTTCACCAGTTTATTGGGGTGGGGGGGAGGAAGTGTGAATACCGTATTTCTTGCTTAAAAAACTCTGTTTCAGATTGACTTTTAAAAGAGTCTGCCAATCTAGTTCGGAGAGATTACAACAGAATGCTTTTGAAGTGTTCAGATAGAAAGCATTCGCAATCCCTCCCCACTACAGCTTAGTCTTTGGTCTTGCTTCCACGTATGTCTCTGTGTCCTGAAGGCTCTGCAAAAATCACATTCAGTCAACCTGTTCCCAGTAGTCAATGGATAGAGCTACCCAACATCTGCCAAAGGGACAGATTTCCAAAACATTTCTGTACCTGAGAACTCAGAAAGACGGTCAGTAGGCTGCTTGAGATTATGCAGAGGCCTGCCCAACCTAACAGACCTGGGTGGAATTAGACACCAGCCCTCCCAGGTGAGGGGAGCAGATCTTTTTTTCTCTTTCCCCCGAGTCTGACCTGGGAAACTGCTGTACTGGGGCAGTTGCATGAAGTCCTGTTCATCCTGCACCGCAACTCAAAAAGCAGACTTTGGAATATAAAGATGCAAATCATCAACGTAGAATTGCTTGGGCCCAGGATGTCACAAAACTTTTTTTCTCTCAATACGTTACTCCAGCAATAAAGTCCAAACAGTCAACGCTGTGGAAACTGGTGTCAAATAATTTTCTAGGTTTCGAATGTATTTCTTCTGCAGCCATAAACATGGATATTATAACTTTAGTTCTGATTTCAAAACTCATCTCTCCCTTTTACTCAAGGTGCTATCATTGCATTCCATATAAAAAGATACTTTATTTTTTAAAAAAATCTTCTGGTTTTCAATTAATTGAAAACCACAGTCACATCATACCTTCCACAAAGTTATTTTTTTACCGATCTTCAGTTCTCACTTCACAGTTAATTTCTTCTCTGCCTTTTACTCAGTGTTACTACTAGATCTAATGTATAAAGATTAATTTCTTGTTTTCAGTATATGTTATTTTTTTATGGAGACTCCAAGAGTCCTGTGTTCATTATACTTGAACTCAGCAATGTCCAGGGCAAAGTTTCTGGAGCATAGTGAGCAGCTCCACTCCCCCTTACCCCTCCCACACAGTTTATTCCAGACAGGTGCACTTGTTTGCTTTAAGTGAGAGTTTTAACACTGCAGGGATCTTCCTCTACCACTTGCGATCCAAAAATTTGGTAACAGTTTGGGTGCAGTTTGAGAGAGAGGGTTGTATTCTTGCAGAATTCAAACATCAATGATTTTTTGAAAATGGTAATGAGTTTGCTCATCTAACTCCACCTGCAGTTGAAGGCAGAAGTTGGCTATCATTTAACTTGCTCACTAGCCCGATGTCACACACAAAAATGCATGAAGAGCGTGGTTTCTGCAGTAAACACATACCACAAACACTGTAGTATGTGCCAGATAGCATTTTCTTTGTTTGCCCGACTGGATGTTTCTTCTACAGTCATTTCTCAGCAAATATAGCTAACAACGACCACATTGAAGACATTGAACTTGTGTTCGAGTTCTCTGAAATAACACCAGCTTCCAATCCGATTCAAGGCACAAAGCAAAAAGCCTAGTGAGGCTGCAAGCAGTTTAGCTAGCCATTACGCTTAAGACAAGAACCACATCCCACCTAGACGGGCTGGACTGATTGATCCCAACACTGAACGTATTTTTAATTATCACATTTTTATGAGCTGTCTGTGAACGCTGTTAGTTTTAATTAGGGCGCTGAAATGCTGGAGGACACAGTCCCTCCACTCCAGCTTCACCTCACTTACCCTGCTCCTTTGGTTACTGTGAAGACAACGGTAGCAGCACGGGTCAAACACACATCTCCCACATTCGGCATGCCTCTTTGAAGAGACATGGGATGAACACTCCTTCCACCATGCCCTACACTGCCTTGAAGAAGCTCATCACAGCATGTCTTTACCAAGGCAGCCCATAAGGAACCGCGCTCCTGAGCAACAGAAGTCAATAGCCCCTGACTTGTCTGTGCAGTCTGGCTTACCCAAGACCAAACCTAAGTCCACTGTAGATTTACACTGACTTAATTTTCACAAATTCAGTGTTCGCTTTACAGTGACACGGCTCTGAATTCAAATAAACTAATGTAGACAAGGGTGAGGGAAATTAACACATATGCTGGGGCCCAAAGACTGGAGAGCAAGGGGATGAAACCATTCCTAGCAGCATCTCCAGCACCCACATGAGGGATGGAGGGGACACAGCCGGGCTCTTCACAGCAGCGCACAGCAGGAGGGCAAGAGGCAGCAGCCCAAGCTGAAACAGGAGGTGCTCAGGCTGGAGGTAAGGAGAAGCCTTTGCCCCACAAGGACAACCCAGCAATGGAGCTGGGTCTCCATCCTCGGGGGTTTCATGTTCTGACCAGGCGGAAGCCCTGAGCAGCTTGACCTGAGCACATGGATGAGGTTGCTCTCAGCAGGGGCTGGAGACCTCCCTGGGTCCCCACCAGCTGGAGCAGGATCCTGTGCCTCTGTACTTCCCACTCCATCAAGCCTAGCTGTTCACAGTGTATTCCCACAATACCTTTTTGAAAGGCATCTAACATGGTATTGGTCACTCTGTAAGTAACTAATGCTAGTATAAAGGCAGAAGAATGCCCACAGGAGTGATCTTATGCATGCTTAAAAATCAATTTTCAAATTCAAAATGAAATTACTGAGCTTCCAGTTTGGTCAACAGAAGTGTCACCAAGCCCAGAAAATTTCACAGATTTTTTCTGCTGTGTGAGGTACATACCTTGGAACATATGTAGTGGAAACAGTGTATTCCAGTAAATATTTATCTATTTATTTAAAGCCAAAACATACGACGACTAGGATTTTGGCAAATTTCAATACATATGATTGAAAAAACACAGCTTGCAAGATGTGTTGCGTTGCTGATTTTTTAAAAACTTCTCCCCAGCAAGAGGTGAAATAAAGAAGCAATATCCAAAATGGGGAAATAAAACAAAAAAAAAATTGACTACCATTAAGAAATGGTTGGAAACTGGCCATCACACTAAGCTGTTTGTTTCCAGTTTTCTAAGAAAACACGGCTGAAATGCCTTTATCTTGAATCCATTTTATTGGGTGTAGACTATAAATTAAGAACCTTGTTCAGCAAAAAATAGAATTGCCAGCTAAGTCACTGCTGTTGATCTTTATTCCCCTCATCAACACATTAGGTAGTATGATTAAAGACAGTCCCCAGAATAAAGTTCATTGACCTTGCAGCACTGCTACCTTAGAACTGTGGAGAAAATTCGCTGAGGCTCCCAGTAGTAGCTCTGTGAGGACACTTCATGACAGCTATACCCACAGGCAGAAAAGGCAAAATATATCACAAAAATCATAAGAGGGAGTGAATTATCAGATTATAAAATGATAATAATGTTATTTTTGCTAGTGTTTTAGTGGTTCGCACAGTAGATTTGCCTTGAACTTGTGAGATACCTGTAAAATAACATGGTACCCAAAAAAAGAGAGACACAGAGAGAAATCAAAAAGAGAGAGAGACAGAACTCCAAGACAGAAGGAGTGGTTTGAGTTATACAACTCCAAACTTGTAACACAAAAGGGAGGTGACTATTTGTTCGGAATAATTTTGCTTACATTATGTCAGGTCTTAAAAAAAAAAAAAGCTTCTGGGATCAAGGAAGCAAGATCTCCAGAACAGTTGATATAAGAAAAAGAGGATGAATTTATTTCTCTGGCTTTAGCAACTAATTTGATTTCTTCTAAAAAAAAATAAAATAAAATCAGATGATATTGAAGGAAAACAGTTCCAAAGCACTGTCAGACACGTAATAAGGCTGCAGGAGAGCACAAGAAAAGTGCCTGTTCCAGGTGCTGAGTCTGACCAGCAACTTCCCACGAGACGGGCAGAAAGCCACCTCTCTCCCTGCTGCCTCCTCCTTTCACTCAGGCCACCTGCACTCATCCAGCCCGCCGAGGGAAAGATGGAAGAGGCAACCCGAGGATGATGCTGTAAGGAGCGGAAAGCACACAGGGGTTGAGAGCCAGCAACGTCCCTGCCTTCCTCCCTCCTACCCCCGTGGCCCGCTGCCTTCAGAAAGAGGAGAAGGAGCAGCTCAAAAGTGCTGTGAGGAGCAAAGTGTGAGGAGCAAAGTGTGAGGAGCAAAGTGCCACCAGTGGTATCGCGGACTCCTGCACCACTTGTGGCACCACTCTGGCAGATGACAACATCCCCTGCTATTGGCATCCAAAGCATACAGCATAGACTCCAGCAGCAGGCAATCTGAAATGACTGAATCAGCTATAAAAATCTGACTGACATTAGGAGCTGACTATAAACTCATCCAGAATTATTTTTTTAAGTGGCGTTTTAAACATAAAATCATAGTTAAAGTAGACTTAACTGCATGAGCAGCAGTTAAATTTGAAGATACAAATAGTATTTCTTACAATACGACTGCTTCTGAGCCATATCACTTCTAAAGATGTTTAGACCTGAGACCCAATTAGTTTTTTACACAGATTTTATAAGCTAACATTTATAAATTCTGAGAACGTAACTGGGAATATTGGGGGGGGGGGGGGGGAAATCACGGCAGAGTTTGTAGTGGTTTTTTTTTTGTTTTTTATTTAAAGCCCAAACAAAAAAGCAGAAACACGTAACACGTACAAAGCCTACCCATTAAATCAAGATGGGCATACAATAGCAGCATTGCAGGGATAAATATAACTGATACAGACAGTAGATTTGCAGGGATGACAGAAAAGAGGATTACTCTTACATAAGATGATCTGTTCTTTTACTGCAAATGGGTCAATTGCAACATATGTGCCAAAGCACCTTCAATACCTAAAGAAAAGCTGATTGTTAAAGTTTACTTACTGTGACAGTGGGAAAAAAGCTCTGTAATACCAGCTGATCATGATTAAGTATCAAACAGATGTCTAGCCTTGTAAATATCGACGGAACAAAACTTACAGGCCAGAATAACATTTTCCCTGAACTACATCTGCAGAAAAAGCTGACTGTAAAAAAGCCCCTCTTCCAGAATTGGTTGAGGTACAGGACTACAACCTACTGTCACGGGAAATCGGGCATTTTGCTGTTTCACCCCAACTGGCTTTCAGTGGCATATTCAGGTGGTTTTACAACACTGTCAGTGGGCTCATGGCACCAGGCGTATTAAAAATGGCCTTTTTCTTGGTCAGAACAGGGGCATGGATACTTCTGTCATATTACATGCCAAAAGAAGCAGCTCATTTCAGAAACCCCTTGGCGCAAGCTACATTCCTTCTCTCCTCCATCACTGACCATGTATGTATGAGAAGAAATCTATCAATACAGGAACACAAGTAAATATTGAAAAGGCATTTCTAGTGTAGGTACACTTGTACCAGCAAAGCTTATAATTTACCAGAATGGCTTTTTCATTCAAACACAAGCAAAACGAATGTCCAGTTAAGGCTAGAGGCTTTCTCTGTCAATATGTAACATCCTTTGAGGAAGTAATTAAGATTGATTCTTCCACTGAAGAGCAGGGCTGTGCTAAAATGTTTAGGAAAGTCAGCATGTACAAAAAGACTTATGCTTCTTCTGTAATCAGCAGGTTTATTTATGAGCAGTGGAATATGTGGTATCATTTAAAACGGCTCTCTAATATAAGCTGCATCCACGGGAGAATTTTTTTAATATTCTACCATTACATACACACAGCCGATTGATTTTCTGTCTTTTAGACAACTAGTTACATTACCAAGGGATCTGTAAGGCAAAACAGTCTTTCCTACTGCCTCAACGAATAAAAATTTGAAGATACGCATATACATCAAATGTACACACCTAAGCCCTACAGCCTACACACGAGCCCTAAAGCCATAAAAGTTAAACAAAAAAAAGGACAAATAAAACTGCAGAAATCTATGATACTCACCCAGACGTAGTTTTATGGTGTGTGCCTGGTTTTCTTGGACTGTATATCTAAATCTAGCTGTAAGGACTGACTTCAATGAGACTTTAGTGCAAGCTCAACTGCATTTCCCAATACAAAGGAATAGCTCGAGCACAGCTGATTTGTTCACTTGCACTCTAACCTGTGGAGTCACTGTGATTAAGTTTTTTTAATTTCAGTTATACAGAAAAGTGAAAGTGTATATGTAAATAACTGAGAAATTTTATAAATGCTGAAGGCCAACAACATGTTTTGAATTGCCTTGCCCTCTCTCTCTTTTTGATTTCTCTCTGTGTCTCTCTTTTTTGGGTACCATGTTATTTCGCAGGTATCTCACAAGTTCAAAGCAAATCTACTGTGCGAACCAGTAAAACACTAGCAGAAATAACATTATTAACATTTTATAATCTGATAATTCACTGCCTCTTACGATTTTTGTGATATGTTTTGCCTTTTCTACCTGTGGGTATAGCCGTCATGAAGTGTCCTCATTGCATGTGTAAGCTTGGGGGACGGTGGAGCAAAATTGTCTTCATATGAACAAAAAGACCATGTTTAAAATAGAATACAGTTCTCATGACACTTTCCCAATTTTGCTATTTCCCTTTAATACAAGGGATATGATAGAAGTAATATACCCTATTCACATCAGAAATCCCACACTGGTGGTTGGGAAAAAGTGTTCTCTCCAATGGTACGTTAACAGGGAAGCAAGTTTTACTCAGACTACAGTGTCCTAGGTACAATATGTTCAATGTGAAGTTGCACAATTTTAAGCTGAGGCCTTTAATTTTTCTTGTACAAGCTGGGGAGTTTTCCGCTACCAATGCAGGGGAAAACTAGTGACAAAAATCTACACATTCTATTACGGAAGAATTAGTTCATCACACTGGCGGCAGAAGAAAAAGCAGCAGTGTGTAGAAAAAAGGTTTTTGTACCTCATGCAAGCATCTCTTTTGAAAACTCACTGTTGCATGCTGTGCAATGTGAGACTCTGCATCACAGTCACATTCTTTCAAAGTTTACTCTAAGGAAACAAGAACTGCATAGCAAGTGGAGCAAAATGCCAGTGAACTAAATACACTGTTAACTAATGAGGTCCTGTTGCAGTGAGAACTTGCATATAACAGAACGTCAACTAATGCATAGCAACGTGGGAGACATCCACTTCAAAACTGCTATGCAAATCAGCATGAGAACACATAAAACTTTATCAAGATTTTGACTTAGGCTGATATCACCGGTTTAGTTTTCAATAATGTACAATTATTTTAATGCCTAACTGTACTGTATCACTTCTACGTGTGTTTTAGTAATATAAGAATTTGTAAGAGTATCATATACTAAACAAAAAAAAAACCAGAAGGAAGATTTTTAAAAAGTAGTTATTATTGACAATCTACATTTAACCCCTCTTACAGACCTAAAAAATACAATAATCTAAAAAGTTCTTTTCTCTGGTGGCAAGTGAAAGTCGTTCATCAGTCAGAGAGTACCTTGACTAAAATACATTAATCATAGGAAAATATGCCAAGCAATACTTGCAGCAGTTATACAGACAGAAGGTGGTGATTAAATGCCACTTCTCTACCCCTCCCCCCCTCATTGTAATAGGATGGGAAGTTATGAAAAACCAAAATACCACTGTACTAATAAAATATTTTAGAAGCAGAAACTTTCGGTCAACACTGTATCCCTCCTGGCTAGAATCTGTCTTTTCAGGCTCCAGTTTTCCCGACTGTTCATTGTGTGCTGCCTCTCGCGCGTGATGTCATCTCGGAGCAACCAGATTGAACTGGCCGGGAACCTCACCGGAGCTGTAGGCTTGAAGTTTACGCTCAAATTACAGCCCACGGATGAGCAGCGGGAAAAAAAGCCAGCAAGGGCTACAAAGCAGGCAAATATTCTACAAATCGGGCAAAGCATCTTGACACAAATATAAACTTAATACTGATGTAACTGACTCCACGATCTGAACGGCCACTGAGCTTTGTTAGTTTCAGTGGAATTGCTCAGCGAGGTGCATTTTTGTTTCCTTTGGTCATGGGATTTTCAGCATGACGTCCACAGGTATCTACCAAGATCTCAGTTACGCAGATAGGAATTTTGTGCTGCGACTGCTAACTTTTGAAAACGTTAATGTCTAGAAACTCATCAAATCACATCAGCAATTTGCTGAATTATCATAGAGCCACAGCTGCTGGCTCAGATGGTTTGTATTCCTGCAGTTTACTCGTCTCCCTCAATCAGGCAGATTCAAAAGGCGTATCGTGTATTGATTATACAGAGACACAAGTTCTGCATGTTGTTAAAATATGCAGGTTCTTACTGGGGCGGGGGGCAAGGGGGACGACAACAAAGCAATCCTGCAGAAACCCAAGAGCCAACAAAAGACAGCGGCGCAGTCCACGCTAAAGGGGACGATTTTTGGCCACGCCGCATCAGGCTCCCGGGACAAAGCGAGGGCACGGCAGCACCCGGCTTCCCACCCATTCCCACGACGGGAGCGCGGGACGCAGCAGCCGGACTTTACCGCGTTCATCCGCGCAGATTCCAGCGCCGGCAGCGGAACCGCTGCGCTTACCGTGTGCTCTCACCCTGCCCTCCGGCTCGGCAGGGACCCCCGCCCGCTACACGTCTCCGCGGAGACCCCGGGGGAGGGAAGAGCGGGGAGGGGGGCAGCACCCCACGTCCTGCCCCGCGGGCGCCGGCGGCCGAGAGGAGCCGCGGGACTGGCAGGCAGGGCCGAGCCCCGCCGGGGCGGAGGGAGGCTGGGGGGCTGGGG